>VWZZ01005988.1:305376-343227 GCA_013399095.1 Psophia crepitans | reverse complement strand
GGCGGCGGGCGGGGGGGATGCCCGTCGCCGAGCCCTTCTGTGGGGACAAGAGCCGAGCGGGGTGGGGATGGCGCCAGGGCGGCTCCGGTGCCCGCAGCCCTGCCCAGCCCCTGCCCGCTCGCCCCCGGGGCCCGGCCGCCAGCTCGGGGCCGCGTCTGCTCTCCTGCCCCATCTCCTGGGGAAGCAGAGGGAGACGCCGCCGCCGGCTCTGCGGGTCTGCCGGCCCCCCTGCCCGGCTCCCGCTCCCCCGGCAGTGCCGCCGCTCCCGGGATAAGCAGGCAGGGGTGGCATCGCTCTCCCTAGCGCTGCCGGCACAAGCAGGCAGAGAACAGTGCCGCGTGGGGTTTGAATAGAGGACTCTGCTGAGCGGGTACCAGCGAGGAGAGCCCTGCTCAGAGGTGTCGTGTCGCCCCGCTGTGCACGGGCAGTGGACATGAGGATGACCTCCGACCGGCCAGCTGGGCAGCAGCGAGCTCAGCAGCCTGAAGGCGGATGAAAGTGCCCTGTGGTCTGTTAACAGAGTTACAGACCATCTCTGGGTTTGGGAGAAGCTGGTTGTCTCCACTCCTCTGCCACACAGGCCCTTGCCCCAGTGGGCAGCGGTCACGGGTGGGTGCAGCTGCAGGAGGCAGCCTTACCCTGTGGGGCTAAAATTCCAGCAGCTTAGTGGCTCTGAAAGAGATTTTATTAGCACATCCCCCACACAGAGCCCAAACGTGAGTACAAACAGCAGAGAGATTTAGCATTGCCAGGAGAAAGGCTCTGTTTGCTAACATGAGCATGCCATACTGCTCTGCCCTGGCCAACCTGGAAAGGAGCTCCGCCTGCCGTGAGCAATGGGCTTCTCAGGATACTCAGAGCCATGCTAGACATCTGCCTCCCCTTCAGCCTTGAGGTGGATCCACTCTGTGACAAGGGGTGCTCTAGCTGTCTCTTCCCCCAGCAAAGCATCCTCTACAAGTGCTGCCCAGCACTACTGCTTTCCTACCTGTCCTCCACATCCACCTAGGTTGCTGGCCGCCTTTCTGCCTCAGTTTCCCAGGAAGAGCAGTGGTAGAACCAAGAAGCCCCTGTTTATAGCCTCTAATGCAAACAGTGCAGGCTGATGGCAGGGGAGTGCAACTAGACGATCTTTGAGGTCCCTTCCAACCCAAACCAGTCTATGGTTCTGTGATGGGCAAAGCACGCAGCCTGTCTGCTCCTGGCTTGGCCTACTCAGGCTTTGCCACTTACAACTTTCTGCTGCCCCAGCTGCACCATACCAGTCTTTCTCTCCTGGTCCCTGTGCCTTCTTGGTCTCCTGTCCTATCTGCACAGCATCCTCCTCTCAATTATGGCCATTTAAAAAAAAAAGGTTGTAAAAGTCCTGGCTTTGAACAAATATCTTTTGAAGACATAACAAGAAAAAAATCCAGAATGTTATAACTATATGAAGGTAGCAGCAACCACATTAATAGCCTCTCGCAGTTCAGGTCCATCCCACCACATCACCACTTGTCAGTCTCAGAGCAACACACATTCAGCAGCAGGAATGGCATGGCACAAATCTTTAATCAGGTAACGAGAAATGACACTAGAGGTGACAGCTTTTCCCAGCACTTGTAGGAAACCAAGGAAAAGTAGCTGAAGCAGTGGCAGGGCATGGCGAGCGTAGGCATGACAAGCATGGGTATGGCAGGGCAGCTCGTATCTCTACAGCAAGCCACATGTGGTGGTATTTTGTGGAGCTGGTGGCTCACGCAGTGGTGGAAAATGTCCTCGTCTCCTTCACACCGCCACTCCCAGGACTGCTGGGTTCCCGTGGAGCTGCTCTTTCCCCAGCTTTCAGCAACCAAGGCAATGCGAAGGAGGTGGGCAGGTTTCCAGTGCTAGCTGGTATTACTTGGCAGCCAGAGAGTGCTAGGCAGGGCTATAGTAAAATAGTACAAACCCCATGTTTGGCCTGTCTCCCCCCTCCCCTTTCCAGGCTGTTCCCAATGGCCCGCCACAGCAGTGGGAGAGTTGGAGCTGCAGTGCTGCCAAGGGACGCATGAGAAAAGCACTCACTTTCCTATGGAGACAAGCAACACTGACGTGAGAAACAACAGAAAAAAACCCTGAAATGCCACATCGTTAGATCCTAAAAAGGAGCCACGAGGAAAATCTGGGGTGGGTGGAGAATGCAGCTCATGCATTGCTAGGTCTGGAGAATTAGTCAGCGTTATCTGTAGCATGGGGACAGAGGCAGCCTGTTATCAGGCAGCAGGTTTAAATCAAACAAAAGGAAATAGTTTTGCACAAAAGGCACAATGAAATTACCTTGTCAAAGCTGAACGTTAAATGAGTGCAAAAGAGGACAAGATAAATTCACAGAATCCTAGAATATCCTAAGTTGGAAGGGACCCATAAGGATCATTGAGTCAAGCTCCTGGGTCCACGCAGGACCATAGAGAACTGGGGTGTCCATAGCTACTAATTATGCAGATCCAGAAGCAATCGCTTGACCCCAAATTTCCTACACCCTGATGGCTAGAAGAGAAGGATCATGCCCTTTCCCTAACCCGTGCCCACCATGCAGCTGGAGACGAGCACCAACGCACTGCCTGTCTGATCTGACCTGGCATGGCTCTTACCACATTCCAGGAACAAAACATGCTAATGAAGCTTTAAGTCAATAATAAGGTCGGACATGTTAAAAAACCACTGATGAAAGCAGAAACAAACAATATAGGACATTAGCTCTTAGAAACAGCACAGGAAGTAAACAAAAACTTAATTTGGAAAATGCTTCTAATGCATCTGGGGTGGATCATCCACACACATCCCCTGCCCAGATGTTCAAAGATGGAGAGACCTCGAGGCAGTGGGAGAAAGAGGGCGAGCAGGAACAGTGCCGCAGCGGCGAGAGCGAGAAGAATGTGAACGTGAGCCCCATTCCCCCCCATCGCTCTGCGACTGAGGGTCACAGGCAGTGAGGAGCCGATCCCTCCGGAGCTGGCTGTGGAAACACTCCACCTGGTGCGTTTGTTTTAATTCTGGCCCTACTGTTACAAGAGGAAGACTGGAAAAACTGAGGAAAGTTCAAGCTAAGAGCCGTAAGAATGAACAAACTAGGGAGATCGTGTGCTGAAAGAAAAATGATGAGCCGTGACAAGTATGTTTGCCTTGGCAGAGGTACAGCTATGGCTGTGTGCAGCGGCACGCAGCCGCACGGCCCCGCGAATGAGAGGCACAAGCCCCCATCCTTCCCCTGTTTTGGGGGGGGTTGAAGTGCCAGCAGTGCTGGCTGGGGGGGAGAGAGGGAAAACAAGGCCAGAGGGCTGTAGCCTTCCAGTGCATGGCAGAGCAGAACAAGCTGCTGTGAGGGCCACAGGGAGAAGCAAGGGAAGATGGAGTTTCGGTACTAGCAGCTTTCCCAGGAGCGAGGCTGCCCATACGAGGTGCCTGGAGCCTGGGAAGGACCACAGTGCCTTTCCTTGCCAGGAGGGGATGCTGCCCATCCACCGGGAACTTCAGATCTGACCCAGGAGAACAGCAAGGAACTGGCAAGAGAGGAAGTCACATCTCAGGACTTTTCCATGTGTAGTGCGAAAAGCTCCATTCCACTATCGGCAAGTTCCCACCTTCTGGAAAACAGTGCGAAAACTTTTCTGGCATCGGTTCAGAAGTCTTTATTGAGATAAGGATACAGAGATTTGTGCGTGCATCAAAACAAAGATCCATTTCTTCAGGGCTGAGCTGCAAAAAGAAAGTGTGTGGCCTGGGCAGCAGGGACTGTTGTCCTTGGTGTGCATCCCGCCCCCCCCCTGCCCCTCCTGAACAGGCTGCTGAGCCCTGTGACACAGCTATCAGCCCCACAGAGCCTGCACTTCTCCCCAGCACAGAGCATGGGAAGAACTGGGACAGACGAGAAGAGGGCATGCATCCAGCTGAGAGCTGCTCTTGGAGAAGCTGAAGAGCCCTGGCCAGCACCAACACTGCAAATAAGCCTCTCACCGCAGAGGTGATGGCCCCGCTTCTGAGAGCTTTCTTCCAAGTGATGGCTCCACTGTGCTGTGTTGTGGGGCCAGAGAAATCAGCTGTAGCCCGTGCACAGAGGAGAGCTGGCTGTGTCGGGGAGGAGAGCGAAGGGTACTTAGACCCTGTGCTGGGGACTGGTGGTTTTCTGCGAGGTGAACATGCTGCAGGCACCCAGGCTTTCTCTTCTGACCCCTGAAAATCTCAGCCTTACTGATAGTTTTGTTCTCAGACCTGGCACTGAGGTGAACAGAAGAGAACTCATGGAAGCCATCAGTCCCAGAGAGACCAGAACTGCTCGCGCACCCTACAAAGCTATCAAATCCCCCTGCAAGGAACCCCCCTGCAAGGAACATTCCCAGTAACAGACCACTCAACATTTGAACCCAAACCAGAGACACTCATCCCACCTTGCTGCAGCAAATCTCAGGGCTTCCTGTGGCAAAATGAGACACCAAGGTCTGGAGTCTTGGCAGCCCAGCAGAGCTGATCAGTGAGTAAATATTTGCAAGATAAGCACATGTGGTGTGAAAAGATGCTTTAACCCATAAGGGCAACACTGTACACAAGCCAGTGGCTGGAAATTAAAGCCAGAAGCTATCAAATCAGAAATAAGGCACAGATAATTATCAGTGAGGCAGATCAACTGCATTAACAAAAGAAGTGATACCATATTACACTGGCATATTTGAAAATTCCCCCCACTACCATTAATGGTCTTCATGTATACATTGGGTGACTGTGGAAAACACAACTGAGCTGAATACAGCTAGGTCAGATGCAGCACAGAAGCAAAGAAATGAATGTTCATTAAACTTGAATTCTTTGACCAAAGATTTTGAGTAGCCTTCATGGATAAAGTCCTGCAATAGCAGGAGAAATGGAAAAAAAAATAAAAATCACATGCTTTCCTGGGAAGGTTCAAGTACAGCCAGTGATATGCAAAGGGTCTTACCCTGATAGAATGCCTTCAATCAACCAATTCTTGGAGCCTCAGCCTGCTCAAGTGATTTCTAAATGGCACATCTGGTGTCACCTTCGAAATTCTAATTCTGGAGAGACTGACTCATAGATGTAGTCTAAAGTCCTAAGGTTTAAAAATAATGTAACATATTTTGTATTTATCTTAGTTTGGGGCCTTTAGGTTGCACTCAAGTCACATTTACAGTTTTTAAAAAAAAACAAAACTCAAACCAAAAAACAAGAGAAGGAAGGCAGGAAGGAGTAGGCAAAGATACCAGCTGATCACCTCACTCTAGAATGGAGAGCTAATGATGTTAATACTATGGGACTTGCAATAAAGATACAAAACATCGCTAAAGCTCTTCTCCCAGGTTCTGTGTTTGACCTTTTCCTTTGGCATAAACCCTCAGCAGGGACCAGAAGAGCAGACTGGCACAGGCTTTCTCTCCACACCAACTTTCACGTGGAGTTTCTGCATCAATTTCTGAAATGTCCCAATGGATCTGCCAGTTCCTGCATCATGGACACAACTAAGCAGCTGTCAGATCCCTGAGGAGGTCTCAGGAGAGGAGTTACCATTCTGCAGGTTTCTACACTGTTCGTGGGGAGGAAGGGTGCAGCAGCTCACGTGGGGAGCTTCTCCAGGGCACCTGCTCTGCTACAAAGACTCCGTATGCAAGGAAGGTGGCACAGGACAGGGTGTGCTACAAGTGGGACCAACTGGGGACCTGAAGCAGCTCTGCATGCCTTCCAGCCATGACAAAAAACTACTGTTCATCTCATCTACCTAGAGAGCAACAGAATTAAGACTCCATCTCTAGATGAATTCCAACATCTCAATGTATTTGCAGATAAAACAAAAACCAGTCAACAGACAAACAGTGTGGGGAAGTGTCACTTGCGGGTTGATCTGGATCACTTGCTTGGGGAAATATTCTTTGAATAGTGCATGTTTAGCAGAAGGCAAAGCGGCTCATGTTAAGAGACAGTGATGTACGGTGTGAGACAGTGGCCATTCTGGGATGCAACGACTGAAAAAAAGAGGCCAAGCTGCACCAGTCCAACTGGACAAAAAAGCCCCAAAACTTTCTCTTAAGTGAGCCGACCTGGCCCCGAGATATATGAACTGAGAGCAAAACCAGAGGCTATGATTTTTATATACGCAATTAGGGAATCTACTACCACTCACTGCTGAAAACTTTGGTGTCCAAATTTCAGAAAGATGTAAAAATTTTCAAAGAAGTTAGCCAAGTGGAGTCAAGAGCTACAAGTGAGGTCAGCACAGAGCACTTCACAGATTGAAGATCAATCTATTTAATATGATACAATGATGACTTGCAAGCACCAACAAGGAAAAAGGGATTTTCATAGCAGAGTTATTCAGTCTTTCTGAAATGGGCAAAACAAGATCCAACAGAAGCTGAAGCCAGCTAATTCAGAGCAAAAATAAGACACAGTTTTTTGGAAGAACAATGAACTGCCCAAAGATCTTACCACAAGACAGGGTAGATTTTTTCCCTTACTTTTAGGTCCTTCAATGTTATGGCTCCTACTTCCAGGCATGAAGTAGAAATAATGGGCACGTTGTCCAGCCTGCACTGTGCAAAGGGACAGGCTGTAAAAGCATGAAAACCCCGAGCTCTGTGTCTGTGCTTGTCTAAAGAGGCGGCTTTTTTGGGGTTGCACATCCTGATCCCCTCCTCGCCTTCTACAGCTTTGCTTAGGAAAACAGGGGAAGGTGTGTGTTTGCCATGCCTTTGTCTCCACAACATCTGCTTTCTTTTGGCCTCCAGCACTTACAGGTCATTAGGAGAAGAGATTTCTGAGATTTCATGGAAGGCAGACAAGCATCAGTGGTTTTATAAAAATGGGTTTCTGACTTACCTCTCTTCTTTTTTGGACCAAGAAATGGAAAATGGAAGAAAGTGATTCATAAACCTGATCAGTGGCATCACCCTAGCTATGTGCTAGAAGACGGGCTTCTGCATGTGCACTCACAAGCCCTGCGTCTTACAGTCATGGGATAAGCCTAAGTCATGAGGGAAGGGAAGGCAAATTTTCACTGATTTTGCTGGTGGAAAGAGTGGTTCAATCTGTGCATGCTCATGCTCGTTAACTGCTGCCAGCTGTCTATTTATGAAGGAACATGACCTAATAAACATTTTCCCTAGATTGGAGGCTGCTGTGTGATCTGCACAGTGACACTGGATTGCTTCAGTGGATGTATAACCTGTAGGCACGCTAATCACACCAGAGTCCCTGTAGGCACAAGCACTTACTACTGGTCAAGGATCCTTGGCCACTATGGGCTGTTCCTACAAAAATCAGCAATGCCTGGCTGGGAACTCGTGTCTTGATGTACCCTAGGGACATGGGAAAGGCTCAGCATAACAGTGAGCCAGCTTTGGTCCAGCAACAACATCAGGAAGACGTGGGAAAGAGGCTTCTTGCCACCTGCAAAAGGAGCAGCCAGCCACCATTGCCCAGCTGAGGCTCATGACCACCAGCATGCTCAGTTTCTTCATCCTCATCCCTTCTTGTCCCAGAGTGGCATTTGGGAGCCTGGCCAGCCTTTGGGGACCAGCTGGGTGCAGGTGGCTGTACCCAGCTGTAGGGTTGCGAGGGCTCAGGGCACAGGGAGGCGAGCGGAGGTGTGCTGGTGCGGTTTCCCTGCAGGAAGGGCTCTCGAGAACAGCTTCAGCAGAGGAGTAGCAGGATCACCCTGTGTGTGATCACTCCCAAGAGCTCAGTGGAATGTGTGGCCCTGAGATTACCCTTGCAGGAGCACCGGCTCCCAAAGATTGCTGCTGCTTTTCTCTTTACAATGCTGTGCACAAGGTAAAAACCAACAAGCAGCAAAAAGTTTCACTGAATGAAAGTATGACCCATTCAAGGAGGGGACACCTGCTTGTCTGTCCTTGGCACAAAGAGGTGGTGAGCCTGATGTCCCAACGTCTGTCAGTGCAAGTGTGAGTCAGAAGAAATAAATGCCCTTGTTGTACACAGTCAGTAGCTTCAGTGAGAGGGGAGAGGGGCTCTGCAGTACAGCCTGCTCTGCCTGGGTCTTCTAGCCTCGAACAGACGGGGTGACATGGCCTCTCTCCCCCCAAGGCTTTTCCTAAACAATCCCCTTTTGCAGGCACTTGGGCTTGTGGAAGAGAAGCCAGGCAAACAGGAGCACGGACGCCAGCACGAGGGAGCACAGCACCATCAGCCCCACGTAGCTGCCGTGGGAAAGCGGGGGCAGAGCAGGCTCCTCTGCGGGGATCATGTTGGTCAGGTTCAGCATGTAGCCCAGGGTCCAGCCTGCATCACTGCTGCCGATCTGGAACAGGAGAGGAACAGAATCAGCGCTGGGAGGTGCACCACACAATGCAATGCTTGCGGCATTGCTGGGGCCGTGGCAGCCCGGGGGGGAAAAAAGGTTGGGGCTGTGCAGCAGAGGTTGCAGTTACCGGCTGGGGTAGAGCCCTCCCTATTACAAAACTCACTTTTCCAAGGAAGTGGATCCTTTGCCAGTTCTCTTCAGTGAATTCGTAGCCATTTTCCAGGAGAGAGATGATATAGGCTCCAGAGAAGCAATATTCACTCAGGTACTTCTCTTTTATTTGGTGATATGCTGTCTTCACCTAGGGAAAGAAGTCACCGGTCTTAAACATAACTTCCCGCTGCTCCAGCTTGCGCCTGAGCATCCACAGCAGGTGCACTGGGAGGATCTTCCCCCCTCTTGCCTTGGAAGTTACCCCCAATGATTTATCCTACAGAAAAATATCAGCAGCTCTTGCCACCCAGCAGTCCCAGCCCACTGCCACAAGCACTGCTCACCTCATGCCAAGGCCGGGCACAGAAGCTCTCAACGGTGCTGGCCACTTTGTTGAGGGCAACGGGGCTTTGTTCACTGGTCAGGTTCAAAAAGTTCATCACAAAGTAGAAAGCAGAAAAAGCCTGAAGGAGAAAGAATATTTTAACCTGGCTGGGCCTCAGCATGAGCAGGACAGCGGAAATCCTACAAAAGAAAATGGTTTTATTTACAGATAGAGAAATATAAGAAGGAACATCACACACAAAAGCAGGTATATTTTCAAGAGCGATGTCATTCTGCCACCAACAGCTGACGAGAGCTAAGGACCCCAAAAGGAAGGTGGAGGTAGGAACTTCACTGACCACAGTATCCTGAAGAACTTCAGTAAATTCCTCTCCTCTGTGGCCCTGTGCCCGAATGGCACACGGTGAACACTGCTTGCCATCACAACCATGATCCCATTTTGGCAATAGAATGAGATGAGCGTGCAGCCGATATTGCCACAAACAGCAGAGGTGATGGTCTGTGTACACAGGAGTGTACACAGCCCCAGCGTATAATCCAAAGTTCAGAAAACTCGTCTCTGACCACAGTCAATAGCTGATAGGTAGGGGGATAGTTTATGAGCAGGACAAGGGTGTATTAACAGTTCTCCCCAGAAAGCCTCACAGCCACTGAAGTCTTGCAGCTCTAAGACTGACGTTCAGTGTGTCACACATGATGTGTGTTCAGAGTGTGCACTGTCTCCTCACCATGTCTGGGAAGCAGCCAGGTGAGCTGACTGATTGGTTTCAGTAGTGCTCACACACTTCTGGATGAGTTTCAGATCTGGTACCGCCACTGGCTTCAGGAGACAAGGTTTGCAGAAGTGTATCATGTGCAGCCTGCAGCAGGCTCTCCTGCCTCTGGTGCTCACCATCAGGAAGGACTGCTTGAAAAATGAACCAGTAAATCGAGCACCTCAAGGAGATGGGTTAGAATGAGAACAGTGGAATAGACCAGTATTTACTGGGGTAGCTCTTACACTGCAAGTGGAGCACTACTTCTGTAGTTACATGTCGAAAACCCCATCTTGTAAATGATTCTTGCCCCAGCCATGGAGAATGCACTCTAGCATTACTCTGAGTTTCTGCTCTTCTAATATTCTGCGTTAGAGAGTTGAAGAATGTGAAGACTTACCCCAAAATCCCCTTGTAATGGAGGTAGGTATACGCCATCAAAGGAGCAACTGGAGTAAGGACAATTGGTTTTGTTAAAGAGTTCCTGGATGTTTCTTCGGCACTTTTGATAATTCCCCTCTCCCTGTAGGTACAGCTGGCTGAAAGGGAGTTGCTTTTTCTTGGCTGATGTACAAGGGTTTCTGAAGAGTTCACTTGTATTTATAGTCCTCTTATACCCCTTGTGAAAGCACGGATCAAGGAGGCTGCTGTTGTCCACGGTCTGAAAGTAAAACCAACCCAAGCTGTTACACTTTACTCTAGAAAGTCTCTCTTCACCCTGGGAAAGTGTCACACAGAAGGGTGGCCACAAGGCCACTGTGTCACAGTACATCACACCAAGATACACACATCAGGTCAAAGTGATGAGTATGGTTTAAGGCATGAGCTGACATGTGGGTACTTCCACAGCCTCCCTGGAGGACCCTGGGCAAGTTACTTTCATCCATGTTTTGTGAAGCTGCTGTTGATTTTGGATTCTCAGAGATGGTGAAACATCACCTCCTCTGAGTACTTCAGTCAAGCACAGTACTCCTGCTATCCCATGCACAAGAATCAAGGCACCTCAGATTGGACGTATTTCTGAAAACGCCATCTCTTTGGGCATCTGCCCAGTCTTCACGGAGGATAATGCCATTTGCCAAACCCAGACTAAGGGATGAGACATTTAGCTGGGACACAGCAACTTTTACAGCATCAGTATGTCAAAACTGGGAGGCTCCAGGATCTCCACCTGAAATTAAAGACAGATGTACTTGCCTGTAGATCCCTGGCCAGTTTCTGTTGCAGAGCCTGGTCCTTCCCATAGCAGAGAAAGCTGTGCGTGTACACTTGGTAATCCTTGCCATAGAGACGGAAGTACAGCAGGTTCTCTGGGGACTCAGAAGAGCGTTCATTTGGTACGAAGGTAATCTGTGTTGACGCTCCTCCGAGGTCTAGTGCTCCTGATGTCTCACTTATGGATTTCAGGGAAAGTAGAAGTTTTGTCCAGCCCGACTTCAAAAAAACAAACAAAGAACCCACAGTAAACCAGATACATCAGGTACGGAGAAGATTTATTTGGGAGCACAAAAGAAGAGAAAGACCTATGTGGAGAGCAGCAGAGGCACAGAACACAGGGAAGGCAGGCAGACCTGGAAGGGGCACAAAATGAAAGCTGGAACAAGACACGAGAAAGATGCAGGCTCAGAAAAGGAGAAGATGGATTATGTCTGAGTATTTGTAGGAGGACTAAAAATTCGAAATCTAATGAAATTGTTACGTAAAAAAAAAACAGTTAACTGTTTCAGCTCCCAGATGGTTTATAAGCTCAGTAGTAAAGAATCATTACCAAATTTTGCAGGCATAAAAGTATTTTAGAACACGAAGTGAGGAGAATGCTGTACTGAAGCAAAGTTAATCAAAGATGCTGGTGTTTTATTTCAATGCTTTAAGCCTGACTACAGCGGTACATCCTGATACTTACTGGTATGAGGATGTACTCACAGTAATTTCTGAGACAAGATGTGCAGCTTCCTGATCTCTGGTAAATGGCTTACAAGGGAAGATACTGCCTGTGACACCCTCGGGCAAGGCACGACTTACAAAATGCTGTGAGCCAATGCTTCAAATATGGACTTGCCATTGACACAGTACCTGCTTGAAATTGCCCAACAGGTAGTTAATGGTGATCCATCCATAGGCTCCTTCTTCCTGACCACTGATGATTCTGGCACCCTGGAAGTTGAAGGGAGCTGAGCGTAGCGTCTTCTCTACTGAGGACAAGACTTTGTCAGCTGCACTTGCATTCTCCAAGCTGGATGAATGGAAGAAAGGATGGGGTGACGCTGGCTGATAGCTCTCTGCAGCCTATAGGTTTTATTCTGAGTAGACAGGCTGCAACTCCCCACGAAGTGTTCACTATAACACAACAGTCATTCACACGGGTACATCCAGCTCTAACTGGCCACGTCTCTCTCTGTCACACCTTGACAGCAGATTTGCCACCAGCTCTAACACTCTCAGTCCCTGCAGCTGAGAGTGGTACCTAGAGCAGAGACCAGAGCTTTCTTGCTCTGCAGGAGCACAAGCTCTGGTAGAGATTGCACCGTGGAGATCCCTCTCACTCTGCCATCACCATTGCAGAAAAAAATTCATACCCTCTGGTATCCCCAGGGAGATTTCCCAGGCAATACATAAGATCAGCTCCCTGCCCCAGCCAGGCAAGAGGTCTGGAGCATCCCCATGAAAATCACAAATTGGAATTAAAGGAGGATGTGTTTATAAAGTCACCTCAGCTTTGATGGTCTCAGGCTGGGCTCAAAAATATCCTGGGTCAGGCCTAATATCAGACTGTGGGGGATGCCTGAGCACCCCCTGAGCATCAGCTTGGGCACTGCTACGCCCCGGCATCTCTGCTCTACATGTGGGTGCTGGAGATGATGGAAGGTAGGAGCGAGTGGAAATGGACCTGCTGGGCAAGCAGGGTAAGAGCCCGAGGAGACTCTGGGCTCAGAGGCCAGCGGCCAAAAAGGGTATCTGGGCATATTATGAGCTGGCAGCATTTCCAAAGACTGCCCAAGAGGCCCCCACTGAACATCCATGGTGGTCCCAGGCACAGTGCTGCAGGAGAAGGGGACAAGCCCGGCAGTACCTGAGAAGCCGCATGCCGGCAGTTGCTCCGAGGTAGACGGGTGTCTCTTGGTGCTGCTTTGAGGGAATCACCTCTTGTGCTTGTTGTAGGCACTGTGTGAGAGAGGGACCTGCCTTCTCCGTGGCATGGGAGTAACCTGAGATCCCAGGGCCTGCAAGAAATAAGGACACTTCACTGCTCAAACTCCAAGCGTAAGCCCAGAGTGCTGTCATGTTAAACCACACCACTATCACAGGCAGCGACATCAGATTCAACCACCTCATTTCTAAGGAGTTTTAGAAATCCTACCGCACCAACTAAGCCCAATGCATGCGGGGATGGCCACAGCGCACAAAATCTACTACCCACTCTCTGGGAAGCGGGCTGTGAGCTAGCGATGAGTGCTGCAGTAAGACACGTTGCTTGCTCAGTAAGTCCTGGACACCTGCAGACTCATCTCTGGTTCTGCCTGGCTGTACCCTGGGTCTGCACCTGAAAATCCCTGACCCTTCACCACACCGGGTTCTCTGGGGAAGATGTTGTCACTTGTTTGTGTATTGTACACGCAATCCTAAGTTGGAAGGGTTTTGCAGCCATTCCTTTTCACGCTAACCCAAAGAAAAACTCGTTGTCCCTCCCTGGCATGTGCCCCCAGTGAATGGAGTGCCCCAGAACCGGTGCCGGCATGGGCAGCAGCGAAGCCCACTCCGCATTTGCTCCACGCTGCTGTACGCTCAGCATGCTGCGGTGTCCTGCAGCAGCGAGCCGCTATCGCAGCGGCTCCATAACAGCGTGGCTCTCCCCTGCACTGCAGGCAGGCCTGAAAAGACCCCACGCAGGCTCTGACAACACCTCTCCTCCTCCCCAGAGCACAGCGATCCACAATGGTCTACTCTGTTCCTTGTCACGTGCATCCTTGGGCTTTATTTCCGCCTTCCTAAATCATACAGTATCCACACAGCAGTTAAACAGACTGAAAACCAAACCATGACATGCGTGAGCTGAGGAACCTTGGCCCGCAAGCACAGTGCCTAGCTTGCACAGGGGCCTTGAAAAGGGGCAAACCACACCCTCCCCTCTCGCTGCCTGACGTTCGCCGGCACTTCAGCAAGGCTGCACGAAGACAGCGTTATTTATGTTCTTTGGAGTAGTTCTTTCCAAAAAGCACTTCCTTCCAAGCATCCTGAAAACAAAGGGAAAAGCGGATCCAGCTTTCCCCCCAGGAAGGTCAGGCACGTACAGGTTCCGGTGGGAAGTGGTGGGACACACATTAGCTCACAGATGTAACACTGTTCTCAGTATTGGCCGCCTCCTTCAGGTTTCTCCTCCCCCACCCTTTGCTTGTATTATGTCTTCATCCCATGCACCTTCCACGGCTCCCTTTTCTCTTCTTACCTTCGACTTTACACACCTCCACCTGCTGCACCACCCCAGTGTCGTTCTCCTTCTCTGCTGGCCACTCATACACATACAGGTTAGTGTGGGACGACCCCGCATCCAGCACAATCCCATACTGTGGGCGAAACAGAGCTGTCATTGCACCCGAGGCACCCAACCAGACACAGCGTGCGCTGGTGTCCACACGTGGGGGGGCCAGAAAGGGACAGGCCACCTGGCAGTTGTGGGAACGTGATGTGTCATTACTCTCCTCAGTAGCGATTTGGTGCAGTTTCCATCAAAGGGATACAAGAGGAGAGAAGTAGCAAAATTGGGACTGATTGCTTAGGAGATGGCTCCTTGTGAAGCCGTATCACAGTTTTTAGCATGAAGATGTAAAAGGGGATACCTGAGGTGCGTGAGGGCTGACAGATTAACCGGACAAGGGCAGCAATGTGTCCTGGGGCATCGCGCATGCCTAACCCCCCCAGCTTGGCTTGCTTTCCTGGTAAGAACCCCAGCCCATAATACCTTAACGTTCTTCGGAAGTGGCTTGTTTTGGGTCACTGCTACAGCAATTAAAGCAATTACAGCCAAAGTAGAGAGCAATCCTAGGATGAGTAGAATCTTCCTCGTCCAGGACATCTTTGGTTTGGTACCTGTGACTAGAGAAGAAAAAGGATTTTAGTATCCCAGTAGCCCACCTTACCTCACCCAAAGGTCTTCAGGCACATTCCTGGAGTCCTTTTCCACCCTGTAGCATACGTGGGGGGGCATCCCTGCTCCCATATCCTGCTCCATGTCCTCACGTGGGATTTCTTAGAAGCAGAGCTCAGCCCTGGTGTCCTGAAGATTTGCTCTCATGGACCGTACCACATCTCCATGGGCTGCCCTTTGCCAAGTGGTGATGAAGAAGAACTTCAAGATACAGCTTATGGTTTGTCTGTCCTTGAGATACCTGCAGGTGACTGAGCAACCGTACAGCAAAAGCATCTGTATGAGGCAAACACCAGCTTCTTCTACAGCTCTGCATTTGGCTTAATGATCACTGAGAAACTGAAAGAGCAGACTGCTAATATATAAACAGCATAACCTTACGGAACTCAAAGCTTTAACCTCTGTGACATTTTGTCCTAGTATACTTTGTGCTTCAAGTTTTTAGAGTGTCTACAACAGTTTACAACATCCTCGTCACTGGTAATGCATGTAGGAAGTCTAACACTAACACTTTGGTATGTGGCAGGCAGTTCACACAATGCCGCCCTGCACCTTGGCACTGCTATATAGAAAATATGACCTGCGTGCTTCAAGGTATTTAAAAACTCTGTAGAGATTTTTGATGCCACTTCTCACAAGACCAGAAACTTATGAATAGGTCTGTATTTGCAGAATTGGCATAACATGGTTAAAAATCACACACTTTGTAGAACTTGTACCACTTTGATTCCTTAACTGTTACTGATATATTTGATACCACCTACCTAACAAATGAACATTTTTGTGGCTTAAAATACATGGTCAGCAGTGGGATTCTGTAAAAGAACCCCAACAAACCACAGCTGATGGAAGTCATTCACAACCAATATGGTATTTGAGCTTTCAGAACTGATATACATACACCTGCATGTGTTATTGGCTAGCATGATGCTGTCTTTTATATTTTCCTGCTCTGGATTCTCCTTCATACATCCCGTGGTAGAAATCTCACTTCACAACTTAGACTGAGCCAATTTTGGTATTGTTTAATAAAATAACCATCTTACAACACAAAGCTCTTGAAAGGAAATCAGCAAAAGTACTTTTCAGATTTATAGTCTAGCTGCAAATTCAACAGTTACAACTAACAGCTAGCTTTGGCACTCTAGGGCTCATACCTACTCCCACCATGACATGAAATCCATTTCTACCTGCACTAATACTCCATACACAAACCCACTGATTGTTGGACTACTCACACAGGTACTATTTTCTCTTCTTACACACAAATACTCTAGGAGATGTTTAGAAGTATGTTATGGGTCATCCAGGGTGACAACACCTCTGTGCAGGCAACCGCATCAACTGTCTTCACGCTCCAAGAAAGTACAGTGACTGAACCTGCTCTGCATCTGCGTGCCAGAACTTGAGTTCCAGAGGCCACTCTCCAGCCCTCAGGTGACACTGGGTCAATGCTTCAAATCCACACTGGCACCCCACATCATGCACGCAAATACGAAAAGTATTCAAGTTCTGAACAGGGTCATCTTCCAACCACTCTGGTTTCACATGAAAGGTAGTCCCAGGTGCCAGAACTATACAAAATGTTACCCAAAATGACCCAAAATCCCAGTTATTTTCAGAAGTTAGCCCAAGTGAAAAGCAGCCTCTGAAAATCCCTGACTGTAGGCAAACGACATCTTCCCACCCACCTAGAGAAAACGGAACCTAAAAGTGCCAAGAGAATTTGTTCTGAAGATCTCCCGGCAGGCAGGCCCATTGGGAACCTAACGCTGACCTGGAACTCTGTGCTCCCTCTCATCGTGCTCATGTGTAAATCTGCTGAGGCTAACTGTGAGATTTGGATGCTTGCTATGCTGGCCTGTTGGGAGTGCCTGTTAGAGGGACAGCACGCTTGCCAATACTGCCAAGAATGCAGCTTAGAAAAATAGTCTAGTGCACATACCAGAGAGCAGGAGGTAAGAACACATTTCATACAGCGTTACTCAAAAAGGCCCCAGAACTCATGGCTTGAAGTGATTAGAAACAGAGCATGACAGCTAGGAGACTTTTCTTATTGGAGAGAGTAGTTGGCTCAGGTTAAGAAAACACTGAGCATGCCTGTTGAACAAAAATTATTTTAACACTAGAGAAGGGACTAAAACCCGATGCTATAACGTAAAATCAGCTGCGCAGTATAGGTACGAAGCTAGCGTGCTGGAAAACTGAAACTGCTGCGGACAGTTGCACAGCATGTCCATGGAATTATTGCCACCCTCACTCTGAGACCTTGCCTAGACACAGCCACTAACAGTTTTGTTGGGTGCTTACTGTCACGGGAACAAAGGATGGATGACTTTGCGTCATTCCTAAGAGTTTCAGACTTCCTGTTGTGATGGGTATTGTCCGTCTGCTGTATCTTTTTAGCCACACAAAGGAGCAGCAGTAGCAGCAAAGCAGGAACAATTTTCCCACTGTACTGCACCACTCCAATAAACAGCTGTAGAAATCCCTTGTCTGTAGGCAGAGGCATAATGATAATTGTCTGCATCCCACCTGCAACCTGATATTAGTCATTTTTTTCCAAGGCACTTTATTTCCTTAACCCTGAACATGACTTGTGCCTGCTGTATTTCAGCTCAGTATCATGAGCATTTTTCAGGGCTCTGGGGGTTCTAAATAGGTGATTTCATCGCTGTATCTCATACCAGAGCATCCATCTGTGGGAACTCTAACGCTACCAAGCAGCATTTTGTTGAAACGTTTCATACAAGAAAAAGTACAGAATGATATGCATAATCCAGAAGGCAGCCTATCAAAGCAACGGCACTCAAGGAGTACAGACTTGAATACTTGATTATTTAAAAAAAAGAAACAAAACCCAAACCACCAGCAAAACCACAACATTACAAATCCAGATAAAGAACTCAATGTAATTACAATAAAACTCACCTATCATTTGCTCAGAAAGGTGTGGTGTTCGGACAGGTTCCATTTTCTGTACATTTGATTACCTCTGTCAGCTCTAGACATAATTGCAGGTCCTGCAGTGGCTAAAGAAATAAGTTATTCCCTAGGCTCCTCCAGCTCCTCTGCACTCCACATTCACATCACTGAGTGCCAGGCAACAGCCTCCACCAAGTGGGGCAGTACTTGCCTCTCTAGCACCTCCTTGCCAGGCCCCAGGACTCTTCTACTAGGAGTCTTCCTCAGCTAAAGAGGAAGCAGGCATGATCTCTCTCTGTACCCACTCAGAACCCAGAGGCAGATTTCTGCGCTTTCTCCCATACTGCCCACTGTAAGTGGTGATAAAAACATCACCTAAGGCCATACGTAGGCATAGAAATTACGCTGCTTTTCTTTCCCACCCCAAAGCTCAGAGCTGCCTGGTGCTGGAACCCTGCCTGGCTGCAAAGGCATTAAGCACTCTCCAGATGTTGGAGAGCAGCCCAGCTGCTCAGGCATTGCTGATTCTAATTTTGGTCTCTGTTTTTTTTTTTGTAGGGGCTACTACTGACTCCATCCAGCGATTGGTGTGGGTCCCAGAACACAAACGTACCCAATATCCTTTCTGTCACTGAGTTAGCTATCAACTGAGAGTGACGTTGGCAGCCACTCCAGCTAAAAGCAGCTTTGCTGCAGAAACCCTGCTGCTCTCAGTGAATAGCCCAGGAAGGACCGCACCAGCATGGGAGGCAGCTCTGTGTGAAGGCAAGGAAGCAGGATTGTCCCCAGTGTCTTCCAGAGTCTCAAGGCAAATAGGAAACTGCTCCTCCAGCTGAAATCACGCTAAGTCACTGGCAGCTCTGCCCGCCAGGAGATGTCACTCACAGCCAAGGCTGCCCACCTCCCAGCTCCCTTATCACCAAACAAGACTTGGCAACAAACGTTAAAAGAAATCAGGCAAACAGCTGCTTTTAGAGATGCAATAAGGAGAGGCTAAGGCTGGTTTAAGGACTGAAATAAGGATTGTCAAGCAGAAAAGGAGACACTGCGCACAGTCCGAAGCTGTGCTCACTTCGGATAACCTCACTGTGACTCATCATCTCTAATAAATACAAATACAGTTCTATGCTCTGGCTTAGCACAACAGCTGAAGTTGTTTGCTCTTTCCTTTGGATGCTCACGCTCAGCCTGTTACAGAAAGGACCACAACAGGCTGTGCTGCAAGACCACCACTTACCCACTGCACAGGTGCCACAGTGACAAGAGGCAGATTCCCACTGTCACCTTGATGCTCTCAGGACACCTCTGTATGGTCAGAAATATTCTCATTTTCAGCCTTAATTTATTTATTGCCAGTTTATTCCCTCTTTGTTCTATCTCTGTATCAAAACCTTTTAAAATCTCAATCCTCCTGGAATTTATTTTCTTAAACAATTTACAAACCATGATCCTCTCTGGATTTTTGTCTTTCCAGCCTTTGTCATCTACCTGAATAATCCAGCAGCCCCTCCTTGTGTAAAGAATAATCTGGTTTTATTTTTCTTAAGCATTCCTGACCACAGCTGCAAAGAGACACTAGCCTTGCACGGCAGTGTACCTGTTTCACCAGAACACGATGCAGTCCCAGCGTAAATGAAGCGAGGTGGGGACCTGTCGTACCTCAGACACATGATCCTGTACCATCACAGCACTTCTATGCAACCCCAGCAGCTCCACATTTGATCACATTTAATTCAATGAGCTGTGCCTCATGCTGTAAGCAAAGGGAGTTCCAGGATACAGGCCTGCTGCCCACCAGGCTTGGAGTGACGACAGAGAATAAGACGGTGTCTTACGAATCCTGCCCATCAGCTGGCAGCTGCCTCTGCTGCTGATCACCCACACTGCTGCCGCAGCCTGTTGGGAGTCTCTCCAGTAACAGGTTTCCTAAGCACACGTCCAGGCTTGGGGGAGAGCTGCTGGGTGCCCATGTAATAATGGGAATGCAGTCTGTGGAGGTCCTGAACCTAAGCGTATCAGAGACACAGTGCAGTGCTGAGAAGCCACTGCATTATAAGCCATCACAAAGGGACACAAGCATACTTGAAAACTGAGAAAGTGGGAAAAATATGGATCCAAATGAGTCAGAAGCCACTGTATTTTTAAAGTGAGGAGCAACAACTTGCCTGCCTGCTGAAATAGCACAGAAGCCCATGGCTGAAGGGAACCTGAATCCCTCAGCAGTCTGAATGCATTCAGCACCCGTGACCAGCTCAGTGGCACAGGGCGGGCAGCTTGGGCAGCAGGAGCACACCTCAAGGCAGGTGCTTGCAGACAAACATTGTCCAGGTCAACAGAGAGCCCGGCGGACAGGGGCTCTGCCAACGCTGCCTGCGTACGTGTACTAACTGCGGGAATTCACATCTGTGAAGGTCTGCGGGCAGTGATGGCAGGCAAAGGGGATGGGAGCAGTCAGAGCTGCTGTGCTTCAGGGTGGATAAGGGGACATGCACGTTATTCTCCTGCTGAGGGAAAATGACATTTTGGTAGTCATGGTATTTATCAGGCTGAATTGCACCTTGAAGCTGCTGAATTTACATCAGGTTTTGAGGCACACTTAATTAAAAGGCACTCCTGTCTTCAGACTCAGCACAACCAAGCACCTGAGTCCATAAACACTCAGAAGAGCCACACTGCTTCATTTATCATCCCTTTTCTGATATTTTCTCTGTCCCTATCTGACTTGTACTTATTATTCATCTGCCTTTTTCATTCAAACATGCTCTTGGTCCAAGTTATCCAGAAGATTTTCCTGCAAAGTAATGCCAACCACCTGTTTCAGGCCAACATGTTGGAAAAGTCTTTTCTTAGGCTGGTGAAATGCTCAGGTTTGTCTTAGAATATACAAACACATATAAAGTGAGTGAATTGCTTTGGTTTAGGAGATTTTATTTCAAAATATCAGGGCAAGACACTGAACATGTTGAAATTAGAATTCAAGCTCCAGACCACGATTTTACATCACTTTTTACAGCTGTTATGTGGAACAGTGTGGGAGGCTTTGTTCCAAGTTTTAATTGTTCATATTGCAAAGATCACGGCCTAAATACTGATGTGATCTCTGGCTCTCTTTGTGGTTTACATACAGTTATAAATACACATTTACTGGATTATATTTTTCCAGATTAAATACTTATAAATGCTGAAGTACAAACAGTGAAATGCCAGTGAAACTGATAATCCAAACAATGTAATAATGTTTTTTTTGGATGCTGTCTTTCAGAGATATTTGATACCCTGAATCACACAGCCCTACAAGTCTCAAAACCCAGTAGACTCATGGATCCAGGCTATGCAGCCAGGCAGAGTGCTTGAACCAGGCTGTGCCACGTGCGTGCACATGTGTTAGTGAGCTGGAAGGTGGAGTAAAGAGTGTGCCTCATGTCTGTGATAATACTAAGTTGGGAGCAAAAGCACGCTGACACACAGGACTGGAATTCAAAAGACATTTGATAAATAGTGGAGAGCCTGGGGAAAACATCCAACTCACTTTAGTGAGGACAAGAACAAATGTGATGTTTAGAAAACAGCCACCACCCAAAGACAGCACGGGGAGCAATTGGTTAAGTAGCACTTCCAGAGAAAACATTCTTGCAGCTATAGCAGTTTGCAGTAATCCTTCCCTCCATCTAACACTGGTAAAGCCTCCTATGAAGTTCTATGCCCAATTTTGGACACTGCCTTTCAAGAAAGATGTAGACCACTTGGAGAAACTCCAGAAGAGAACAAGAAGAAGGATCAGAAGTCTAAAAACTTGACCTATGAGGAAAGATTGAAGGCATTGTACTGTTTAGTTTAAAAGGAGAAGAGCAAGGGAGACACGTTAACTGTCTTCAGACAAATGAAGTCTCCGTTTGCCAGCGCTGTTGTAGCTGATCCTGCCTCAGAGCAGGGTTGGCTTCCGCACTGTCTCCCAGCGCTGTTTCCTCAGCTCAGACACCAGGGAGTCAGCAAAAAGAGGGGGCATCAGAAGAGCATAAGCCATGCTGTTAGCAAAGGCCCATGCAACACATATGGTCTCCTCATCGGATACAGCTGCATTTGAATAAAAAATCTGTTCTCTCCTTCCCCCAAAGCTTGAGGCTGCATCCTGACCTAATTCAGCCATGACAGCCACCCTGCTATATGCTATCCATATGTAAAACATTGCTTGGGATGGGAGCACCTCATCCTTTTGTTCCCTTTAGAGTTGTAACCGGGATAAGAACCCTGGGAAACTACAGAGGACACATTAGAGGAGCCCTGTTTTCCTGGGGAAAAAAAAAAAGCACACAGCAGTCCTGGAGAGCTGGCGGGTGCTAAAGACTGTAAAAGTCGAGCAGCGGCAGCAAGAGACAAAGGGACACAAAGGAGCGGGCAGCACACAGGCCCCTTCTCTCCCTTCTCCAGAGCCGCCCGCACAGTCGGAAGCGGCACAGAGGGGCTTTGTGCTAGGGGCGGTCCCACGGCCCTGCTTACATTGGCCCTGCAGCATGGGTTTACTGCCGGAGGGGTGATGTCCAGGGGGTTCCGGGCAGCAGCCTCTGCGACCCGGGTTGCCCCACCAACAAATCCCCCATTCACCCCGTGCATAAAGTGGATTCCCTCTCTGGAGATCTTCCCACAGCACCCCGGCCACTCTGCAAGGCACTCACACTGGCTCCCATCCCTGCACCATAGCCCCTCTCTCTGCTGTTACATGCCATCCCCACCAAAGGTTTCCTGATGCCTGCTCATTAAACAGTCTCTCTACGGGAAGGTATTCTTCTGGCTTACACCCCAGCAGTCAGACTGAGATACCAAATATTCTCAAATATGACCAACAAGTGGCAGGATACTGCTGACGCAGTGACCTTTAGACAGTTAATTTTCACATTTAAATGATCTTTAACTGGGCTTCTAAGCCTGTACCCTATTTGTGCTCATTTCGTTAGGACTCATACATCAAAGAGGTTTTCAGATCAGAAGAAACAACTGTTATCAGTTACATCAGTCTCCTACCAGGCAGCTCCTGGTATTCATTTGCTCTCAGCCCAGCAAAGCTGTATTTTTACTCGAGATGATTTATTGCCGTTACCCACAAAGCTTGAAGTCTCATCTGAAAATATCCAGCGAGTTCAAGACTGCTTCCCCCCGCCACTCTGGCTTATCACCTAAGTTACTGCTGGAATATAATTGGCTATCACATCATGTGAAGACATTTGCTTTGCTTCCAGGGAATAAAGAAGCATCAAGCACTGACACCTTTCAGTTTTGTTATTATTGATAGTTCTAATATGTTGACTTGCAATGGGCAAACAGTGCTGCTAAGCTTCCTTTTGTGCTCAATAGCCTTAAATTCTTCTTTGCTCCTCTTAAATCTCTGGCCATAATTTTTTCCTTATGCTTCTTTCAACCATTTTCTACACTTTCCAACTTTACATATGCATTAACTGCAGCTTCCTTCCCCCCCAATAACAGCTCTAAAAGATGCATGTTTATCTTTCCAATTAGCGTAACTTTCAACTGTTGGATTAAGGCTTTTGGGGAACAGAATCAGAAGTGAACAGACTGCTTCTGATTCGCATTCCTTTTTGGCTATTTTAAATACTCTGCTGATTCAGCTCAAGTATTTTTAAATATGGGAAATAACTTCTTTGAAGAGCTACTAGGCGTTATTTGTTGACACAGACTAAGCATGCATTACTTGTACAGTAATTCGTAACTCTCATAGCAATGTTTCTTTCTCTATTAAGATTGGGGCCAATATGTATTTCCCCTGTGCTGGAAGCAACGCATCACAAATGACGAGACGGTCACCCTCAGTTTTGAGGAATTACCATGTAAATTCACTAAAATCCACTATCATAACAGCTTTCCTCATCCCTATATTGACAGCCATGTCCTCCTCTGCCTCTGGCACCCTGGCTGGTAGCAGGCACTAACCTCTACCCACTTTGGTCGCTTGTTCCCAGTTCAGCCCTAGGTAGCTATTGTGTACAGCTACTTATTGTTCTTGCTGTTAAAGACAGCAGGGCCACCGCTTTAATAGGAAGATTGGTGATGTGTGAGTCACATCGCCAACCCGGCACAGCCCACCCTTCCCTGTGCCCCATCAGCCACCCACACCAGGGGGATGTAGAAGTTGCCATAGCAAAAGAAAGGAAACAGCCTCCAGAACAACCGTTCCCTTGCTTCAGTGCCCACATTGGGTCAGCAAGTTCAGAAACTTCCTGGAAAACGCAAAGTCCTGAGCACTGTAAATACTACTACCCCCAACAGAAGGTTCTGGCAGGGCAAACAACTGCAGAGAACACCCCCCCAAACCCCTCCCCACACTGCAGCTCTGTGCCCAGGTTCTTAGAAGGTGTGTCAAAATGCACCCTCCCAGTAGCCACCAGTTTCCCCATATGCCCTCTCCTCACCGCTGACACTCTCTCGTGCCTCAAAGGGGCTGAGGTCACCAAGCTCCTTGTCACGTCTCAAGGACATTTTTCTTTGAATCACAGACTTCTGTGATTGCATTGAGCCACACTACCGCTTTCAGGGGCTCACTTCCCCAGCTTCCAAAAAACAACACGGCTGCCCAAAATGCCACATGTGAGCAAGCAGCAGCTGCCAGCGCTGCTGCAGCCACCGGGAAGCCAAGCTTCCCGAGTATTTCTGCACAGCAAAGAAAGCAGCTTTTCTCCTGAAGTTTCACTTCCCACTCAGGACTGAAAAACATTGGAGACCAACTGCAGAAGCACACACACTGTTCCAGGCTGGTGCAGCACCAGCAGGGCCACTGGCAAAGCCCCTGCGATGCACGCTCTCTGGCAGCCCCACGTGTGTGCACGTACACCGCGGACAGATGCGGCGCTCATCTGTGCACAGGATGTTGCCTACACCTGCGTTTTGTCACCCCGTGCAAGTGTGATTTCCAGCACAGGCGTTTGCTCTTTTAGATTGGCATCTCACAGGCCTGCAGGACACCCAGGGAGTTCTTCCTCCCTTAACAGGCACAGTACCCCCGTGCAGCAGGGAAAGCTATAGGGACCTTGCCTTTGCAACTAATCCTAGCGGAGGAAGCGAACGGTCCCTTGCTATCCAGGCAGGGCAGCAGCCTTGATGCCTCCCTTCTGTAAGCCAAGGTCAAACCCGCATGCATAAAAAAGACAGCTTTCTAGTTAAATACTTCCAGATTTCCCCCCTTACCTCCAGCTGTCAGCACTGGTATCTTCATTCCTCTTTGCAGAGCACAGGACGTGGAACAGCTGGGATAGCTTCTGTCTCCTGCAGAGCAGCGCATCCACTGTCTAGGCTTTTCGGAAAAATATACTGACTTCTCAGAGGTCAGCTTTAATAACTAGGATTCCCACAAACCATGAGGAGAATTCAATTCATGATATTTGGCATGAATATCACGCCCTGTTCCAATTTCCATTTCAAACAGCAGGAAACGAATTACCCTGTGGTATTTTTCAGGACAACCAATGGGAAGAACATGGGACGAAAGCCTGCTGCACGGCACAGGCCTCGACAAAGTGCCTGAGTGCAAGAATAAATACTTTTTAGAGGTTACAAAGTTAATGAAAAGAAAGTTAAATATGAATCTAAATTTTCATGGTCAGAAGAGCACCTTGGAAGGGCTGGAGCCTCATGCAAACCCAGAACAAAACAGCAAAAGAGTTTTGCTGGATGAATGGGCTGACACAGGATGTTAATCTCCAAAATTCAGATTACTTATTACCGGTATGGGCAGTGAATCCCAGGGAGAATTAGCCTCAGGAAAGAAAACCCATTTATAATCAAACCATGGTTTGGCCTTCAATTTGTATGCCTTCATTACTCACTCGCCTCCCAAAGCCCTGGCCTCAAATAGTTCAAAATGCAAGCATGAAATACTTCGGATAAGGCAGCATGGGCACACAGTGGTAACAAGGACAAGGGACTGTCACAGCAACCCATCCTTCTGACCAGTGCCGAGCTGCCCTGCCTGCGCACTTTACACGCGACGGGCTTCTGTGGAGGCATTAAACCACCATAATTTTTCTGTGACCGAGCAGCACCCCCAGACTGTCCCCAGCAAACAGATGTTACAGCTCTGACTTCTTACTCTGTCTCCCCCAGAGGAGCAAGAGCTGCTCTCCGTTCCCAGCAAGGAGGTGCAAACACCAAAGTCCCAAGCTGCTCTGTAACACTCGCCTCCATCTTTCTGCTCCATTCTCTAGCCTGTGTGTCCGAAGATCCTTACTGGGAAAAAGAAATCACTCTCCCCTGTCAAAAGCCAACAAAACAGAGGTTACTTCAGCTGAAGAAGTGATAAGCTTGTGACACGGCCACTCCAGCAAACGGGACACACTTACAGCATGGAAAAGAGCTGCTGGCTGGCTCTGCTAAGATGAGCACAGTCCCTCAGCAGCAGGAACAACCAGCAAGCCTGGACCCATGCAAAAAGCAGCTACAGATCTGCTGCTTCCCTGCCATCCCCATGTTTCCCAGCCTTTCTGAGGACCATTCTCCCTCTGGCCATGGGAGGTCCCAAGCTCAAGTCAGAGCCCAACTTCCAACTGCAGCACTCACCCCAGCTGCAGCACTCGCAGCAAATGCCCATGAGCACAGGCTGCTTTCCTCATGCCTCCTGCAGGAACAGGGACATTGAAAATGTTATTTATTAACAGCTCTGGGACAAAGGAGCAAGAAAGAAAACAAATCCATTTATAAATCAACTAAAGAAAACTTGTGACTAACGGTTTCCTTTGCAATTCCTCAAGTGTGGCCTGGAGCTGCCCTGGCATCGGTTCTTGCACTGCTGAATCATCAGAACAGCCCCACTTGTGAGGTTTAACAGCCCGATAAGGGCAGAATAGCCCTGAAGAAGAAAGCACTCACTTATGCTGTGTCCAGATTTTTCTGGGTTTCTGCTAGAATTTGGGAAGACTGATAGTGGTCAGCTTTCTCACCACTAAATACCAAGTGGTGACTCACATTAGCATCTACCTCTGCAATCCAGGACATACGCTTTCCTCTGGGACAAGGTAGGAAAGAATAAAGAGAGAACACTCATGCTAGAGCCGTCTCAAACAATACCAGTCAGTGCCAGCTGAGCTCTCAGATAGGACCATACCAATTCCAGATACTTTGCCAGACTTTTTCCTTTGATAACATTTCTCAAGGGGGAGGGGAGGAGAACAAAAATAACAAAACACTGTTCTGTTTAACAGTTACCCATAGCAGAGAAAAGCTGAGCTAAAGTTTCCAACAATTATCAGTACAAAATCCTAAAATAGATATGCAATGTACCGCTTTTTTTTTTTTAAATTGGCTGGGATAGGGTTTTTATCATGTGGATTGAAAGCTGTGTAAGAGCACACGGCCACATATCAAGATGACAGGACACGTTAGAACAGCATTAAACCACTCAGCATGGCATCGATATGGATGAAGGAGCAAAGGCCTCAAGCAGAAGTGACAAAGTGCGCTGTAATTCATTGGGAGGAACTGCACTTCCAGGGAGGACACATAAATAATGTCCAAGGTATCTATGGAAACCACCATCCTACACAGGAAATAATAAAACTTGGAAAAAGACAAACATGAGAAAAATAACACAAACTTCAGATACTCCTCAGGACAACAATGCTAACTGAAAGCAGGATTTGATCCCAAAGAGACGGGGCCTCACAAAGAGATGCGAAGTACGGAAACGAGGGCTAGCAGGCTAAAGGAGAAATAGGAGGGGTATGGTAACTCTGCAAAGAGAAATCTGTGGGGCTGTCTCCTCAGAGCAGACGTGGGAGCCCTAGCTTTAAAATCCATTTATAAACTGGCCAGGCTCCCACACCACTCTTGTTCAGATGACTCTCAGCAGTGGGTCTCCTCCTGGGCCGCGACCTGCTCACCCTTTGCACTGACACACAGAAAGTCAACTTTCTTTGGGTGGGAACAGGGAAGGCAAAAGGCTGGCGACTAAGTTTTACTCTTTCCGTCACTGAAAGCGTCTAACAGCTTTCCTTGCCCTCCTGTTTTGCCTGATATTTTCACACAGTAATTTTCAGCCCTCAGAGCCTCCCCCATCTCAATTTGGGCCCGATTACATTTTTGTACCATTGATCACACCAAAACAAAAACTTCTTAAACTCTGCTGAGCTTACCAGTTATAAACAAAGGTATCACATCTTTTTCTTATTTAAGAATTGAGTCGTTTCTAACGTAGCTCTGATACGTGAAATTAATGTAGCAACAGTGCAAAACCTCATGGACCAGGAAGATATGTGTTTTTTGAAAAACTCTTTCAGTCACAGTTACTTTCTCACCCACACTCACTCCCCCACACTCACAGGCACGGACCTCGCTCTGGCAGGATCCTGTGTGAGATGGGACCAAGGGTGCCCGTGCCGAGTCCTCGTTGCTTCCTCTTCAGTGGCAAGCTACAACTTTTCAAGCAGGTCTTTTGACATCTTGAGGAGGTAGCAGTTATTACAGTGTGATCCCTTTGCCTCAAAATCTTGCTTACCTCATCCCGAGAGCCCTAGGACAGGTGGCTGCTCAGTGCCTTTTTTTTCCCCCATCAATTTGAGTACCTTAGCTCCCAGAGTCTGCTTTCTCGCTGGGGGAAGAGGAGGGCAACTTGCACATGGGATGCACTGTGACTTCACTGTCATTCTTTTATTATTGGAGCACAGTTTTTTCCCCTGAGGAGTCATCTGCATGGAGGCTTTATCAGCACCCATGCCTTCTGCTGATGAGCTGTGTGAGGCTTATCGGGGTGCAGGCTGCTGGGCTTGTCACAAACACCACATTTGTCAGTGTGTACCCCATTTTACTGCAGTCGGTCACATCCTTGGTTATCACTACAGACCATTCTTTTAACCCTTGCTCTGTTGCTTCTTCTAGTCCACACACACACACTCTTCCATTCCTGTTTCCTTCAGAGCAGTTGTATTTCTACTTCTGCAGCTACATGCCTGCCCTATGCACGATATGCTGGGACCTTTGTTTCACAGACCATCATCATGGCTGTGAAAGTGTCTCCTTGGCTTGGTTAGGTTATGGGGAACCCTAAAACTAGAAAGGCAAGCAGATTTTAGGGCTAGTATGGAGTCTGCTCCTGCATGCTCAGATACAGCCAGGTCTCCTGCACAGAGCTCGTGGTGCAGCATAGACAAACACAGCAGCAGTAGTGGTCTGTTGGAAATTAAAGGATGCTGAAATCCAAGAGAAGAATAATGCAGCCTATCCCTGGGTGTCACTACCAGACTCACCACAAAGGATTTTAAACAGTTTACACCCAAGATCGCACAGACAGCATTAGAGCTGGAGCTGTTTTCAGCCTGTGATGTGCAGAGCAGCTCCCCGTGACACTATGGGGTGAGACCACTGTCACCAGTGCAGTGCAGACCTGATGGTGTTCCCACACCCAGGCCCACAAGGAAGCTGGCAACAACCTCAGTTGCTCCCCTAAAGCTCCCGGTGAGACAGGTTAACTGCAGTTATCCCATAGCAGAGCCACAAGGCTCACAAGGAGGCTTCTGTGCACACACGTTTTCTCATGCTTGTGTCACAGCCTTATGAGGCCAGCCTCCTCTCAGCACATAGCCACCAAGCAAGGCAGGACTTCTCACTTGCCCGCTATTCACAGGCTGCCCTTGACTCTGTGGTCTTCAGAGCTCCCGGCAGTGCTGTCTGCCCAGAACATACATGGAGCTAATACCAAACAGGCAATGCTGGAGCCAACCATCATACCTTTCAGTCTGTTGGACTTCAGCCTTTCCCCTAATGACAAATTGTAACACTTAGACATTTAAATTTGTCACAGTGCTTTCCATCCATACACTGCCAAGCAGTTTACAGATGTCAGCACCATTAGCCCAGTTCCCCCAGACGATGAAAACGCACAAGACAGCAGTAAAACCCCAGCCTGATGCTCCCTGGACCACCTTGTCTGCTTGTGTGGGAAACTCCTATGAACCAGGGCTTGCAGCACGCTCCCTCCCGTGGAGAGGCAGAGTTCCCAAGCATCCAGGAGAAGGAGCAGCACTTCAGCTACACCTCCTCTTAAATTCATCTCCCCGTCATTTTGATAATATTCTCTCGTGTTCTACCAGACTAATAGCAACTTGGGGATTATTGGTCTAGGAAAGTACACATGACTTATACTGTAAGATCTATGTAGTTCTGCTACAACTTTAAAAATGTGGGGAAAAAAATGGCAATTTTCATTTAGGTTAAGGAAAGCATGCTGAAAAAGAGAGACACAGGCAGCAGAGCCCTGTAGCAGGAAAGGCATTCCCTGTGTTTCCTTCCCAGTCTGACTTCAGTGGCAGAGGTAGGAGAAACCAGTAGAGAGTTGTTTACTACTTTATAAAAAGGCATTAGGGACTACCTAACTGCAGTCCTGCTGCATTATATATAATCTCTATGAAATACTAGTAAACCTAAAGACTAACCACTCCACCACAACAAAAAAAATCCAGAGATATGGTTTGCAGCAGATTACAATGTAAGTTTACAGTTGCAGTCTCCGGAGAAGTAAATGGGCAGAAGAGGCTCTCCAAGATCCCTATTTACAGAAGGATATCTATTCCCAGTAAGGTTTATGGGATCCAGTTAGCATTTGCACAGGCACCAAGTGGCCACAACACTAAAAGGTCCTTAAATTGGTAGAGAAATTACTAGCCTCTGGAACCCAGACACGCTTTGTAACCAAAAAAGCAACTGTAAAATTACTACCTTTAACAAGGAGTTCATAGCATGGGGTCAGGTTCTGTTGTAAAACACTATTTTTAAGATGAAGTACAAAGGCTTATTTTCCCAGGGCAGATTCCCTTTCTAATTTTTATATATACATATATATATGTGTGAGTATTTTTTTTACCAACCTGCTCTTCAGATGGGTTAAGTTCTCTGGTCAGGCTGACACAATCACAAGCGCAGTGTGGGAAGGCGCAGTGGTTTGACTGTCCTTTACAACAGGCAGGGCAGACAGAGCTCAACCACACTTGAAGTGTTGAAACGTTGCTAAACTCATCTTTAAATTTGCAACCAATTAATTTCTAAATAACGTCTTAATTCTTTCTGGTTAATGACAGCATAAACCCTGAACACTACTGCTGGAACATTCTTTTCTGTATGATTTTTATGCTTTTTTTGCGATAACAGTATTTCTAAGTCTTGTCAACAAAAACCTGACCACTAGCTTTACCAGAATAAAGTTCTTTTCAGCTTCATCTGGTTTCATATTTACTGCAATCTCAAAGCTGAAAACCAGAAAGCTTCCTGTACTATTTCAGGAAAACAAGGCTAAATATATAGAAGCTGTAGATCAACTTATTGGGCACATTCAATTCAAGGCAAAATTGCAGATTTCCACTGTTTTTCCCACAAAGCAGCTGGAACCAGCAGCTAAGGGCTGATGTTGGCCAAGAGCAGATGTTCTCCCTGGCAAGATCTGTCCCCCGCCATTCTGGCAAGGAGCAGGTAGAAGGGAAGGACAGTTTTCAGCAGAGGAACGAATCCCATTCCATTACCTGTCCTCTCCACCATCAAGCCCAGGCTCCATACAGGAGCTCCATCTTCCCTCCTGTGTGTGCCTGCTCCCTGGGCTTTGCCATGCACCACGGATGTTTCCACTTCATCAACTGTCTTCCAAATTCTCTCCATCCCTCACTTTTGGAGGAGTCTCCCCCTTCTTGCTAGAGCCCAGGGAGGAAGGTGCAGCAGCTGCTGCCTCCTCTGCCCCAGCTGCACCACCACTATTAGCTAACGGTAAAAACCACAGCAACTGCACTAGCAGTTCCTGCCACACCACTGCCCTGGGAACCCTCTGAGCCGAGTGTGAAAGCGCTGCAAACTGAGGGCTTGAAATGGTTTCTACATCTTCAACTGCTGATTCACCTTCTCCAGACAGCACACAGAGCTCAAAGGTCAGTTATAGTTTGAGCTTTGGCTGAGAGACTGAAAATAGTTAATGAAAAAAACAAGGTAATTCACATTCCTTTGTTAAAATAGGGCCATTTTGTTTTCATTCTCTTCACCAGGAATGGTCTGGCATTCACCACCATATATGATCAGGGCAAAGATTCTCAGGAGATGAGAAACAAAGGGGAGAATACAAACTGAACTAAGAGCCTTTAACTTCCACTTATGCAGAATAAAAATGCTCGCTCAAAGGTGCAAGTCCCAGCCTGTAAACCATCCAGCCACCCCACAGGGGTTTCATTTTGGTCAGAAAAGCTGCAGTGTACAGCTGGATGAAGGTCACAAGAGAGCATGGGACAGTGCGGGGTAGACTGATAGGCACGTGTCTCCTCATACCAGGAGCTTAATCACTGCCTGCAGAGTATGTTGACGTTATGAGGGGAATTTGACAGGCGATGTGAAGGCAGACAGCGAAGCAGCTGTGCAGATCCTCACAGAAGACTCTTCCCAAGCTGGAAGGGACCAGTAAGAGCCCCAAAGGGTTCGGACAGGAACTGTAATAGGCAGAGTTGTAGTACTGCTGGCAGCAGCTGAGCACTGACAGAGTAGTGACAGCAGCGACTGCTACACCGCCTGCATGGCCCTTGCAGTAGAGCAGGCAGCGCAGCACAAGGGACAGAGGGATGGCGAGCCCAAAGAGCAGGTTGGGAAACTGATCTTTCCAGCCACATTTGGGGGAGCAAATGCACGAGAGGACGTGAGCAGATGAATTTGCTCAGTGTGCACTTAGCCGACTCTGTTCCCTTCCATCTGGTCTTTCACACTTTTTCCCTTAACTCATTTCTTAATTTGCACTGCTAATGCAGCACTGTTTCAGAGCACAGGGCTGTTTTTGTCTCTCCTTGTCTCACAGTGAAGCCCCTCCCAAAAACAACTTTAATCTGAGTGACTTTTACCCTTGCCTCCTTCTGTTCTCTCACTTGGGCTGGTGTTGGCTTTCAAGCCAGACAAGCTGAAAGTTACTGTAGGAAAAAAAAAGCACGAGGCTAGGGACAAGGACAGGCGCCTTTTTTCTTCTCTTTCAGCAGCACAGATTTATGTCAAGTTACGCTGGCTGTAGAAGTGCACCCTTAGGCTCTGCTGCTCCCCAAGCAAGCATACTGGCAACAGCTCTGCAGCTAAGAAATGCTGATGGAAGAGCCTGCGATAATACTGCATCTCTGCTCAGGGAAGGGAAGTTTCCACTGAGCTGAGAGTTCTCACATCTAGCTGACCAAACTGTAAGAAAATACCGTGTAAGAAGTGGTCTCATCTAATTCATCTTACAGAAGACCAGCAGGGGTGCTTCTCTTGTGAGGATGATCTAGAATTTTACAATTTAAGTTTGATCGGTCTCAAGCAATACTAATCTATGGGTTGGCTCCCCAAAGTCATCGCAGTATCATTCACTTCACCCCAAAGTTCAGCCTAAACACTTCTGACCTTAACCACATCCTAGCTGCCTTGAACAGATCATTTCCAAGCTGAGAACCTGGCTCCTATCTCAATCCACTTGAAACCACATCCAGCTCTACGGAACACTGCCATTGAACACTGAGCTAGTAAAAAGGTACAAAATACCCCCAAGTCAGGTTTACTCATTGCTCCCAACCACACTGGTGCTAAAGGTGCAAAGGTGTCTTAGGAAAAGAAAGAATGTGACCAAGCTTGATATTTTTATACCATACTAAGCCAGTTATACAGTTTACAAAAGGCCAAAAGGATTCTCAATTATTACAGCTTTTGTAGCCTTTTCAGGTGTCCGGCCTCTTAAATTTATTCTTTCTCCTTGAGAAAGTCCTTGAGGGTTTTCTACATATTTCTGGTAATTGCAAGTCAAGAGGCAGTTGCAGTGGTCACAATAAGGTTGACTAGAGGACAACTTTCTCCCAAACAACAACAAAAAGCTTTATAAAGCAAATAAACTGAGTTATGGCTATCACACACATACACACGTACTTCTGCATTGTTTTTTTCTGGACAATGTTGTCTGGACATCTTTCTAGTCTATTCAGGATTTGAATGTCCAATTTTCCTCTCAAAGTTGCATTAGCTGTGCTTTTACAAGCTTGGCTTGAAGCCTATTATTTGCTCTTTATGTTTCCAACCACTCTTGGCTTCCTTAGACTTTTTCCTCTGACTTAATTGGTATTTGTACTGGTCCTCCCAGCACTGACAAACTCCATCTGTAAATCAGCAATGATTTTATACTTTTTAGATCATTATTGAAACTGTCTAATGCCATCAAGCCTCTTGCAGAATACCTCTGAAAACACAGCTGTTTAATGATGATTTCCTTTGATAACTATTTTTGAGGTCTGTTGTTATCCAGGTCTTAATCCGTGAGTTCATTCTTTGCTGGAGAGTCATAGGAGGGGACTGTAATCAGAACATCAGAAATCCATCTATTGCTGTGGAGAAGTTTAAACATGGGAGGAGATATTAATATTTTCTGGTTTTAATCACATTTGCCATCTTTGAAAAATAAAACAAGTGCAAATAATTAGTTGGAAAACAGATCAGACAAAGCACGAGTTGCCTTCCCAGTCATAAACTCATAATCTACCCTGTGGCTATCAAACACCAAGCAGGGAGATTAGCTCTTCCAGTTCCCTTCTTGTGAGGTGGTTCCTCCTCATGAGGGAAGTCAGGCTTTAGAGTCCTTTAACTTACAGCCCAGCTTTAATCAATATTCACTCAATTTAATACTTTTTTTTTCCCCAGAACATCAGTGAGGCTCTAGCCTCATTTGAAGAAATAAATCAATAGGAGGACGTTAATAGTGACAACATGCATAAGACAAAATGCAGACTGTTTTTTCCCAAAAGGGAATCACGCAAGGCTTGTTTGACATTTATTTCGTTAGGTCATCTGACTGACTTTGTAAACAAAAAAAGCCTTCAAGAAAGCAAGGGCAAATGAAAACTTCTACCAGTACTTGAAACACTCCCCCCACCCTTCCCTTATAAATGAATTCTCTAGCCAAGTTCCAAAACCAAAAGAAAAATATTCCTTGAAGTTCTAGCTGCACTCTCTTAGGTGGACTAGCTCCCTTCTAGGATGCAGATTAATATGCTCACTTGAGGGGACCCACATGAACTCACAGCTTTCCTTCCATCTGGGAGGAGTAATTTCCTTTTCAATACATTCAATTTCTGTTACCCATTTTGACAGTGCTTTCCATTTCCACAACATTATTCTGAAAGCTACTTTGATAAGTCTTATCCCTCACAAAAAAAAAAAAAGTGTGATCAAACCTGCTATTAAAACTTGATTACTAGGAAGATCTATCCAGTAGTTCAGATAGAACTGACATCAGACTAACTTGGCAATACTTCTGTAGACTACCCACCATCATACTGCTGGGATATCAGGTTGACAATAGCATCCTTCCCATTGCTGGGGATATCCCTAGCATTCCAGTCTAGTTTGTTGAAAATTAACATTATTAACAGTTTTTGGCACATTTAATTTCCAACTATTATAAAACTTTATTACCCCCCAAAGACATTAATCTACAAAACAGACTGCTTAGTTGTAATAGTTCCATGAAATAGATAGTCCTTCATATCAGAATTCATTTTCCCCGTCAAATTTAGAAAAGTATTTAACCAACATTTCTGGTTTTTTTCAGCATCAAGTTGGATCTGGTAATTAAGGACATGGTTTAGTGGGTAATAGGTGGTGGGGGATGGTCGGACTAGATGATCCTTGAGGTCTCTTCCAGCCTTAATGATTCTGTGATTAAAATCTTACCCTCTCCACCTCCATAACGATTATGCAATTGCTAGATATACATTATTTTGCTCCCAAGACACTCAGAATGCCTCCTTTGAATTGTGCTTCGTCCTGCTAACTTTAGATTTTGTCCTGACATCTTTACTTTCTCTAAATGATCTTCCACGATTCGCAGCCTGTATTTTCTATCAGTTGTCTCCATTTCCTCTTTCTTCACTTCCTTTCAATTCACTTCTGTTAACTTCTTTTTGTTGCCTTCACTGCCTGGATGAGCCAAAGTCATCCTCATTCTTGTTTTTGGAATGCTGGTCAGTATATATTCTTTAAGCTTGCAGTTTTCATTCGTATTCCTTTACTTTTTTCCATCAGATTTTGCCGTTCCATGCTGGAACAATCACGGATCCACAGCAGTCATCCAACAGCAGCGATTAATTCACCAGGGATATAGAGCTCCAAACCAGAGTTACTACCTCTTGGTCAGTTCAGTACCTTTTATGTTAAAATCTATATATTTTACAAGGTTTGCTGCTTTTTATTGCTGTCTGCATGAGATCAGTATCATGATTTCCCCAGATCAAAGCCCCCCAATGTGGTCTGAAAAATATGTCACACTTCTGCCCAAGGAGGTGTTCATACTGATACAATCGCTTGCTTCATAGCACCCCAAGCTGAATTTCTTCCTTGGCCGAATACATCCAAATTTCAAGGCAGAGCTGACAGTATCAGTATTTAAAATACAGACTTCCAAAAACTGAAGAGTAGCATTTCAAACCGGTTTGTTACAGTCCCTGTGGACAAGACTCCCAGGAAACAGATCTCTCACCGAAACACTCCCTAGTAATTCCTTTCTGATGAAAGGATGTGCCCTCTGCGCGCACTGGGGCCTCATTCCAAGGCGGACACTTCCCTACTAGCTGACAGCTACTGCCTGTTCTGGACTCCCCTGTGCTGACCCTATTGATTGCTGCCTTTGGAAGCGATACTGAGAGAGATGTTTTCAGAAACACTGCCTTGTGTCTTCTCCTCCCACACATACAAAATGTGGTTTCTTGCTATTCACTGCGCTAGTTTTCATCAGGCCCTGGCGTTTTCTGCAGGTTGGCCCATTCTGACACCAACTCTTCTGCAATCAGCTCGAGGGCTGTCAGTTTGCTTCAATTTCCTTCTATCTCTTTAAAATCCCACTTTCTAAAAGAAGACTCTTCTGGTCCTCTTTGCTAAATCAGTTATCACCATCTAAGTTCCTTCCCTGTGATTCCTCACCTCACTAGAAAAGGCATCTCCGTTCATACGTTTCATTTTTGGAATGTAACTTTTAAAAGACTGGTTTGCAAGCTATTCTTACCTCCCTCCTCAGCAGAGGCAAAATATTTCTAAGTTTCCAGCTTCACACATGACTGCACAAACTAATGAGCTAACCTTCCGCTGCTGCCAGACTTTGCTTTAAATTTTGATGTACAGACTGAGAAAACGCTTCTTCCAATCAAATGCCATTCGTTACGTTCCATGAAGTTAAAAACTTGAGAGCTCTAGTTTAACATTTTATTTAATTTCAATGAAAATAAAAAGCACGTTTTGATTCCCTGTTGTCATAACAATGATAAGAGAGACTTCCACTTGGTGCCGAACTATCAAAACAGTGGAAACTATTATCCCTAAGCTTCTTGCTCAGTGTAGAGGGTACATTCCTGGCCAGGTCTGTTCCCAGCTTACCGCTGCTTGCCCGAGTTCCTGCTCCGTGCTTCAGCGCAGAGCCCAGACCGGACAGCAGTGCCCAGAGAGGGGCCGTATTGCAGAAGTTGCTGCAAACCGAGGGCAAGACACCCAGATAGACAAAAGCCGATACTAAACTAGGAGATGTTTCTGCCAGGCGCTGAGCGTGACCGCTGCCGCTGCCTGCGCCGTGCCAGCCGATCGCAAAAGGCGAACCCTGGCACACGACACGTATCTGGCAGAANGCAGAAAAATTACCGTGCCGCTACCGACCGCCCCCGCCGCTGCCTGGGACCGCAGCTAAGCGAGAGGGCTCGCCAGGGTGGCAAGCGGGGAATCCCCCGCTCCTTGTCGCTCTCCCGAGCCGGCTCTGGCCCCGAGCCCGCGCACCGGGAGCCCCTCGTACCCAGGACAGCGGTTCTCCCAGAACCTCAGAGCTACCGTTTCCTAACGGCCAACGCTCCCAGCGAGTTTTTGCTCTTTCCCTCCTCCCCTCTCCTCCCTGTGGCTGCAGCTCCCGGCGCCGCGGCGGTTCGGCACCGGCCCTGCGGGCTGCAGCCGGGGAGTCACCGCCGGCTCTTCCCCGCGAGCGGCGAGGAAGGGAATCCCTCGCACTGACGCGGCCAAACTTCTGCCAGACGCCGGCGCGGAGCCTCCGCTCCCGCCCGCCCCGCTGCACCGCCCGGGGACCCGCCAGACCGCGGCCACCTCCAGCTCCCCCCGAGCAGCCGCGGCCGCCCTCCCGGGCACAAGTTGGCACTGTCCTTCAGAAACGGCCAGGAGTCCAGAGGCTTGAAGCTGCTGTCAGCTGGGAGAGGACTGCGGCAAGGCTGCACACCCCCCCACCCAGGCGA
>VWZZ01005988.1:223092-305366 GCA_013399095.1 Psophia crepitans | reverse complement strand
CGCCCCCTCGCCGGGGGTCAGGGCTGCTTGCGGAGAGCAGCGGTTCGCTTCTGTCCTTACCCTTTGGCTCGTCCATCAGGGCCGGTGCTCGCTCCCTCTTCCCTCTCTCTGCCCCCCCTCTTCCTCTCTCAGCCTCTGCCGGCTCGGAGCTGCCTTAGTGAGAGGTGCTCATGAAAATGGGCGCTTTAGTGGTCCATGGCTGTGGGAGGGGTTAGATGGATTGAGTCATGTAGGAGTTAAACTAACTTGCAGACTGACTCCCGCTTTCTTTAAAGCACAGATTATCTCAGAGTTGCCGCGTTGCCAGCACCTTGGGCTCCTCCACCAGCTTGGAGGGTCCCACACAGCCAGTGCGAATGGTGAGGACCCAGGGGGCTACCAGAGGGAATGGCCACCGCTGCGTCTGCCGGGGTTGTGGTCTGAAGCTGGATAGCATCGCTGGCTTGGGGTGAGAGATGTCATCTTGGCTGTGGAGAAAAAGTATTTTGTTATTTTAATTTTTTTTTTTTAAAGTTGCATAAGACTGAGTAGATATCTTTGTGTACCTCACTGGTGCAGAGGGTTAGATGATGATCTTTGTTTCCAGATATGAGGGCCAACCCACAGACAAACCACCAAAAACCCAAACCATGAAAGGAAATAAATTTGTAATAACTGCTGACAAGTCACCTCCTACATGTAACTACTCCACAGAATGAGCTCCCACCTCTGGCTGCATCTTCTGGGGAACTTCGGGAAAGAGCCAGTTTTTGACTACTTGCCAGGAAGACCTGAAGGGAACCCTCCTCTCCACCTTTTATCCCGGCTGAGCCCCTGTTCACCTCCCAGGCTCCCTCCATGCAAATAAGAAATACAGGACAGTACTGAAGGGGTCTCAGCAACTTTTCTGTATAGCCTCCAACATTCAGGCCCTTTCCAGGCGCGTGCATCCCCCCACGCTCTTGCCTACAGATCCATCAGCCTCTCACTCCAAAGGAAGCCACCAACCACCCTAGTTTGTTCACTTCCTTCCCAGAGTGACAGCCACCAGGTTCCCAGCCCCTGAGGCTCTTCCCCATCCCCATGCACCTTCCACATGCACCTTCCAGAGAGTGAATTACACTGGAGCAGAGGCTGCTGCCACCACCACCACCTGCAGTCAGCTGCCATGTCCTCTTTGTGCCAAAGCCTGGTCTGCTCTCAGAGGCACTTTCACCAACTCGCCCTCCTGCTCCTGGGGCTTCTCTTTACAGACAGACAACTGGACATGCTGCCCTGCAGCTGGACACTATCCAGCTCTGCGCTCACCAGCAGCATCCAGAGATCTTGCCCTGAGGCAGGAAGAGCAGGGTCCTGATGCTAGGGCCTGGAGAACCACATTTGGACATGGGGTTTCAAATCCCTTACATCATTTGTGATGGGGCTGCAATGAAGACCGGTACTTTCTCCTTCACAAAGAAACACTGACCTATCCTGTATTACTAGAATCTGATAAGACAATACCCAGTTATAATCTTTCTAGGAATAGGAAAATAGGGATCTTACAAAATAAAACAATCAACATAATTAAAGCTTTAGTGAGTTAAATTATTTGTGAATTGTCAGCTTTGGTTGAAAAGCTCAGGGAGCAGTGTTTCAACAGACAAAGCTGGAGGTGGACAGTTTGTCATCTTGTTCAGGACAATTGGCCTGGGCAGCCCAAGCAAGGGAGAACTGACATTACCTCCAGTGAGAATGGGCCAAGATTTTTAAAGGGTTTAGCATGGAAGAAGTAATTGTGTTGATCAGCTTTATACCAATTATTGTAAAAATCAGAGTGTACTTGAAAACAATGATAAATACAACTTTGAGAGCGCTCAATGTAATAAATAGCAACTGCACAAATTTATCAATAAGAAATGCTATTAAACTTTTTAATTAAAAACCAAACATGACTGATAGAGGGACTAGCGCTTATGTGCCAGTCACACTGAATTCTGCAAAGAATACCTCCTGGTAGAGTATCACAGGAAATAAAATAGTTATACAAAAATGCCACACAAATTAATTAAATCCCACTGAAAGGTAGTTTTTAAAAACAGTTGAAATTTAGGACTGGTTTTTCAGATGGATGTGTTTCGACAGCCAGAAACTAAAGCAACTCAGGCAAGAGCTCATCCAAGCACTGAGGAGTCCAAATGTAACAGGTGGAAGATATCTACAGGCCCCCCTCAGAGACAGACATGACTGTAAGCCATGTCTAACACCTCTTACAGATGCTCAAACAGACCTATTTCATATCCTTTAAAATTGTGTGCATACCTGACAATCTACAATAAGCTTTTATACAAGTCGCCAGTGACAGGTTTTTTTTCTGTCTGAGGAAAGCTCAGCTTCAAACTGAGACAGATGAAACCTTCACAGGGAAGGATGGGCCATAATTAGTCAGTGACCAAACACACAGATAGGTTTTCACAGAAGAGGAAGTTTTTACCTGGAGCGTAAGGGCCCTGTGGCAAAAGTTAGCTGTAAATTGTGACAGTTCTGTTTTTCTACACCTAAAAAAATGCAGGGCTTTCACAGAGCTGCAGCAGGCAGATTTGAGTTGAGGATGATCTGCTTTAAGTGATGGACTGATGAACACATGTATAATACTCCTGCAGCTACAGGAGCAGAGGATGACATTGCACACTATTTTGCAGTTTAGATATAAGAGACTTTCCCCCTTGAGCTGTGGCAAAGGAGGGGAAGGGTGGACTTTTTAGCCTCACGTGACATAAGGCTTCCTCTTCCACAGAGGGTCAGACGCAGATTTGGAAGAGCAGTTCGGTTCTGCCTGCTGATCCTCCTCCTTTTGGACAAATCTCTGATTGCAATCCACAAACCAGCAAAAGACAAGGGCGGATTCAGTGTCGCAGACATTTCCATAAGAAAACAAAACAATAAAAAAAAGCAGCCCCGGAGGCGGGCATTTGTACTCAGATAAGGCTCCAGACAGTGTGAGAAGGAAGCTTTAAAGTACAGAAATAAAGAAAGAGGAAACCAGATAGCTCAGGATGTAGTTTCCACACATACTGAGCAGGGAGTAAGAATAGCAAACAGAGTAGTGCCACTCTTCTGCTCCTCAGACAAAAACCCCAAGCATTCTGTGCAACTTTGGAGGAACAAAATATAACTTAAATATCCATCTTCTTAGTCATAGTAAGAGCTTAGTCTCAATCATCTTGCTCCTCTAAGTTTGCATGTGTCAAAAAATGACACTTCATAGACATCCAGAATTTGCCATATTCCAGCCAAGGTATGCTGCCTTTGGGACTCAGAAAAGAAGCAAGAGCAAGTGAACACTGGGACACGTCAGCTCCATTTCCAGCAGACAGAAGGAACCAAGGTGACAACGCTGGAATCTGGGGCCAGAACCTCTTGGCTTTAGGATGAGGGAAGGAAGAGGGTCAGGGAGCCTGGGAACAAACCTACAGGCATTAGAAATATAAGTAGCTTGTTTCCACAGAAAGAACTGGTATGAAAACATCTGAAATATTTTAAACAGAAACAGGCCATCCCATCACCAATCTCAAGAACAATATTGAAGTCATCCGTGTCTGTTTGCTGAGGGGCATGGCCTGGGGGTATGTATTTAGATGAGGACATAAAGCTCTCTGTATGTTTAAGCAACAGAGAAGAGTGGCAGCTTCAAGAAACTTTGTGTGTAAACATTTGACTTAACAGAGAGAGGCTAAATATTCCTCAAGCTTTTCTAGATATTTAGTCCCAGTGTGCTGGTTCTTGTCACCACCTACCAGCCAGCAGCCCTGGGAAGGGGGGCAGCAGGTACCCAGCATCTCTGCAACAGATGATAAACAGTGGAGGTCTCCAGAAAGACAGTGAACACATTAAATTGCTGAGACAAGAGGGAGCAGAATCCCTACAAAAGGAGGTTGATCCAAGTGATTAGGACAGCTTCCTTCTGGCAAGGAAAGCAGAGAAGAGGGGCCAGGCATTAGAAAGACAAATAACGAAAAGCACTAATCATGCCAGGTTGGTTTTTTTTTTTTTTTTTACAGCTTTTGGTTCCTTGGCCCACTCATCCTACACTGCAATCATCTCAGGCTCAACAGTTTTCACAACACTGCAGACCAAGTCCTCCCCATATCTCCAGGTTCCTCTGCAATAGTTTAAATGCTTAGATATCCAAAACACTTCCTTTGTAAAAAGCAAACCACTTGAATGACTCATGAAGAAACAAACAAGCAACAAGCTATACAGTATTTGTATAGGCATTATTTTTAAAAAATTCAATTCTCTGAAAAAGGAAAAATTACTTTTGCTATTGAGGTATAAAGATGAGATGACCTTCAGCTTCATTTTGCTGCAAACTTATGAAATGCATTATCTATAAAAATTACTTTAGTTACTTTCCTTTATCTTAGTTCCTTGTCTTTGTTTAAATATTTTCAACCATCTTCTCAGAGGATGTCATGATGCTATGTCTCTATAGCAATATTCAGACCATGTCACCTAAAAACCATGTATCTTCTCTAAGATACACCTTTTTTGACTACATTTCTTCTCCACCTTTTTTTAAGTAATGTTTACTGATGACTATCTCCTTTATTGTTCAGCCCCAATACAAGTCCCTTTCATTTCTTTGTTGCTTCTTGCATCAGACTGTAGTGCTAGTTCCTCTTCCACTTCAATGTAATTTCCTCAGAGATTCTGATGCTATTTTGTTTTGAAGTACAACAGATAACACCAGATAGCTTGCCTGTTACTCAACCACTTCTCTGCCATCGTTTCTGCTGGCAGTTTTCTTCTCCATTCATGTTAAAGTTTCATAGCCTTTGCTCATCTCTATCCATTATTTTTGTGATACAGACATCATAGTGCTCAGATGACAGATCTGCAGACCAGCCTGTCGATTAGTAATTTACAGGTTTTGTGTGATTGCTACAAGAGTAGCACAGAAGTAATGATGTTCATTGAAACTGGCAAAACCCCAAGATATTTCCTGGTTTTGTTTGTAGAGGTGAATCAGTTTTCTAGTTCATTTATAGGGTTTGTTCCCTCTAGGGAGTCATGGCTATTGAAGAAAAATTGTATTTTTTACAAAATAAAAGAAAGAAGTTAACACTCTTATTGTTAAAAAATCCAGAAAACTTCAGCAAAACATGCAAACAACTTCCCACGCTCAGCCTCAGAATAACAGAAGCAACATGAATGACGGGCACCGAAATATCATTTGAAAGGAGCAATACCAAAGACTCGTTCTCTAACATCTTGAAATGATAACCTAGTTTACATACTCATACCAGGTTATTAGGTGTAACTCCATAACAGGCTTGCAATACCATATTCTGTAGGTTCAATGTACTTTCAATGCTCTTATCTCAAAATATCATTGTAGATTCTATCACTACCTTTAACTTTACAGGGATCCATTAATATTCTAAAAGAAAAACCAATCAGTCCTCATAAGCTCACAATTTAGTGTAAAAAAGTATATCCTAAAAATCTAATGCGATACTGTTCATTATCGAAGTATCTAGTTAACAAAACACCAGTTGCTCCTTCTGCGCAGGTTATTTCATGCACCTATTTTACCTGTATCAGCTGTCAATATCCTAAACCAAATTCCAGAGGTTCTTCAATTCGCTTGCTAGTTTCAATAAAACCACCACAGACCCAGACACAGGCAATGCCCTACCCTATAAGTCTGCCTCTCAGATCATTAGTCATCACCTTTATACAGCACATTGGTACTCCCCTGCTGGGAACAGAGCTCTTGCTTTTCCTTCAAGCAACTGGGAATAGAGCTAGGCAAAACTATTATTACTGGAGTTTAGCAAATACACTAGTGTTGCTGGTATTTCTGATTCCTTTGATCTTTTATTCTTATGGTTTGCATCTTTTAGTATCATCTTATTGTTTTACCTGACAGGAGTGGTAATAACAGCTTACCAAAACAAAAATTCCCAGCTTTCTGATGCTCCCACAAAGCAGGGAGCCCTCCCTGGCTGCACAGGACAGAGCTCTCAGCAGCAGCTGACAGCCACCTTTATCTCTTAAATCTCGCTTTTCATGTTATGGGGTAGCCAAGACCAGGAAAAGAAAGGAGCACTGTAAGGTGAGATAGGTGAGGCTTATGAAAAGAGATTCCACTAAGAGAAAAAAAAAATGAAGACAGACAAATTAACCTCAAAGCTCTAAAAGGATATAACAAGAAAAAACAGAAGAAAGAATCAGAAAAGTCAGTAGTGTATACCATTAATTGATAAGGGAAGATAGTGAGTATCAGTTGCCCAGTCTAACAGGAACAACTTCAAAATACCTCCCAAACTTGGTAAGTCACAGAAAGAAAATAAGAAAAATAAGTTCGCAACATGTATATAGGCCTCGAATAACTGCTATCTTAAGACTGAGGAGACAGTTTTATTACTAGCTCCTCTGTATGGATTTTATGACCAAAATTAATTTTTGCCCCATTACATCTTAATTCACCATGCAACACATTAGTAGCTAAGACAAAAATATACAAATCACCCCAAAGAAGCTACTTTCAGAAAGGAACTGTATGTATTTAGATCAGATTAAGTAATTCAATTTTAATATTTCTTCAAAAGGATAAAAGTAAGCAGGATATGGAAAATATGCATAAAATGAAAAAGAATAACTAAAATACTTTTTTCAATGTCTGAATTCGGCCTGACTACCCACTCACCCTCTGTTAAGTGATTTGTTCTTTAATAAGTGAGCATCCGCAGAGGAAAAGCAGTGGCAGCACATAGACACATTGTCCATCAGATGTCACTCAGTCACTAGCAGAAGAGAAGCTGACTGTATCCATCCAGAGGGACTATCTGAAGAGATCTTAAAAATCCCAAGCATCTCTAATTTGCATATGTTTGTTAACCATAGCCATAAATATACCCATGATAATTCAGCCCACCTGCTTTGCTATGTTCTAGAAGCATAACATGTTCTCTCTTCAAACAGAGCTACAGAAGGTGGGCTTTGCTTGGGGAAATAATTAAGCACCAGTTTGTGGACTACTTACAACTCTTTACCAAAAGGGAAACCACTAAATCTTTGCAACTGTCAAAACCTGCTGCCCTCCTTACACGCCGCATCATTTCAGTACATGCCTGCGCTAAGCCTATGCATGTCCATGTGCACCAGGGAGAACTATCTATAGACATGCGAGTTCTCGGGTATTTTCAGACTTGCTTTCAGATTCTCACCATGAGTTTTTTCTCCATGGGAATTTATGTATGCCTTGCAAGACTTTGGATACAAACATTTCAGTGTGGTCATCTTTAGCCTCTGGGAGGTTTCGTGCTCTCTTTTTCTAGTTTTGCACTTCAATAGATTGACAAAAAGAGGGGAGAAAAAGGGACAGGGACTCCAAAGTCATGCTGAACTTCAGAAAATGGCCTTAGTTTACTGGTGATTGACATTTATTACTTCCATAGGTTCTAGTATTTTTGCTTTATATAAAAAGTCTTCTTCACTCCATTTCAATTCTCTTTGAATTAGCAGAACAAATTAAGTAAATATTTATGTTTTACTTTAAACAGTACTTGTTTGTACTTGCATTGATTTATACATTTGGGAAAGAGGTTAAGTCTGATTATTTCCAGCTGCATCAAGCTCCACATTCACACCTAAATCAGGAAACTAACTTGTAATTTTATGAAATACAGAATTTGTGCATATATTAACAAAGGAGAATCATTTTGGGGTCCATAGATTCATGTATATCAACACTGTCATAGAAATGGTTTTCCAGTCCTTCTGTTGCTCTCACTGGACTTCCCTTTTCCACCACCAACTCCAACTGATTAACTTAAACACTATGTTCCTTATCCAGTGTGTAGCTGGTACAGATCTGCCCCCTTACTGAACACACCTACAAAATTTCCAATCACATTTACCTTTTTCCTCCCTGAGCCGTTCTGTATACCAAAAAGTACGCTTTATGCATTCAGCACTCAAAGCTTCCTGCATCTGCTTTTTCCATGAACACATCTCCAACTTGGCATCCAGTTTAAACTGTCATTTGTATTGCCAGTGTTTCCCCGTAGTCTCAGTGTCTTCACCTACCTAAATGTGTATGTTCTTAACCAACAGTCTTAGTTCTAGGAACAGCCTTTCTACATCTCTCAGCACCGTCAGATGGCTGAGTCTTTTTGAATTGAAAGTATTTTTTTCCTAAAGTTAAATATCTCAGTATCTCTTATTCTGTCATTAAATCATTAACTCTTCAAACCTTCAACCTGAGAGCACCAATAGATAATTGATTTGAGTTTATTTTATTAAATAACTGAAAAAATGAAATAACTGTTGTAGAAAATAGTTTAAGTTTATGAGATAGTTATTTCAGTATTTCCCCCAAGCATCCTTTGGAAAAAAGGAAGTTAAAGGGCGTAAAATTCTGCAGACAGGTACAGAGGAGGAAAGGTTTGGGTCTGAAAAATATTTCCAACTGAAAAGATTCATGAAGGACCAGGCAAATATGCTTGACTGCCTTTTTAAGGAATTCCTGCAAAAGAGTTTTTCTGAGGAAAGAATCATATTTCAAATGCTCTTGCACAACCCACTTTCTAGTGCTTACAATTAGGTACCTTAACTAGCTTAGGTACAAATTAGGCTCTGAAATCTGCAGACAAGATCCTGTTTGGACAGTGATAGTCTTTCCCAAGCATGCTTACTATACTTGGAATAAGAAATTATTAATTATCAGATCTTGCTGGTGATATTTCCAGCAGATATTTCATTCTATGTCAGTAATTACATTTAAGAAGCAAAGAGCTTATACAGCCATTGACAGCTGTGGGTGATGCTCAGGTAAGAAGGGTGGCACAGCTGGAGCAGGACCCAAACAGCCCTGCTCAGGGTGGACGCACAGGGAGAGGCAGGACATCAGCTGCCACCTCCAGACACAGCCTGAGCCCCCTGCACCCAGCAGGGCCCGTCAGGGGACAGTTAACTGCTGACAGTCAAGAGAGTCATCTGCAAGCAGATATTAATTTAAAAACTCTGCATAATGATTATCTAACATGCCACAGTCTTACTGTCATACTTTTAGGATAACAGTTCTGTTAGCTGGATCAGAGGCTTTCATCAGGCCTGTATGTGACCTAGCCCTTATGAAATAATATTATTAAACATTAAAGTAGAAGATGCAAAAAAATTCATGTTTTTAGCCTTCCATAAAACTGTCTGAACTGAGAAGGACATGAATTCAATTGATTTTATGGTTTTCAGCCTATTAAAAAACTTTGAAGCAAGAAAAGCCTAAAAATTCAAGGAATAATTTAGTTTCAAACCTGCTAGGGAACATAAAATTTCCATCTTTTTAAACTCAGATTTCAAATGTCTAAGGTTTACATGGAGCTTCTTTCTCTAAATTGATTGCTGGGTTTTAAAGCCCTGTGGGCCATTAAGCAAAGTTTTTGGACCACCAGTAAAAGCTGCAAAAGGAAACAACTGCCTATAGAAGTTACTGACTTCACTTCTACTGTCCACTCTTATATGGAGCAGACTTCATAGAATGATAGAGTGGTTTGGGTTGGAAGGGACCTCAAACATCATCTAGTTCCAAGCCCCTGCCATGGGCAGGGACACCCTCCACTACACCAGGTTGCCCAAAGCCCCATCCAACCTGGCCTTGAACACTTCCAGGAATGGGGCAGCCACAGCTTCTCTAGGCACCCTGTCCCAGTGCCTCACCACCCTCACAGGGAAGAATTTCTTACTAATATCTAATCTAAATCTCCTCTCTCTTAGTTTAAACCCATTCCCCCTTGTCCTATCACTCCATGCCCTTGTAAACAGCCCCTCTCCAGTTTTCCTGTAGGCCCCTTTAGATACTGGAAGACTGCTCTAAGGTCTCCCCAGGGTCTTTTCTTCTCCAGGCTAAACAAGCCCAAGTCTCTCAGCCTGTCTCCATAGAGAGGTGCTCCAGCCCTCTGATCAATTTTATGGCCCTCCTCTGGACTCGCTCCAACGGTCCATGTCCTTCTTTTGCTGGGGGCCCCAGAGCTGGATGTGGTACTTCGGGTGGGGTCTCACAAAAACAGAGTAGAGAGGGAGAATCACATTTCTTGTGATGCAGTCCAGGACACAGTTGGCTTTCTGGGCTGCATGTGCAACACGTCATGTTGAGCTTCTCATCCACCAACACACCCAAGTCCTTCTCCTCAGGGCTGCCCTGAGTTCGTTCTCCACCCAGCCTGTGTTTGTGTTTGGATTGCCCTGACCCATGTGCAGGACCTTGCACTTGGCCTTGTTGATCTTCATGCGGTTTTCAGGGGCCCACCTCTCAAGCCTGTCAAGGTCCCTCTGGATGGCATGGCATCCCTTCCCCTCCAGCATGTGAACTGCACTCTACAGCTTGGTGTCATTGGCAACTTCCTCTGAATTCAGCTGTGTCTACTGGAACACCATTACTTCACAGAAAATCTAACATGCTAAAAATATACTCTGTAGGTATAATCTTAATTATGCTTAGGTTAAAAAGATTTAGTAACCTTGGAGATAGAAAACAGTGTAGAAATGATTATTTTTAGCATCAAGGAACTTCTCCAAGCAACAATACCACACAGTGTAAAAATATACCAGGTCAGTACACTTTGGAGATTTCAGATGTTTCATCCTCTTATGGGCTAAACTACAGTACTATTAAACTTATTACTCCGGAACATTTTTTCTCCCCAGATTCATACTCCATATGCCCAAAGAAATTACACAGACATGCAAAGATGTACAGGAACTTCAAGCATATCATCTTTACAAACTGAGCTTGACTTAAAAATGGAGTTTCCCCACTTACTTTCAAGAAAAACCATCCAGTTTTAAATTTTGTTTACAATATTCAGAGCAGAAGTTCCAAATGACAGCCTGAACTTGAATTAAAGCAGACAGTAATTTTTCCAGGGTCCCATGTTTTTGGTACACTCCTCATATCTTAAAAGTCCTCAGGTTGCAGTCACAGGCCAAGGTAGTCTCAGCAAGAGTGCTGTGGCATAAAAACTCCACATTATTTGGTCCTGTTAAAGCATATTTGTGTACTGCCAGTTCCCCCATGCTTCTCTCTTGGTTTGTTCTATTATAAATATGCCGAACTGTTGGAGCAAAGAGTGGTATGCCAGCTCTCTCCATCTCCTCACTGGCTGAGGAGATGGAGAGAGCTGGCACTTGTTAGGAGTCACTAACAAGTTTGTGGCTGAGAGGAAATGATTGGAAGTACCATGTAGGTAGTTATCTATTAATAACAGTTTGCATGTATTAATAACAGTTTCATTTCTGCTAAATAGAAGAAATTCTAATATTGGTGCAGATGTCCCTGACTTGATGCCCTACCAGGGAAACACACCGCATAGCAATACTTGCCTAACTTCTGTTTTCTGTGAGAAGAAACCCACACACACAAGTTTCCTAAGTCAGAGCAAATGAAATTGAACACTTAGTGGCAAAGTCTATGTGAAAACAAATACACTGACGATTCGTTAATAAGATGTACCAGAAGTACGTATGTGGCAGTCATTAAAAAGCAACATTTTCCAAAATGCTTGGATTTGTTATGTGCTTGTTTCCCATTAACATCGATTCATGTGCTGAACACATGGGGAGATGTCCCAACTGCCACATGCAGGTCACACTCTGCTCCACCAAAATTGGTGTAAGGAGGTGAGAAAAACTAAACAACCCTGGAAAAGGCAGAGGTCAGCAGCTCCCTGGAGCTGACTCCCTGAAACTGGCACATGCTTCACTAACATAAGAAAACAGACTTTAAGACAGCTTGGTTTAAAAGCAAAGTTAAATACTTAACGTAGAAACAATAGCGTTCTTTGTGGCAGGGGGAAAAAACATTTTTCCCCTCTGAGTGCTGGCAGATTAGCCCCAGTCTATTCTACTTTTTTTTCTCTGACTGCTTTTCATTATTTTCTGTTTCGAAGAACTGCCTGGAATTCAGGGAAAAGCATTACCTACCACTGTGACACAGTGCCTAGCAGTATGAAATAGGAAAATGCATTTTCCCAAAGCAACCTCTCACTTAAATTTACAGAGCTCCCGGAATATCTGGCAGGGGGCTGCATTAGCATGTACAAACACCAACACTGCCAACCTCAAGCTGTTAGTCTTTTCTTACATAGGTCCCATTGCCACCCTTCAGCTCCTGCCTCAGCCTTAGTTTCTCTAATTTTTTTCATGTTTCACTTTTCTTTGCACCCTTCCCCCATCTATTGGTTGCTCTTTCCCTTTTAACTACTCCCTGCTCGCACTTCCTCTTAGCCATTTTCTCTTACAAAATATTTTGTTTCATATTTTTACATCGGGCTTTTTGATTGGAGTTTTTAATCTGTTTCTTTTCTTTGGAGAGGATTTTGGGAATCTCCCATTTGTTACAATTGGTGTGCTTTTACGTCTAAAATTCTGAATGAAATGTTGCTAAATGGCATTTAAAGCATAAAGACTTATTTTGCTTCAGGGAAAAAACATTGCTTTAAATTGTTTCCAGATGTAGTCTATAAGACTAAGTTAAATATGACAGCATTTACAGTATACCAGAGTATTGCGTAATTATGTAGTGGTCTATCATCACTGCTCTAAATGACTGCCCGTAACTGACACAGGAACTGTGTATTTCACACAGATTTAATACACTTACCTTTTGAAAATACTGATAGCAGCAATGGACAACTATGACAAGCTGAAGATCTACTGCACAATGCGTTCATTTATGAAAGGTGGTGCCTGGCTGTGTTTCTTATACAAGACAACATATAATTAGAAAAATTAATTTAAAAGCTACTCAAATTATTTGATTGGTCCCCTGCAGAAAGCTAGCATTCACCATCTTTAGGTTTTAGATTATTTGTTAGTGTTCTAGTAACTGCACTCATCTAAACTACAGAGTATTGTCCTTACCCTTACTAGTTATTAACTCTTTATTTGAAAGAGACCATTACAGGTCTTCATATTTTTTTTAATTTTTTCCTCATCTTTTTTTCACCCCAATGTGTTAATCCAAAAGTTCTGCAGATTGACCCTATTTCTAGCTGACTGCTCTGTGCAGCACAGGAATGGCAAGATGCAGGAATGCAGTACTTATTTAAATCCACATCTGTAGAAGTCTTTCAGTAAATGAGAATTCTACTAGCATTCAAGGTAATTTTCATCACCTCTTTCTAGTGGAAGTTGGATATTTATGATCCATCCCTTAAATTTGATTTAATAAAGACAACTTGACCCTACCTACCATTAGTTTATAGGAGGGAAGGACAGGTCCCCTCGCTGGCAATGGATGTCATCTCTCCAGCCTCACCCAGTTCTGCTCACAATCCTTTTTAACCTTCTTGCTCTCACTTCAGTATCCCTTTTCCAGGTGTTCTTCCGTACCTTTAGCATCCTCATGAATCCATCAGCCAAGCAGCTCTTGAATAAACCTCTTCCTTGAGTCCTTCCCTCCATTATCCTTTCAATAAGGAAATCTGTAAACCTACCTTACCCTCTAAGGAACTGTAACATGACTATAAAAAGAAAGAAGCACGAATAAGACCAGCAACAAAAGAAATCCTGCAGCACAAAATCCTAATGCTGACCAACCAAACGTAGTCCCCCAGGCACTTCTCGCTGAGCCCTGATCTTACTCCCTCAATTGCAATTCAAAAAAAATCGAAGCTCAAGAGCAATTCAGGACTTTGGCCAAAGTCCAGCACAAGAGTAAAATAATACCAGTCATTCAGGCTGGAGTTGGAAACTCAACAAATAGCAGCCAAGTCATCCCCCTGAGTGCCACCACACAGGACACTGACCACATTAACTGTGCTGCTGCATGACCACCAGCAACTAAGAAACTGAACCCAGATTATTGTTGAAACAAACATTTAAAAGCTGTGAGATTCATTAAGACATTTATGTAAAAAAAAGTATCCTGCTGCAATATTGAAGTTTCTTAACAAAAGCAAAACCCAACAGAATTAAGATGTTATTTGATTGCCTGTTTCTTTAGTTTCCTAATTCAGGGTGTCTACAGGCCTTTCTTATTTCCTCTGCAGAAAAAATAAATACAAAACGCATTGCCCAGATGGCACAGTGGAATATTGTGATTTCTTGTGACATGACCACATGCCTATCACAGTTCCTATGGCCTTTTACAGACTGGAGAGGTGGGAGGGTATTTGAGAAGCATCTCCAAAGCAGAGTGCTTTTAGGATTGCCTGCACCTCCCTCCGTTGTTCACAGCTGTTTAAAGGCTCTCCATGACTAAAATATTCCTTTTATCAAATGGCATTTTTGCCATTTCTTGAAAAGAAACAGTTGTCCCTTCAGAATTTAAGTAACTTCTCAGGGAAGCTCAAAGACAGAGGCTTGCCCAAGGCTGTGCAAGTACCTGAACTACAGACTTGCAAGTACAACTTACAATATGCCCATATGGGCTATAATAAAGGCATGAAAGTGTTGCACAGCTTATCCACCGCGAGCACCGTATCCCTCTCTACAGGTAACTCCAGACAGACCTCATCTGGGTTGACAGTTGCAGTTCACTTTTTTCTGCAGTGTGGGTATAGTCCCAGACTTGGCATAGCACAAAGGATCCCAGGAGTAGTTTGATCCATGTTTTTGGGTACCTCCATGCTACAAAGCGTGTGTGCTAGCAGCCCAGAAAGCCAATCGTGTCCTGGGCTGCATCAAAACCAGTGCGGCCAGCAGGTCGAGGGGCTTCTCCCCCTCTACTCTGCTCTGGTGAGACCCCACCTGCAGTACTGCATCCAGCTCTGGGGCCCCCAGTACAGGAAAGACCTGGAGCTACTGAAGCAAGTCCAGAGGAGCCCACAGAGTTGATCAGAGGGCTGGAGCACCTCTCCTGTGAAGACAGGCTGAGAGAGTTGGGCTTGTTTAGCCTGGAGAAGAAAAGACCCTGGGGAGACCTTAGAGCAGCCTTCCAGTATCTAAAGGGGCCTACAGGAAAACTGGAGAGAGGCTGTTTACAAGGGCATGGAGTGATAGGACAAGGGGGAATGGGTTTAAACTAAGAGAGAGGAGATTTAGATTAGATATTAGAAAAAATTCTTTACTGTGATGGTGGAAAAGTACTGAAACAGTACCAGAGAAGCTGTGGCTGCCCCATCCCTGGAAGTGTTCAAGGCCAGGTTGGATGGGGCTTTGGGCAGCCTGGTGTAGTAGAGGGTGCCCTTGCCCATGGCAGGGGAGCTGGATCTAGATGATCTTTGAGGTCCCTTCCAACCCCAACCATTCTGTGAAAGCCCTCTGGGACTGATGGCTGTCCTGCATGCTGCCTGTGGCTGTCACAAGTGAGCAAGTGTCAGTGGGCAGAAACGCATGGGATAGATCTACCCAGACATTTTGTCTGTGTTTGTGCCATTGCATGCTTTCAGAGGAAGTATCATACTTAAATGTTCTCTACATGTTTTGATGTGCAAGCACTATCTGCTATACTCCTGCTGTAAGTTACATGGCAAAGCAGCAAAAGTATATGCACCATGTTGGTCACCACAGCAAGTACCAGCACAGCAGCATCAGGTATGACATGGCACTCTTGTCCCTTTACATCCATTTTTAGTTAGATTTGACCCTGTGGGACCTATGGAAACAGTCTGTAGAAATTAAGCAGTATAATAAAAGGGAACCAAAACACAAGCTTGTTTGAGCTTCTCTGATTTACTTGTGGAAAACAACCTCCATGGATTATGTGAAATTTACTTTACCCTGTAAAATCTTTTTCCCCCTATTATCATCACATTTCAAAGCTGCATTTGACAGTTCCTAAAAGGCTTCTTGCTTTTTCATCACACACTAAGAATTACTTATGTACCATATTATCCTCAAGTACCTCAAAAACACAAGTATTTTTTAAGCTTGAAAGTATCACTGTCTGATTTGTAAGGAAACTAAAAGGTAGATGCTTCCACCCTTTTCCTGAAGCAAATGAACAGAAATTAAATATAGCTGCAGATGCAAACATATTAGAAATATTTCAAGAAGTTTACTGCAGATAGGATCCTATTTTCTTGAAGATGGTAAAAGTAAACAAAAAAGCTGTTGCAGGTGAAACTGGGTAGGTCAGGAAGCAAACTTAAATACCTGGAGTGACTTAAGGCTTTGGGAGAGGTGGCTAGCAGAGACTGTTCTAAATAAAGCATTTCTAGAGTGAAACCCCATATTTTGAGATATTTTAAAAAACTACGTTGGGAGTTGAATACTAACTTACCTCTCAGTGTGCTGCAAGTTGTGTTTAGTTCATGTATTCAAGGCTTTTTACGTGCACTATATGCCAAAATACTAATTCTTCATGAAAGTGGTAAAACTGAACTATGTGCATTTACATCATAGTGCAGAAACAGGAACAGAAAATTCATAGCTTTTTTTTTTCACATTCTGAATATCAACATCGCAGATTGAATACGGTAACACAGCTCATTTAAAGTAAGGGTTCTCCAGAAGACTATCAATAGATAGAAGATCAATAGATAGAAGATCAATAGATAGAAGATCAATAGATAGAAGATCAATAGATAGAAGACTATCAATACTGATGCACTGACGTAGAGTGCCATGCTGACATCGTGCATGTCAGTTAAAAACATAACTACTCCACATAATTTTTAATCCTTTTTTTTGCTTAAAAATTAAATTTTCACCAGTATATTCCTTTAAGTAATGTAAGGTTTTATCAAAACATTTTCTCTAACAAGTAATTTTAATCTTATTCCTGAAGCGCCAGCAACCCTCAGGCTCCTGCAGAGAGCTCTCCCAGTATGGTGACACTGGGCACAACTCCGCCAGTACCATAATGGGAAGGCTTTGGGATCTTCAGTCTCTTAACTGCATGTGGTACATTAATGTAATTCCACTGCTTAAACACCACTTGGCCAGCATAAACAGCATTAGCACTTGCAACACTGCTTGTGTACAAATGCAGAAATATTGCTAAAGTCCTAGTTTAAAGCTAACAATATAAACAAATAGTAGTAACATTGCAAGTACTTTTTTCTTAACCTTAACATATTTCCTAGCCTGTTCCCTTTGACCTGGGAATATTTTTACTATATAACTTCCAGGTTTTTAATGCCAGTATGCTGTGTTTACCTTTGCACACAGTAGTAATTAATGCACTGCTTGTTGTTTGAACTCAATTCATATTTAGAAAAATCTTTCACAGTAACAAATCTAGACCAGTTTGACAAATGTCTTAAAAATCTATGTAATGAAGCAAATATCTATTTAAAATTTTAAACAATTGCTGTTAAACCTAATGTTTAACTGGCAGCATTTAAGCAAATAAATAGCTTCCTTGGCTTTCATTAGTATGTTTCCTTGCAGGGGTTAAACTTATTGGTGTATTTCCAGGTTGCAGCCCTGTTACTTTGAATTTTCACTTACATTAAATCACTGAAGAAAATTGCCTATATTAGGCCCTGAATACTCATATTCATATTTCCCCTACTCAAGTTTACGACATTAACTTCCCAATTTCTAATATTAATAATTGTCTTAGGTTCCCTTCAAAATAAAGAAATGCAAATGCACTGTTTCATTCAATATTGACTCTCACAAGAATATATTAGAAAAAACAAAACAGTTATTACATCAGAGATCTTGTGCTAGAAAGAAATTGCTCTAATAAAATGAGTTTTGTGGTACAGCTTTTGTGATTAGTAGTTTCATTTCAAGTGATGTTCACTAAAATCTGAATGCTGGAATTAGTTTTCCCCATGGCTTAGGCAGTCTTTTCATTAATACAGGCAGAAAGGTTAATTTCAGTTTTTTCATTCTAAGTTAAAAAAGTTTCAACTGCTTGTACTGCATAACTAAGCCAGAGTTACCTATAGTGTTTACAAAGGCAGAAATTCCACTCTGAACTACCCAAACACCCATCAACAACATTCAGAGAAACAGAATTAATTATTCGTGTAATGGAGAGCTGATTAGACAAGGGATATATAAACACAGCTAAGAGGAAATACCAACTAAAATAAGCCACTGCACCTGTATGTAACATTGGCTATAAACTGAACTTAGCAGCAGTCAACACTGTAGAGAAAGATTCAGGTTTTACATTACTCATTTTCAATATCAGTCCATAGTTAAACAGCTTTGCATGAGCAGCTCACCATCAGTCCTGCTCCTGCAGGTATGTCAACCATTTTAAACAAAGGTATGGCAGCATTTTATATACACCCTAAACATTATGTGAGCTGGTTACTTGTACAAGCATGCTGACCTCAGATTCCTCATGGCTACCAGGCCAACAAAACCTTATGCCCACCAGCTCCTCAGGAAAGGCATGTTTAAAAGATGAAACAATTGATGTTTTCCTAGAGTTGGAATTACCACCCCGGTAATGATAATCCCCACACAACTTGCCTTGGCCAATCTCTCATTAATAACTTTCAAAACCTGTTATTTACAGATCTTGCTGTATGCACCTCCCCTGTATCAGGCCTTGTTATACTGGTCCATAATCAGTGTGAGCCCACTCCCTAGGCTAGGGGACTGCGGGGTGACTGCACATTCGCCCTACAAAGTCAAGAAGGCTGCTGAAGCAGAAGAGGGTTTCCCTGGGTTTGAGAATGGTACCACACTGCCACCCTCAGCAGGAACAGCAGATCATCATTCATACGAACTTTCCTCTCGAAAGGGAAAGGATCAAATGGTTTTGAATTTGCTTTCAATGAGTAATAAACCCATTTTCCAGCCACTGTGTGTCACTGCCATAAGCAGCATCGCACTTTCAGGAAAAAAAAGATGAAGTACCCGCACCAATAGTTTGCTGTGCTCTGCTCAGACTGCTCTTGAATATAGGAAGACAATAGGTACTGATGAATTGATGAGCAAGTACAGTGGTAAGTTGCCTGTCTTAATTACTAACAAACAGCTTTGATATGTCTTTTTCATAGATGTACAGTGATTGAAAAGTCAGAACTGACTGATTCTTCTTTTTCTGTTGTATAAACATATTGGAAGCACATACCTCCAGGAAAATCAGTATTTTATAGCATATATTTAATGTTAAAATATTACACTAGATTTGCTGACACAATATACCCTTTAGAAATCATTATCCTCTGTACTTTAAATACTATATATAATTTTAATATGACTATTGTATCAGCTCAGCAGAGCACATGTTTTAAAGTATTCATCCTGGAATCAACTGCAATTTCTCATTCACTTTAAGTGTCAACATTTGTAAAGAAGTACAAAATCTGCAATTTCAGAAACATTAAATAACAGCTTTCACTTATTTCAAGCCCAGATACTTTTCCTCCCTGCAGTCTGTATATTTCTCTAAACAAACTTCAGGGCACAAAATAGTGCCTGTATAGACTTGATTTCCTCTCCACACTTACGCCTGCTTTGCTCTAATGAACATTAGATACTCTTCAGTAAGAGATAGGCAGATATGTAGCAGTGTCAGAGGTGTAATCTATGAATATGAGTGTGATATTCTAATTTTTTTCCCCCTCTACATTCACATTTTCATTTTCTCATATTTCTGTCTTATAAATTAATCAGGAAAATAACCCATAAGAAAATGGGCAGAACAGAGTAAAGAATTGCAGGTTAGGCAAATCCCTCCAATTTGGTGTTTGTATTACACCATAAACCTAAAATATATTAATACAATGTAAATGTTTTTCTTAAAATTTGCTATGTTACACAACGGCAGTAGATGAACTCATTTAAGTAATCTTTATTCACAGAAAGCAGATAGTATTCCATATTCTGTTTCACCTCCAGGAGGCAAAGTTTTAAATTTCTATGTTCACAGCTACACAAAATATTTTTAGTTGATATATATTTCAGTAACTAAAGCACAGAAAAACATCTATTGTAGAACTGATTAACCAAGACTGTTAAAGTTACCCTTCTTTTAAGTTTTAGCTGTACAAAGTACAATGACTTTTCTACCTCATTTTCATTTCTAATAAAATTCCTGAAAAGTTTTCTTTTGCTTCAGCAATAAACCTGATGCTTCTTCAAAAATGTCAGCACATTAGCTACTAAAGTTATCACACTTAATTCTGTATTGTCAAGAGATTAGGCATTGTGTAATCATAATGTTACTAGAGCTGACAAAGCCTTAACTGTTTTATTTCACTGTTAAAAATCACTAATTCGGCACTTTTAAGGTCTTTTTCAATCTAGTTGCTCAGGGAAATAAAGTGTATGGTATATATACATATGTATGCTGACATGTTAACCTGTAAGATCCCAATTTATTACTTTTGAAAGCATTTATTAATTTGTCTCAGGTTTGATATCTGAAATATATTGAATTGTCCAAAGTTTTACGCAAATAAAACATGGAAAGAAGATCATATCTTTTAGTGTAGATCAAATAATCTATGTTCTCCCGAGACGAAAGGCAGACTCCTGAATTTAATCTTATCTAGCCCTTAGAGAACCCAGGCTCCATGGAAGAGCTGATGATACCCCAGTCACAGGAAAAAGCATCAGCACAGACACCTTTTTAGACACCAGAGGTTACAGCCATGAGCCAGATGCAGGAACTGTTTTCATATTCGTTCTCCTAAGTTTAATATTACAGACAATTCCTATTTTTCAGCTGTTTACTGTCAGCCCAGACCCAACGGTAGAACACTGTCCAACTGCCCCTTCAGTGCAGAGCCAGAGTATGCCTATGGCCTGGGAATTAGATTGTAAAATTGACTATATACAGCTTTACTACTCTGCTTTATCATAATGTAACTCAGACCAGGAAATTAAGAAGAATTGTGTAACTTGAAGTATTAAAGGATGATTTCTAATGTAAATTCTAAGCCTTCAGTATAATACACTTGAACAGCAGAAGAGAAGAATGCAGGATAGAAACTAATGCTATGGAATAACAAAACACAAAATAAAAGTCAAGCTAAAAAACCCCACAAACTTTTTAAAAAGTGTTATTTTGAGGCTCTGGGCCTCAGCACTTCACATCCCAACGACTGCTCACTAGGCTTGAACTGAATTCTCTGCTGAGTCCATTGAAGGAGACATTGAAGATAATTCATTCTCATTTCATCAATTACTGTGTGATTTTGAATCACTGTGGCATTTAAGACCACTGTAGATGTTGACTTGCATTAACTTTCACTAGGAGATTTTTGTATGTCATGTATATCTAACTCTTTAAACTGCCTTTGGCATTTTCTGTTCTCGGAATTATTTTTTCACCTAGTTTAATAGATCAGACAGAAACTATAACTTTTGAATTAAAACAACTCCCCGCATGCTCTTGAGGAAAATGGCATAATTGCACTTTTCTCACATGATCTTTTTGCAATTTAAAACTCTTTAGCCCTCAGAATAACGTAGATAATTTTTCTGTGAAAATAAGGTCCATTGTTACCCAGATTAAAGTTTTATTCCTGATTTAAACAGAAACATGAGGAAATCCTCTTGTGACCTGAAGTTCAGATATCTTTAGTTATGATAGCAATCTGTCAACCTCTCAAAGTTTTTAGAACATGGATAGTCGATCTTTGGACTGGAAACCTAGTCTGATATTCTGTATTTATTCCATCCTCTTGCCAGCTAGCTCTGTAATCTGCAGTTTCAAAGTCACAGGCATTGAGGCACATGACCTATCCACCTGAGGAAGGCCAGAACAGCAGGATGCCCATTTCTTTGTAAGGATCTGAAACTATCAATCTAAATACCTCCAGGAATGCAGGGATTTAAATATGTACCAGTGGTAAAAATGAAAAAAGTCTTACAATGTTTTGTCTTGTGAAGACAGGTCTCACCTGAGATTTTTCCACCATTGTGTTCCTCTAACTCTGGCTGGACTGTATCACTCTGCTTACTGCCAACTATGGATTGCTTGTGTCCTCCAAAGGACTACTGAGGCAGCTGCTGAAAAACGCCCACCACCACCTTCATCTGGACATTTTGAATTTTTCCCCTAGCAAAGCTCCTAGAAGCAGCCAGATAGTTTATTCTGAATGCATAGTTACACAAGGTGGGTTTTTTTTTCCCTCTGGAAATTTTGCTCTGAGGGCCTTACAAAGCGGTATTCCCAAACAAATAATGTTGCCACCACCTAGCTGAAATGAGCTTGTGGAGTGTTTAACTTCACCAGCTATCAGCCTGAATTACTCCTTATGGGTTAATATTTCTACATAATGGGAGCTCATACACAGTATATTCATTACAGACTTACATGAACATTATGTTTTAATTTGATAAGTTTAAGACATAATTAGAGTGGCATTTAAGAGGCTATTATGCCTTGCTATTTATTCTCCTTTCATAATTTTACAGCAAGTGAAAGTCTGACAATTGTCTGCAAGAAACACTTTCTCCATATTCATAACTAATTTTTAAAATAAATATTGACAAATCCTTTTTGTGTTTATACATAGCTACTAAGCTTAATAAATAGCACATTGAAGTCTACATTTCATACAAATAGAAGTGAGGTTATGGGGCAGTGCACAACCAATGATAGAAACAATTTTGTTTCCTGTTTAGTTCAGTATGCTTTTAAAACTGTTGAGTACATTAATAGTAGGAACTATTTTATTCAAATACACAGTGCCGAAAGTAAAGGAAGAAGCAAAATAAGTTTTTTTCCTTTCACAATTTTAACAAGGTCTCCCTAAGCTTTGGTTCTCTAATGTCATGTAATGTATTGATACAGAGTATAGTGGAGTAAATTAAACCATAAACAGATGAAGCCATGTGGTACATGTTTGCAGCACAGTGCAATCCCATTTGGGCTGGAAAATCTTGTGTCTACGTAGAATATTAATATTATCAATTCTTTTAGTCTCAGATCACAGAGCAGGTAGGGATTAAGAAATGAAACTGATATAATTCTTACAATTCTTAGTGTATCATGCAGAGTTGAAGATGAAAAGATGATCATTATGTTCACGGACATCTTTAGATAAACTGAGCAGAGACAGGAGAAAGTGCCACTTTTCTAACCACCATTTCTTTCACGAGGAAGTGTAGGAAAGGTCCAGTAATCACTCCAGCTTCTCTTTGGGGATGACAAGCCAACCTTTTGCCAGCAGTTCAGCCTTACCACTAGGACTATACAACAGCAACTCAGAAAATGTGTCTGGCTGGACAGTTAGAGCCAGCCTGGTGCCTCATGACTTTTCCTGGTCCTGCTTACAACTGGGGTTTGCTAACTACCCTCCAGTGTTTCTATCTTACCCCACGTAACAGCCAGGCCAGAGCTCACAATGCATATCCTTAATGTCTGTACAGCTCCATGGGGTACTGGGGTTGTGAAAAGTGCTTCTTGATGCCTCAGCAGCACACTTCCTAGAGGCTTTTTGTTATTGATAGCTGAACAGGTACATTCTGCTCGTGATGAAAAGCAAGCATTTCAAGTCAGTAAAAAAACCCCTATGAAACAAAGGCTTTCAAAACAGCAGGCAACATCACTGCCATACGCTTTTCTACTGTCCTGCTGATAAACTGGAAAATTATATATGATGCAAGACTAGCACAAGCCTGCCTGTTCTTGACAGAATCAGTTAATCCACCTGGCCTTTCAGGCATTGACAGCATCACAAAATGAAAAATCAATTACCCAAGATAATCAAATCCACTGTCTTCATCTCAGCTCTCTCATTCATTTAATCTAATTCTTAAGTATTGACTTTATTCCAGGCATAATAGAAACATAAGTACTTCATTAAAGCCAGCACCTGGACATATTCAATAGTGTAGCAAGAGCTAACAAAGCTATGACAAACGCAGCCTTGCAATTATGAATCAACTGACAAGTGATCCAACCAAAAATATGTGCTTCTCAAAACAGCCTTTAAAGAAACAGCGGTTTCAGATGATGGTGCCTTGCTCCTGGGAAGGTTTCACCCTGGACTTTTGTCACTGCATGGGAAGAGTGAAGGTTAGCGTCGTGCCTGAAAACCATGACCTGAGCTGAAGATGTTTGGGTGCAAGATGCTTCCTGGCTACCTACAAGAGCACCTCTTGAGCTAAGAGCCATAGTGCTCCAGACAGAGGTGGGGTAGGAGGCCTCAATTTCAGTAAAAGCCTGCTTTGATTTCAGCATATGAGTAAGCCTACAAGAGGTCAGATGAACATTAAAAATAACCCATTAAGCCTCAGTGACTTCAGTGAAAAAAGCAGCTAGTGAAATAAGTTCACTTGACAAGTAGAGGTTTATCAAAAGGAGAAAAATTTCAACCCAAGATGGGTCTAAACCAAAATGAAGATACCCAGTACTTAGATAAAACACAATTGTGTAAGTGTGAATTTGTTTTATGTAAGCGTGACTCTTGCCACAGATAATATTCAAAGAATTTGTTGTGTGACCAAGCAACAAGATACAAAAAGGGAAGATAGGAACTCTTAAATTTGAGCCATTTTATATTTTCATTATTTTCTGCTCAGATAATCTGAAATGGTTGCAGAGTATTTAGCCCTCAGGTCACTGAGAATTATAATAATTTAAAATGCAGCTATTCATGCAGTCTGTAGTAGGTATAAGAATGTAGACTTTCATGGAAAAGCATTGCTGTTTAAGAATAGACCTTACCAGGTATTAGAACAAAGACTGACTCATTCTTGAGTTCCCACATAAATTATAGGATTCAGAAATCTTTTTTCCCCCAAAAGAACTTAAAAATGGAGTACACTATGGTGTTATTTTCATCCTTTTTGTTACATTCACTGGGACACTGAATAATGAAATAGAATTGTTTGTAGTAATTTCAAATTGATACTCTCCAATTACCAGATTTTGGAAGTCCTCAGCATTGGTATTACCTGTTACCTCATGAAAACGGGAAATTTAAAATATCTATAGATGAGTGGGTATTTTCTCACTTTTTGCTTTGCTTTCAGCTTAGATACAAAATTGTATTATTTGGTCTCATTTTCAGGTCCTCATGCAATACTGCATTTATTCAGAACACATTTGGTCAGTATTCTAAGCATTTATGCTTACATTAATACATCCAAAATAATGTCCATTAAATGTCAACGTAATCAAATAAAAAATGGAGACATTTTGCTTTATGATACGCCCCAGTGACAAGTATTTTATGTATCAACATGATACTTCAATGATAATGCTAATATTGGCTTATTTATAAGGGTTATGTGTTATTGGGCAAGCAGTTCAAACACCTAAAATCTCACAGCCAGCCTGCTGATCAGGATTTAACATATCTCCAGGAATCCATGGGATACCAGAAATTCACTATACATTCTATTATTCTTGGCATTGCAGCTGTTGAAAACCATTACAGATTGCAGTGCTGTTTAATCAGTGCTGCGGATGTTACAACAAACCTCTGAGGATACAAACAGTAAAGAAAACTGCTAAAAAAACCTAACTTAGCCAACATAAGCTCCAACAGAGATGCAGAGGGCTAAATGCACAGGAGTTAAATGATTTCTTACCGTGGACATGCAGATTTTTTGTGTTCAAGGAGCCTTTCCTGCAAGCTGTTCTCTGAAACAATTTCATTACCCTCTACCAGCCTGAGGATGGAGTCAGCTGATTTTCCCACTCAATGAATGGCTCTATTCAAGGACTAAAGCTTTGGGTTAATAATTGAGCCATCCCTTACTGGGATTAGTTCAAGGGTGGGTGGTGGGTTCAGTGCCTCAGAGGTCTCACTGCTGCAGGGAGGACAAAGGGGGCAAGGGCTTGGCAGGAGCTGGCTCTTGGGGGTTGGTGGGGGGATGACAGGGCAGGTCTGTGCACGGGGACACAGTCACATCAGCCAGTAGCTCCTAAACTAGCACAGCCCTTGCTGAGGGTGCGACAGCCCCGACAGAAAACTAAAACACAGAACCATAGGCACTCTGAAGGACCAGTATGAGCTTTAGAAGAAAACTGCATAAAAAGTTTTATATTAGCAGGCTTTACTGACAGCCTTAATATTTTCAGGCCATGGTAATTAAATTTTCGCACTGTCATTTACTCACATGCCTCCAACAGACACTCATGGCCATACTGCTCTTGGCCCAGGTGCTGCTTCAGGTAATCTCAAGTCCCAGTGACTGCTGCTGCTCAGCGCTCTTGTACGGAGAGAAGGATGCGTGCTGTCCAAAAATGTCAAATGCACCTAACTGCTTTAGAGACTTGAAATTCAGACAGGTGCTGAATGCCCACTTTCTTAAGGTATTATTTTTCAGAGTTTTCCATTTGAGCGCTGGAAACTGAAACAGTCAACAGCACATTGATGCTTTGAGTTTTCAGATAACTAGGATGAAAATATTCTAAATTATGACCTGTAATTAGTAGGAACTAGAAATGGGTTTTAAGATGTATGTAGAAAGAGACCGCTAGATATTTTAAGGATTAGATCCCATCCATTAGATAAAACCTGTGCTTGGAGTACTATTGGGAATAATAAACAAACATCAGCATTGTTTCTATGCCAGTTGGTAATAGAATTGTCTTTAAAGCTGTTTTCTGAGTTCTAAAGCTACGAAATGCCACATGAGACCAAACTTGCTGATTCTCCCACTTGCAGCTGTTCTGCAATAGAAATGATCAGGGATTTTTTTTCCCCCACTGGGTTTCAAGCTTCTTTCTGCTTGACTGATGAATGAAAGATAAACACTATACATTACACAGTTAGGCTGTTCAAATGAGATATGGGGGGAGGTATCCCAGGGCAGGCACACTCAGCACGTATTCTTGACTTATAATTGGATCAACATTCAGCATTTGCAGGGAATATGGGATTTTACATTTCTCTAATTCCTCCTGCCCACAGATGCAGTAACAAATAAGAGCTTTAGGCAATAACAGTAGCAGAAAGGCACACAACAGTAGGAAAACATGTTCCATTTTTTGTCATGGAGATGTGTTTTTCCTCTCCTATTTTGGGCCTCAGATCTTCCCATGTTCTGTAGCTTGGGGGCAGCTTCCAGTGCAGTAACATCAGACATGTGATATCAAAACAGCCTCTTACAACAACATGTCAGTAACTAATTTAAAGTTAAGAAAGAACAAAAGCATGTCTACTTCTGACAGGAACTAAGGCTAGCATGCAAAATCTGAGGGTCTTTACTGCTAGAGGATGGAGGGTTGGGTCCTCTCAGCCTTTGCCTTCCTCAATAGTTCTCATCTCATTCATACCCAAAAGTAGCACCAGTAGTTGAAACTGAAGTTGTCAAAATTGTCGTCTTTCCTCCTCCACAGCTTGGACCCGCAATGCCATATTTTATACTGGTGACAGTGACCTTGTCAGGAAGGATTTCTTTTCCTTTTCCTCATATCCTAGCTACAGGCAACGGTTTCTGGCAGCAGATCTTAAACTCCATCAGAAGTTGCTTCCCCTAACACAGCCTGGATTGGGAATCATGTTCCTTAAGTGGTTTTGTTCATCTTGCATTGTGTGGAACAGTGTTTCCCCAGAGAAAGTGGCAAGCTGCAGACACCTCCCAAAGTGAAAGGTCAGACTGAAAAGTAACAGCTGCAGAGTTAGTATTTTTCTCCCAGTTACTCCTGGAAAGACTTGAACAGCGTTACCTGAACATACCGAGAACATTCCCACGTAGGATAGAGAACAAGGTAGACATTTCTATCCAGGGTAACTAGCATGTGACAGTTGCGAGAAGGAAAACAAGGCAATAGGCAGGAAGTTTTATGGAAGCACTGTTCCAGAGCACTGCCAAAAAAAAGAAGTGGTGGGAAGTGCTGCCACTGGTTTTTGTCTGGCAGGGATCCCTCACCACTTCTCCCTCCAGCATCATTTCCCCCAAACACAGTAGCAACTGAAAGGGGTGTAAGTGAGAGTGAGCAAAGGAGGAGCAGCAGGGAAGGGGACAATGCTGTTTAGCGGCTCCTATAGGGGTTTAAGCTGGCAGTCGCGGGCGGGGGGGGCCTTCTCCCACTGCCGCCCACCCTGGGCCGTGGGCGGGCTCGAACCCGTGGTTCCTCGGCGCGGCGCCCCCGCAGTCCTCGGCCCGCTGCAAGGCTGCACGGAGGCGGCTGCCGCGTTCCGTCCTCCGCCCGCCGCCGCGGAGGGGCCGCGGCCCCGGCTGCAGGTAAGGAGCGTTGGCCCTCGGGGAACGCGGCACCCTCCCCGCCGGGAGCCTGTCCCCAGCACTGCTCCTTTCCTGGGGGTACTCTTGCCTGCCTTCTCATTCCTCTCCCTCTAATCAACTGTTTAAAAAAAAATAATGCTTTTTTCCCCCCCTCTGAGATAGTATTAAGTTGCATTTTGCTGGACTGAAATATCACAGATTAACTCAAATTGCCATTAATGAAGTAAGTAAAATCTGAGAAGTGAGTTTTCCCCCAAAAGCCTGCAAAAACTTGTTTTTAAAAACAGTGAATGGCATATGGGAAAACTTATCCCAGAAAGCTAATTTAAGAGCCAGTTTCCATTTTTCCCTCTCAACTCCCTGTTAAATCTGAACCTCAAATGAATGCATAGAGGAACAATGTGCCAGTACTTAAAAAGGTGTACAATATTTGAATGAAAATAGATCATGTTGATTAAACCTGTTGTTGGGCATTGAGTCATGATGAAAGGAAATATTTGAATTAAATGAAAGCATTTTATTTCTCTAGAAGGCTTTTTCTAATATGAGAATATCACCTGCCTATGTACATAATTTCAATGTCTATTCAAACTTTATAAATAGGGTTCTTAAAGGTTGCTCTTCATCATGACACAACTCCAGGTAATTCTAATGACTGGCATAGATTAAAGCCAAAGCAGAATGTACTTAAGGAAAAGAAGATCCTGAAACAGTTACACACCACATGGGAAGATTACTTAAATCGGTATTAGTGGAAAGAAATCTGAAATACATGTTTTATTGAAAAATGCCATGCACTTTCAAAGCCCCTCTTGTGATTTTGTCTCAGGAAGAATTCTGCTGACTTTGAACTCAGTTCCACATCTCAGTCAGGATAGCTTCTCACTTCAGCCTTGGCAGGTACAAAAGTGGGCAGCTAAGCCCAGGACACTGAACTTTGCAGCTATTCACATTTTTGTGTGGCTGTACAATTAAAAGCATTTCTTCCTGTGATTATCATTTGCTAACATATGTGTTTCTACTGAGCAATTTTAATTACATTGATTTGTGCCAATTTATTTCAAATGCAAAACCTTCCTAGGTTGAAAAAACCTAAACTGCTTTGAAAATAGATTTTCTCTTTCCTAGTCTTTCCCATTGCACAGCTCAGAATGGTTAGTTTGTAAATCTCCTGGTTACAGGACACTATTTCAGCATGGAATTACGAACCTCAGACTCAAACTGACAAGTAGTTGTTTGGTGACCAAGTGTCCCAAGAAAAATAATACTTTCTCTGTAGGTTTACAGGCATGCATAAGAACAGTCGAACCAGGAACAATCTGTGGTTTAACTTCATAATTTCCATGGAAAACAAGGCATCACTGGGGTATATTCCCTCTTTTTGTCTCCTTTTCCCCACCAAACAAATTGGCCTTCGCAATTGCAAACAAAATTAATTGCAAACCACAGGGCTGATTCTCTGTCAAATCCGAGGCACATTGAAAAATATTGAAGGAGGAGAGAAGATGGATCTGATCAAGCCTAATCTGCTACTGCAGGGCTGTTATTTTTTCCATCACAGCCTTGAGCATGTGTCCAGTGACATATAGGAAGATGTCCCTCATTCTCCCATGCCAGAGGCTGCATGGAGGGAAGCTGCGGGCAGATTAGTTGGGTCTGGGGTAGCTTCTACAACATGAGAATGCTTGAGCAAAGCTCAAAGACATCAGGGTCTGTGTGGGGAGAATTTCCTCTGGGTTAGCAGCCAGAAGATTCCAGATCTGTTAACTTTCACAAGGAACGATAATTTAAGCTGGCATCAGAAAGATGGGATTTCACTTGTCTTTTCAAATCAAGTTGTTACTTTCTTAATCTGAACCAGCATATCCTGTCCAACTTTCTGGATTTTCAAGTATTTATATTAGTGCTGTCTATTTTGATAGTGCCCAAACAGAATTATGGCTCCATTTTACTACAGGCTATAGAAACACCTTAACCTGGTCTATGTAACTAGTGAAGTATGGTATCCATGCTGCAGCAGCACTGCATCTCCTTTCAACCTACACTTGCAGGTGCCCTTTAGAAACTTGGTGCCCTCCGGTGCAGGTGTCAGGTCTCAGCTGGGAGATGGGAGACCACCCAAGCCAGTGTTGCATGCGAAAGCTGTTTGTGCCTCCCCACAAAGTCAAAACATTTGTCAAGGTGCCTTTGAGGTTTCATTCATTCACAGCCTCTAAAGGCTGTCTGCCTCTGAGTTGACTCACACACATGAATTCTTTGAACTGCATGAAAACAGCATCTATCTGCCCTTCACAGCTCTGGTGTAGCCACATGGGTGGGCTCTGACTTGTGGCTGTCAAACACAGACTGGTGGGGCAGAAGGTGATCCCTGATTGTCTGTGGGATTGGGTGGGGAAGGACCTTGCAGCGTTGACATACACCTTAAAAAGCCAGTAAAAGTCACAGATTTGAGGTTTGGTACAAGTGGACTCCTGAAGTTTGCGGATGTATGTAGAGGTCCAGCTGCACAAATAGCGGAGCTGGAATCTACAGAGCAAAAGATTGAAGTAAAATACACACATATAAACAAGCATTAAGAATCCCACAAGCTTCTGATTAGTTTGGATAATAACAAAGGGCAGTAATCGTCAACCATGACTCAGTCACCACTGATGGGCTGGACTTTGAGTGTCAGTTATCTAAAAACATATTTCCACCTTGTTCCTAAGTTACTTAATAGATACTTTTTAATAGATACGAGCAGAGTTTGTAATAAGTGATATATTTAAGCAGAAACACGAGCACATTTGTTTATTAAAACCTGTTCTGTGAATGTTTATTACTAAACTAACTTCTGTACATAGTTGAAACCTTTCCATTCCAACTGGAAGTAAGACAACACTTATTCTGTGAAAGTAACTTTGAGAACTGTATTATCATCCTAAGCACCCAGCTCTAACCACTTTAATTTTTCAGGAGAACTGTATAACATTGACAACATCTAACTTACTTTCCAGCTAACCCAAGATAGATACTAATGTATTTAAAATGCACAGAGTGAAAACAACAACAGATAAACATAAAATAATCCTATTATAGGTTATGTGATTTACTCTAAGGCTTTGATGTTTGTGAAATTGATAATGCAGAGAACTTTGTGAGAAACAGAGACCTCAAATGAGAACAGCAAATGTCTCTAGCAATTAGAGAGTATTCATGTACTTAATACTGTAAGTATTAGCAGCATACTGCTAGTTTAGTCCTTTTGTGGTTAGAAGTACTGATAATACAAAAAATTTAAAATGGCTTCAACAATGGATTTCTTTGACCTAGCTTATGACCTTCCAGTGTTTTTGAGAACAGTGATTTTACATGTTAACTTGGATATTATTCAGGATATTGAAGCTACAGTCTGAAATCTTGCCATACTATTTTTTTTTTTAAATAAACAAAACTGGTTTTCATACAGATTTATTCAGGGTCATTTGAAAGACACTCGTACAGTGCCCTATACACATATAAGCAAAGTTTAAGTGTGAAGTTTCACTTACAGCTCATTTTGCTACACCAGAGAAGCAGATTTTCGTGTCTGGTGAATCTTAAGTTCATTCTTCTTATTTTAACAATATGACCTTCTGCTCTTGTACAGTATCTTTGACAAAAATATCTCTGTGCACAAAACTTGAGAAAGATGTTGTACAGATTGGAGCAGCTTCCTGAGTGTTTCAGTGAGAAAGTGACATTTTCAGCTGTTATTTGTATTACCTAGCAGATGTGACAACTGTATTGATCAGAACATCAGAGCATAACTGGAATCCACTATTTCAGTTTGAACTATTGCTCGATATATCAACAGTAGAAACTTCAACATCCATCCAATTGCTAACATAGTACTGTCACCACAGACAGCCCTTGTACTGCAAAGAAAACATGACAAGACAGCTGCTTTCCATGGACCAAGTAAATCTAACTTCACTTACTTGCCCAAGGAGACTTCGCATGGTTTATGTCCATGCTAGGCAAGATCAGCTGTGCCTAAGGTTTAGAAACGAGCTAGCTGGTATGCCAAGAGCCAGCTTGTCAGCCAAATAAGAGGATGCCCCTTATAATAGGATGCAGACACATGCATTGGTCCACTTTCATCAGTCAGTTTCCCCAGTTAGGCCTGGAGTTTTGCTGCTGGTGGGTTTTATTCCTTCTAATTTGCCCAATTAAAAAAATCTCTTGCTGCTTTTCACTCAAGCCACACTCTCTGTAGTAGCGATTGATCTTAACACAAAAAATACTTCATTTTCTGCTCCCTCATGACCTAGGTCTTAAAAAGTATCAAAAATAGGGCAACTATGAACAGGCATCAACATTAATACAGATATCATGTCACTTTATTCCATGAAATACTATCTGTCAGTGACTACTGTCAATCAGCTGTGTTGAGTGATGAGCAAAAGTTGCTCACTGCCCCTTTATTTTCACTTGATGCTTGTGCACATCTGAATGGATATGAAATTATTTCCTATGCAATTTGGAAATAAGAGTAAGGAAGACTGTGCAGCACAACTGAAGATGGCAATGAAAATGGCAATATAGTGTCTGGTATCAGTTTGCTAAAAACAAGGGAAGGAGTGAAGAACAAATAAAGACTCTGGAAGGGACAGTGGCACTCTGGGGCCATATCCTTTAGGAGTTTTTCCTTTTACATCTCTCTGCCCATTACTTCCGACTCTTACCTTGTCACTGCCTTCCATGTATCTACCCCCTTTCTCCCACTGAGTCTTTGATATTTTCAACTTTCCATGATTTCCCCTCCAATTGTTTCATATTGATCTAACCACCAGAGGAAGACAATTTTATATATACACACTCATTGGCTACGCTGCAGCTGTAGTGGGCAACGCAAGTAGGACAGCGCAGAGCAGAAGAGGTAGTTTTACTTCTTTGGCACTCCTCTGGCTGAATCCTTCCTGAATTTCTAGCTGCTTTTCAGTCAAGCACTTAAAGGTGCTGTTATTCAACAGTTTGGATTCACAAGTCAAATGCAACTGTAATGCTAGGTCATCTTACACTATCTCTAAACCCACTTTTGATTTTTTATTTTAAGATAATTCTATATGCAGTTTTAAACGCCTGCAACAGCAGTCATGGGAATTCAGGCATACAGCCACTGCCATATGACGAAGTGTCATTATCTAATAATGTTTAGTCTTGTGGATAAGACCCTTCAGCATAACAGACATTTCATCCTTTGATTTACTCACACAAAATTCACTTCCAGTGAAATGTTAAGATACTGCTACTACCTCCACCAGCTCTCTGCCTCATCCCATTTCAGTTCCAGATGTTTGAGAGACTTGCTCAGTTCACTTTTTCTCTCATGCTGAAGATAAATACTGAATTCCTGGGAGAAATGCCAAAACAGTATGTACTATTTTACAGTCCTAATCTGATCTGATTTAAAGTGTTGTTGTCTCATCTATGGGAAACCAGGGCAGATACCATTAAGTAATTGAGGCAAAGGTAACAAGTGTGCTTAGAACATGGAGACCTATCAATGTATGCATAATAATCTGGAGAAAATGTAGTCTGTCTGGTAAAACCAAATGGCTTCATATTGCTTGCAGAGAACAGGTTATGTGTATTTTTCTAGGCTCTGGGAAAGAGGAAAATACAGGTCCTGCTATACTAGTTTTAAATACCAACAGTTAATAAGGTCTGCATATGGAGGAAGGAATCCTGCTGTGAGCATATAGCATTTGACAAAAATGCATGACAGAGGATAGGTCCAGATGTGCAAACACGCCAAGAGGCAGGCTTTTCAATGGATCAAACCAGCTCAGTAAGCCCCATAAAAAAGGGCAACAGAGAAAATGTGTGTGTGCACGCAAGCGTGTGTGTACATGCAACAGTGATTTACATATCCAACCTAAGTATTATCTCTGAAACTGCCTATGACTTCAATAGCTACCCAATCCTATTCCTTGGCTGGCATGCAGCGTCCCTTTGCAGTGATGGGCTGCCAGTTGACGCTGCAATTAGATTTCTTGATTAGTATTCCTTATACAGAAATTAGAGATCCTCTCCTTCCTGTTAATTCCATGCTGTCTTCCTGAGCATACAAAATTAATCCACATACCACAGTATGGATTTGACCTTTCATGTGTTAAAGACTAAAATTCTCCACCCCATCACCGCCATAAAATTGCTAAATTGGATGTTGGTTAAGATCTGAAGGTAAAACAGTTGCTTGAGGAAGAGATTAGTAGTCATCTCGTACATTTTGATCTTCAGTACTGTAAAAACTAAAACCAAACAAGTACAGGAATATCCATAGATTTTCTTAATCTGTTTATAAAGGATCTTCAGACACATTAGGCACTCATAGTAGCAATTCAAAAGCTAAATATAAAAGAAGCTTTATGAAGTACTTATAAAGTCAGTAAGAGGTTTTCTGGGAAACCAGAAAGATAATACTTATTTTTAGCATATTTTTCTGCAAGATAAAGATAGTAAATGTAGAAAGTATCCATCCAAACCCAACATGAGATACGCAAAAGAGATCCCACAATATGCACCAGGAGTGTTACAGAATCAGCGTTTAGAGAGCAATGTTCCGACAACACCATCTGCTCATTTGTGCTGTATCTTCCCATAACAGGCTCTCTTAATGTCTCATGCATGATTTTCTGTGGAAGTCAGTAGGAGTGTATGATTTATTTTGACATTAATATTTACCAAGCTGGTGTATGCTTAAAGCATCGAAGATGCTGAGAATTTTTACTTGTTTAAAAACCCATTGAAATGGCTTTCATTTATCTTTGGAGACATTAACAACTTATTTTGTCGCTTCACCACTGTTACATACAAGTCAGATGCCAGTCACACTGCATTAATGGAAGTAAATACCACTAGTGTTGCTCTTACTAGAACTACAGACTCTTTGGGGTAAAAAAGTTTGCTAGCATTTTGCATCGGTCACTAAAGGATGGTGAAACAAAGCTTCAGGTTGTGAAGCTTCAAATTCTTTAATCTTAGTAAATTATTGTGAAATTAAAGTGCAAGAGACTCCTGCAAAATTCATTCTGGGTGGTGAAAATACCATTATTTGAGTGCCACTCCCTAAAACCTGCAACAGATATTTCATTTGTATTCATTAACATTTAACAGTTGTCTTGCAGATTCTGAGTGGGTAACATTCCTGTCACGTAGGTTTTTCTAAAGTTTTGAAGCAAGTCTTACAGATAACATTTCAGTGCTTTGATGAAACATAGCAAGAGCCTGCACAGCCTGTGAATTTTAGATCTGTTGCATGACTGCATTAAACTATTGATTGATACTCTCTTCATCCAGAAATGGATTACAGAGCTGACAGATTACTTAAAATAACCACTATGGATGTGAATCACACTGACAAAAACAAAGAAATCCCTTTCAGAAGAAAACATCTTGCCTCAGCCACACATTTTGATGAACACAGGTGGTTATATATGATTATTTATATACAGGCAAAGGATCTTTTTTTTAACAGCTAGAGGTAGAAATACACCATTTCAATTTTCCTCATTAACAAAAATCTTAAAGATATGTATGATAGGTATTGTAACTACCCACGTACCACAGATGTTGCTCTTTAACAGCTCTGCATTCTAAGATGGGGTTATGTATTCTCCATTCAGAGGAGCAGTGATGTGCCAGAGATGCACTCACTCACAAGCATGAATAGCAGAGACAAAACAGCATTTATAATTCTCCTGTCCATAATGGCATTATTTTTCAAAACAGTTACTTTTCCTAGTATTTAAAGGACCAACACAAAAACGAAAGAGCTATAGTATACTGGAATAGAACTTGGATTGGTAAGTTAAATTATTGCTGATAGCATGTCTTTTCAAAATTTTGAGTTTTTTTTAAAATTGTTGTAGATATTTACTAATACATTTATAGCAGCATCTATTCAGGATACAATATCTTTAGTGTTGAAAGCTTTGTGAAATCTGTATATTTGAAATGCAAATGTGTTGTAAAACATTACTTCTGCACTTCTTTTCAGGAGCTACAAGAACTTTTGAAACCACACATGACAATGTGCAGTCTTAAATCCTGCAGTCTCAGAGCCCTTTTTCTACTGATGCTGTGTAGGTAAGAAATACTTACAAAAAGTTATTATTCCTTCAATGTATAATAATCTCAGTTGGCTTATATAATAATTAATAATTGGAAATATATCTGAGCAGGTAAAACAGCCAAATCTACTTGGCAGTTGAATCTTACAATGATTAAACAGCCTGGATATTAATAACAGAAATACAGGAGTGAACTCCTTCACAGAGCATCTCAGCTGCCTTGATTGAGTTAGATTTTTATCACTGAGAAAACTGATGGGGAAAAAAGAAAGGAATTTACCTTAAGCAAATGATCCTTCAAATGAAGGATTACAGTGTGGAGAGTGTGAATATCATATCAGATGCTAAGGACATTTAGAAGGGCACATGGTTCTTGCCTGGCACATAGTACCTTTCCCAAAGACAGAAGCGCACAGTCCACAGAGATGTACTATAACCTTGAGGTAGTAAGCTCATCATTGTGTATTTGTTAAAGGAGAGCGTCTTAAAAAGAATTACCTGGTTAAAACATTGTCTTATTCTCTGTTGATGAAATCATGAGTCATGTTAAGCTGGAAGATGAAACTCATCCTGTCCGGGTACAAGTAACCCTGCTAACAGTGCAGTTGCCGTGACAAAAAGCTTAAGACAGAAAAGGAGCACTGAAAATATATTTCTTCTAAGAAAATTATTACTGAAGAGTAATTCCATTAAGAAAACACAAGCATAGACAGGTTAAACATTGTCACTACCACCTTTAGCTGCCGTATTTAACATCTGTTAGCCAATTCCCTGTGTAGAATTGCCTAACCTATTTGGTCTCCCAGTAAATTCCTCAAGATAAGATTCTGCCTGAGCTTTAGTTCAAGTGGGTGTGCAAACACATGTTTAGGTAAAGCCTCCACTTGGTTGTGAGGAGAGGTGGAACAGTTGCCTTAAGGGGAGTTTAAACATCCACCTCCCCCACCTTCTCCAGTGCTATAAAGAGATCTTTGTCCAGAACATACACTTCCTGTAGTTCCACCTTCCTTCCTCATCGGCTGTGACTTACCACGCTCTGTAATCACTGGATGATTCATGACTTAGCAGTAATAAAACACTACTAAGAGACCAACAAAGTTCCAGGAGTATCCAAGTAACAAAGAGGCAAAATTCCAAGAAGTCCAGCCTGTGGTAGATAATTGCCCTCATTACTATCAGGCAAACTTTGTGAATCCTCTCTTACAGCTTCACATGGCTAAGAGTATCCAGAAGCACAGACATTTAATTCCTGTGTAGTATCCATGGGCATTCTGTGCACGCACAGCATCTGTTTAGCCTGTGCACAAGTGCACAGCATCGAGTACTGATGGTCACGTACCCAAACCCAAACACAGGCTGAGAAGCAGCTCTGCCCCTTGGCTAGCTCACAGCCAAGATGGTGCATAGGTACACAAATGCCTTTTTCCAGTGCACAGATCAGGAAGGTTTGGTGAAAGGGCCATTTAAAACTACCCTGCTTGGCACCGTAACGGAGGAATATTTCTAAGCAATATCCAAGGACTGAGGTGCACTGAAGCAAGGGCCAGGATTGCTCCCCAAGTGGCCCCTTACATACCCAGTCACTTGCATGAGCTCTGGCTAGTATGTGAAGAGTTTCCTCTGCTGAGTACTTTGTAATGGTGTGGGTTTTTTAACATTTCTTAACTTCATTTTCGGCACTTAACATTATTATATCAGACAGACATACTAAAATCTATATCCAGGGGGTTGCCTGGATGGTCGCTTTCCCAGAAATATTTTTATTAAGAAATAGAAATGAAAATTTATGAGTAATCAAGAGAACTTACACTTCAAATCATTATCAGGAATCAGCTTAAGTAAATACATGATATTTGGTCCCAAGAAGGGCCCCCATTTATTTCAAGGAGGCTGTTTTCAAATTAAAGAATGCTAGCCTGGGTTTATAGGGTCATATCCAGAAAATTCTGTGGGTGTTTTTTTTTTTTTGACTGAGTTTAAGAGCACTTCTAATTATTTAAGTATGTGTTCCTGTATCTGGTAGGCAGTAACATAATGCTGCTGTTCCAACCTCACCAATTAACCAGGGACAGTACTGGCTGTTTCGAAGCAGAGAATTAATCAGTGATGTAGGTGATTCTGTTGCACTTTATCTACAAAGACCATACAAAAGGCTGTATCCTTCAGCATGTCAGGCATGAAACAAGAAGTAACAGCTTTGTTTACATCTGTAAACCTTCTCCTGTCAGTGGATTGCCTGAAAAAAGCTTTTCCCCCTAGCTTTTCCTGAGGGAGGCGTTTCAAACGCTTGTTCAGACTGTGTTTGGCATTTTGTTTCTCCCTTCTCCCCATTCTAAGGTGTTTCTGCCTCTTTCACGATATATAACTTCTGACAAAAAGTAGCCAGGAAAAAATATTCCTGTACATGTGTCTAGACTGTACTTTTGTTTTAAGCGGTGATACATACTCCTGTTTATAGGGCAGATATTCCCTTTTCCCCCTCCAGTTACCCAATTCTGTTAAGACACTCCCATAAGTGTCATAAAGTATCATAATATCACAGTATCATAAATAACAAGCAGTTGCGCCTTCCAAGTTTAGCCTAGCCTGTAAAAAATACTAGGTTTTGACCCATAGGAATAACTACAGGAATCAAGTAATTATAACTCAGCTTTTATAAAAGCAAGCCATTGGACCTGAAGAATTTAAAACGTGTTATCCACTGACAGCCCAGAACAGATAGATATTCGTGACTGTGAAATAAATTCAGTTTTGTTCTATAAAAGCTTACTCTGCCCTCAGTGGCTGAAACAGCTGTTTCAAGGCCATTCCATACTTAGATACATGTCAATGTATTTCAAATACATTAAGAAGATGTAGGAACTAAACCATATGTAGTTAGTTAAATATAACAACAGACATACTGGGTAAGAGAGAAGCTTAGGTGCATTGATGAGAAGATGTGCCTGCATTAGAGGAATGAGTCTCAGCTTTTACTTTTATCCTTTGTGATCCCTGCATAAGGCTGTGTGACAGAATACAGGAATGCATGCAGCTCTGAGCTCGCTCTTGCGTAGTGATGTATGGGGCACATGAATTGAAGAGCACTTTAAAGGAAACAAAGAATCCTCCCCTTAAAATGTAGATAAGCAAAACCACTTAAGGCATGTGACATCTGTAGGCTCCTTGCCTTTCAACACTGACAGTCTGCTTCGGATTATCCCCAAAGTTACCAGGATGGTAACACCACACACACTTAGGAGACATCAGGTTGCTCTCATGTATTGGCTTACTAGAACAGTACTTAAAGACTGTATGGCAACATAGCACACAAGGGACAGTGCCCTGTTACTCCACAGCCTCAATTACTGTACAACAGTTTTCCCACACCAACAAATTCTTACTTAACCATAAAATCAAAGACCAAAGATATTGAGGCTAGACATCATGTATTAATGAAGGAAATAAATAATTACCTCAAAGGGTACCACAGGTGATTTAAGGGAAGGACTTCTGTACAATAATGCTAAATGTTTAAGCTATGTTTCAGAAAATAGCTGCTAAAGATAACACACCAGACCACTCTGCAATTACGTACTGATCAGTGCAATGTTATACCCTTGCAGTGGAAAAGGGACAAGTTTTCCTTTATTGTTTCACAATACATGAAAACTATCCAAGAGCAATCCAGTAAAGCTGTGAAATTAAACTCATGCCGCTCATTGAACACTTAGCTGAAATTATACATAATTTATAAAACCAGAAATATGTATTGCAAGTACAGTATTTAAGAAGCGAATTAAATTCAAGTGCATTTCTAATTCCCACACTTTTGTACAACATGAAACTGGCCTTTCTATTTATGTTCACATTTCAACTCAACGTGACCATACTTGTTTCTTTAGGACACAACCTGTAGAAAAAACATTTCTTATTTAAATTCTGGCATTACTCAAGATCACCCTTAGTGTTAAGTAAAGTTATAACATAGTTCTCTAGCAATAAGAAAGTAAAAAACAATGACAAAATACAGGAAATAAATAATTCAGGTCATTCAAATATCTAAGCTGTACATGTTAGAAGACTGCTAATGAAAAACAGCTACTTATGTGGAATAGGATCTGGTGAACAGAAAAATTACATAGCAATAGCAGTGCTTCAAGACAGTGTACACTGCATCTAAAGCCACAGCATGATTTGGCACCATACATTCAATGAGGTGATTTTAGCAGTTAAGTTTAGCATCTACAACACTAATTTTTTTCTAGTGAGTAAAGCCTACAGTTTCCTGACAGAACAGCTCAGGCTCTCAGAAGCACAGTCAAATTGAAAACAAAAGAGAAAGTTTTGGCTGCATAAAACCCAGAAATATCATTAGGAAGAGCAAATAGAGTTTTAAAGAGAATATCTAGGAGAAATTGTGAAGGAGAAACAAAATTAGTGTGTATTTGATAGGTCTAGGAAAAAACACAAAACAATAATACTCCCTTAGACATCAATGTGTACTTACATTCTTCTCCCCAGTGCTGAGCTGCCACAGCTACAGCTCTTGTACCTGCTGTAGAAGAGCTAAGGAGTAGAGCTGGTGACTTTTAGTAACAACTCAATTTCAGTGCATGGAGTAAGAAATAGAGACACCCTCTCCTGGTGAATATATAGGTGGCTGCTCTCAATCAGCAGAGATAACACCTCTGCCTGCAACCAGCTGAGCTTCCTTGAGTCAATTATTTGCTTCTCACCTTCATAATTAAACAAAAGTCACAGCCCACTTAAATCATAGAATCACAGAATGGTTTGGCTTGTAAGGGACCTTAAAGATCATCTAGTTCCAACCCCCCTGCCATGGTCAAGGACACCTTCCACTAGACCAGGTTGCCCAAAGCCCCACCAAAAAATCTAATCTAAATCTCCTCTCCTTCAGCTTAAGGCCATTCCCTCTTGTCCTATCACTCCATGCCCTTGTAAACAGTCCCTTTCCAGCTTTCTTGTAGGCCCCTTTAGGTACTGGAAGGTGCTCTAAAGTCTCCCCGGAGCCTTCTGTTCAACACCACCAACTCTCTCAGCTTGTCTTCATTGGAGAGGTGCTCCAGCTTGCTGATCATTTTTGTGGCCCTCCTCTGGACTCACTGCAACAAGTCCATGTCCTTCTCATGCTGGGGGCCCCAGAGCTGGATACAGTACTCCTGGTGGGGAGTCAGGAAAGCAGAGGGTCAGAATCACCTCCCTTGACCTGCTGGTCACGCTTCTTGTGAAGATACGGTTGGCTTTCTGCGCTGCAAGTGCACATTGCCAGGTCACGTTGAGATTGTCCACCAACACCCCAAGTCCTTCTCGTCAGGGCTACTCTCAATGCATTCTCTATCCAGCCTCTGTTTGTGCTTGGATTGCCCCAAACGGTGTGCACACCTTGCCAAATCATTGGCAATGAGCAGTCAGTACCACCTGTGTTTTAATTTATGAAGACCACAGTCTGAATCTGTGACGGGTGAGGATACTGTGCTTACACTCTCAGGGTGCTCGCCTGAGGAGGTAGGCAGAAATTAAGCATAAAGCTATGATATCTTTTGCTATGGGACTGCTATTTACCATGATCAGCCCTTAACGGTCCCAGGTGTCCCTCCCACATCTGCTAACCATCAGCACCCAGAGCAGGTGAAGGGGGTGTGTGGGGAGAGAACATAGAAAAATGAATCCTGATGGGGGCTAAGTAAAAGGTTGCATTTTAGGTATGTGTCTTTTCTAGTCCTTTTACTCATCATTCTCCTAAGGCTGCTGTAGGGGGCTCTGGAGGAGCCCTAGGGCAAAAATGGGGTTTGTAATTGTTTATTTGACTTTTATGGGTATGTTTGTAGTTGTTTTTGAGCAAAGGAGTGGTCTGCATTTTCTTTATGCTTCTCTGATTTTGCTCAACAGGATTGTTTCTGTAACCTGTTTAGAAATTGTGTTATAAAACCAGGATTTAAAAAGTGTTTTTATACGCTAATCTCTGAGGCTGGTTGGTGTCTCTCTCCAGGAACTAAATTGAATGTATTTCATTATGTAAAAAGAAGCTTAATTTGGAATGCTGAAATAAACAATCAACACTCCTTCCACATTCCTAGATTATAACAATAGTGTCCTATTTACAGAGACTGTTTTAAAGATGGCTGAAGTATTTTCTCAGATGAAGTGTTAAGAAATTATAGATGCTAGGAAAGTGGAGTTTCTTCCTGTAAGAGACTAATACATACTACAAAATGTTGTCTTCTAAAATGTTGTTTTTCTACAGTATTGTAATATGCAAGTATTCAAATATTTCACAATGTTTTCTGATAGTCGGGAGCCTTGAAACTGATATGGGATTTTATAGAATCATAGAATTATTTTGGTTAGAAAAGATCTTTAAGATCATCAAGTCCACCACTAAACCATATCCATAAGCACTATGTCTGCATGTCTATTAAATATCTCCAGGGATGGTGGCTCAACCACTTCCCTGGGCAGCCTGTTCCAATGATTGAGAACCCTTTTAGTGAAGAAACTTTTCCTAATATCTGACCTGCCACTTACTCTTGTCCCATCACTTCTTACTTAGGAGGAGAGACTGGCCCCCACCTGGCTGCAACCTCCTTCCAGGTAGCTGTAGAGAGTGATAACATCTCCCTCAGTCATCTTTTCTTTGGACTAGACAATTTCCTTGGAATGTCACCTTTGCTGTAATTGATGATGCTCTTTTAAAACATCCTTGCTATTTTTTCATTCCTTTTAGATTGATGCAGATTCCTGAAGCTGAAGGAAAAGGGGAAATTCTACCTCCAGCTATACAAAAAATAATAAAAGGATACAACAAGTATCTACGTCCATTTTTTGATAGTAAGTAGAAAAGCTGTTTTATTAAGATTGATCTGTAACTTAGTGCAGTGTGTAAAACTCAACAATGAGAGCAAATGTTTTTTGCTGTACTTCTTTCTCTCCAATGTTTGACAGTGACTGATCTGATTATACATGATGTACTGTGATATAATAAGATAGAGGGTAATAGCTTTTGTGGCCCAAGGTGAAACTTATATATTCCAGGCATTCACAAGCAAAACTTCTAGGCTGTGTTAGAAGCCGTTGGATTTCATGTGTCCTCAGTGAAATAAGCTGTAATACCTTACCTACTTAAAAGCATAATTTCCTAAATAATGACTATACAAATTTTTGATTAAAGATAAGAAAGCTTTATGTATCAAACTGTTCATAAAAGCACAGGGAAATCTTGTTACTACACCAATGTGCATCCACTATAAGATTGCAAGAGACTTAATAAATACTTCTTGCCTCAGGTCTTAAAGGTCACTGAACTGGCTCACTGCAGAACTGTGGGGAAAATGAATTGAAAATGTCAGTTCCCTGCGTCAGAAGGCCACAGTCACCAGGTTGGAAGGCCCACATAGTCTACTGCACCAAGGCTGGTTTTACAGCCCCACAGTGCAGTCAATGTTAGGCACCCGGAATCTCAGTGAGATTCATCAGTTGCTTGAATCAGGCTATTGTCACTCTTCAATATTTCTGATAAATCCAAGGTGGGAGGGTACTCTCTGCCTGGAGTACCTGCAGAACTCTGAAAGAAAATATTCTACATGTTGAAATGATTCTCAGCACCATGTGTCTGTCAGAAAATAAACTTAGAGTGAATGCTAGGCAATAGTTCTTAAGTCAGATATTCAGAAATGTTAGAGGTTTTAACTGAAGACCTCTATATCCCTTTATCCTGCCTAAAAATGATTGATGAAAGAGTTTTTCAGACCATACTGTTACCTCTTGCTATCCAAATACCTGCTGAGACTCTCAGCCTGTTCAATAAGGGCATTCCACATTATGTGCAGTTTTTGAACCTGTTTTATAAATTAAGGTAAATCTGTAGTTTAGGAGAAAGAGAAAACTATTTCATGTGGTTTTATTTGCCTCAGATGCTGATACAACTGCTACAAGGTATTTACATGGTCTAAGAAGATTTTCAGCAAAATAAAATGCTAATAAATTAACCCTTTCTCATTGGAGATGATGCATAATGGAAAATAACTGTATGTTCAGTGGCCATTAATATATTTCATTCATTACTTCATGCTGGTACTAGAGATACACTGGCATTGTCGTGATGGATATGCTTTGGTAGGCAGCAAGCAGAATTTCATTAATTTCATTCCTATGATAGTAGTCAAGACCAACAGTAAAGCACTTCTGAAGCATGAATCTCCCTTTTCTAATGGGAGCCTTTTTTCGCAGCTGTTGTAATGCAGCAAGGCATTTCTGCCTGAGAATTTTGTTCAGAGGGATGCTAAAGGTTTTCTGTGTTTGCCTGGAAATCCCAGAGGAGTTCAAGCACAGATCAAGTTTTTGTCATATGCAGACCCAGTCTAGCACTTCCACACAATGCCAGCATGGCTGTGTATGCTCATCACAGCTCAGGCATGCAGATACCATGTCTCAGAAATCTTTGATGGATCTGTTAGCCCTACTGCTGAAGGAATGGGATGAGACTCTGAAAAAATACGTTTTATTAATGGTGTTTCTAAGTGCAGTGTTGGTAGTTTTGTGAGAAATTACTTTCTTGTAGAAATAATTCAGGTTAGGATGACCCAGGAAGCATTCATCCCAAAGTGTTTGAGGCCAGGTTGGATGAGGCTTTGGGCAATCTGGTCTAGTGGAGGGTGTCCCCCTGTGGCAGTGGGGTTGGTACTAGGTGATCTTTGAGGTTCCTTTCAGCTCTAACCATTCTATGATTTTTGGTCCTGTAGCTTTTTGCAAGATTGTTTGGGATCATTTTCCATGTGGTAGAGGCATGTATGTTCAGAGTGGAGTGGGAAGTGGTATCTGCCCAGCCCTGACCCCTCTCTGTTACTAACAAGGCGGGCTGCAGGTTGGGTGGCATTCAGGTCTAGGACAAGCTATTGCTCTTCTCAGAAGCAGAGCTAGTAAACCACCTAAATACTCAGCTTAACAAATCAGTGGATTATACTGATCTGTGTGACCACAGCTATGCCAGCTTTGTTCTATGTAATATTTTCTTTATGGATGTTATCTGCCTACAGCTGCTGTATTTTGTATCTGTTCTTCATGAGAGATTTCAGTATAACTGACTTTACTCAGAATTATATCAATGGCTATAGCACACCTGCTAAATAGTTGAAGTCAGAGTATCAATTTAGTCATTTATACCTCTTCTGTGACTTTTTTAACCCTTCTTACTCCCCCACATCCTTAATTTCTTTGTGATATTTGCATGTTAATAGTAAGAGACTGACCACTCAAATGGATTGTGAGATCAAAGTGCTGGTTAGACTTGAGTAGGCTGATGAGCAAATGCATGATAAAAACAACTTGGGTTGTTCTGGTATTAGCAGAGATTATCAGCTACTGTAAAAGCCTACAGTTCTAATTGTGTCAACCTAATAGTGCTGATTTACTCTGAGAAGAAAGCCTATGTTCGTAGAAACATAAATATTAAAGGATGTATATGCATATTTGTCATGGTTTTACCCCGGCTGGCAGCTGAGCACCATGCAGATGGTCACTTAGTCCTCCTCATTGGAAAGGGGGAGAGAATCAGAAGGGCGAATGTGAGAAAACTCGTGGGTTCAGGTACAAGAGTTTAATAAGTGAAGCAAAGGCTGTATGCATGAGGAAAGCAAACCAAGGAACTCATTCCCCACTCCCCATGGCAGGCAGGTGTTCAGCCATCCCCAGGACAGCAGGGCTCCATCACACGTAATGGTTACTTGGGAGGACAAACGCCATCACTCTGAATGCTGCTGTCCTCCCTTCCACTTCCCCCAAGCCCCTTATGAACTGAGCATGATGCCATATGGTATGGAATATCCCTTTGGTCAGTTGGGGTCAACTGTCCTGTCTGTCCCCTCCCAACTGCCCGTGTACCCCCAACCATCCTGCCAGTGGGGTAGTACAAGAAGCAGAAAAGGCCTTGGCTCTGTGCAAGCATTGCTCAGCAACAGCAAAAACATCTCTCCACTACCAGTGCTGCTTCCAGCACAAATCCAAACCACAGCCCCATACTGGCTACTGGGAAAAAATTAACTCACCTGAAACCAGGACAATATTAACCCCAAGGTCTGCGTTTGACTGCAGTGCATGAAAGCATTTGCATAAAATGGGAACCTAGTATGTATATGTTGATACACAGAAATATCCAAGAGTATTCTAAAGGCAGCTGCTAAGACACTTGGCTCCCTTAGTTTTTTGGCCAAGATTCTTTTGCTTTCAGAAGTGTGCATATTTCTGTTTGTATGGTCCATTAGATATGCACTCATAAATATGCTTGAAGAAATTTGTCTTAAAACTAGATGGTATTATTTGTTGGCATCTACAGTGCTTTGAGCTTAATGTTAGCTAGTCATAATGGAACACTGAAATTGATTTCTATCAAGTGTGAGAGGGCCAGAAGTTAGCTAGAATTTTAGAACAATGCAATTCAAAGTAATTTCCAAGTTATTTGTCCTAGAAATTTTTCTTCAGGCAGGAAATGGGGATTTTTTTGCTGCCAAGATGCAATCATACTCTTACAAAATCAGTGATGCTGAACTCCTTAATATTCAGCAAAATGTTTTTTCAGTCCTGAACAGAACACAAATGATCATAAAATGAGGGTTCCTTTTCTTCTAAAGCCAGGAGAAACCAAAATATTTTTTAGTCAAAGAAATTTTATGGCAGCTCCTAAGTTCTTAGTTTAAGCCCTCTGTTTGCCTGTTTGTGTTTGGTCCTTGTGCTGGGACTGGCAGATGATTGGAAATGACTTAAGTGGACACAACTCAGCATCATTAACGAGGGGATTATGAAGATATTTTTCATTTGAATCCAATGACTGTATAACAGGCTTCTTTCCTTGCTTGGATTGGAACTAATAGATTTCTAGATTTTGAGGCTGGATTAATCTTGCCTTATTTTAGTCATCCTCTCTCCCACAAGTCACCCCTCCAGACCCTTGCTACCCAAATGCTGCCATTCATGCCCGATATAGACTGTCATTCCCACCTCTAGACACCTAAATTAGGTGCCAAAAGTTAGATTAGTTGAAGCCAGTCTTAGTAGGTCAAAGGTTTGCAGACAAGTAAAGTTGACTGAACATTTAAGTTTGTGGTGGGTAGCACATACCAGTTAGCAAATTATAGGGATACTTTTACAGTGTTTAGTGTGGAATCACAGCTGGACTGCTTACTTGGCTCTGCCCTCATCTGAATGTTACTATTAAGAATGTTCCCTTTCCTTTGCTGTAGCATTTTAATGTACCTCTTTGAGCTGGTTCATCAAGCAAGTCTTAATAAACTAAACAGATCCAGGAACTTCCATTAGCAAATTAAAAAATTACCTAATCTAGAATGATTTTAGCCGTTCTTTGGACTGGAATATGAAATACTCCCACACTAGGGTTAGTAGATAATACCCTTTAACGTAATAATATCCATCCTAAACTTCTAGATGGATGTGAAAGCCTTCCATAGAAAAGCTGACATAAGGGATTTAAAAATGCAGTTATTTCCCTTAAATGTCCTACATAACCCTGACACTTTATCTCAGCAATACAAGCTGATTTCAACATCAGGTTTTCTGCTGAAACTGTGTAGACCAATTTTATAACTTCAGGTGCTGTGCCAAACCTCTCTGAATTAATGAGCAATTCCTGCTGACTTCAGTGAGCCTTGGATCAGGTTCATGGAGTTGTTAAGGGATGCATAAAATCTTGTAAATAATTTTATACAAATAGATTTTGTTCTGTGATTGAATGTGATAATTTAAGTGTTCTAATTAAAAAGAGAGACTAGGAAAAGGTCACAGCTAAGTATATTTGAATATGGAAGCTGCTTTCAAGTGGTATGGAAAAGTGTTATGCTTAAATCAGTTATTCTAAACCACATTTAAAATATTATTTTCCTTAGCTTTGTAATGAGTAATACATTTCATGGTATTAAGGTTTAAATTCAAGGAAGTGAGTTGAACCTTTGAATCCAACCTTCTTTGTAAGACCAATAATCGTATTTTTTCTCAAATGTTGTTTATATTAAGTTCTATTAGTTTAGGTGAAGGCATTTTAGTCTTTGGAACCTTACAGTTAACCCCAGAAAAGACCAGGAGATAGCAGAATGCTAGCCATGTCTAAGACTTTCATTTAGTGAGGCAAGCTTACAGGGTACCTGAGAAACTAATAGTAAATAATCATAATTTAAAGACTATTTTGTACCAGTTAGCCAATGTCTACTTCTTCAGAGAAAGGCAAAAAGCCCAGAATATGTATGACCAGTTGTATATTGGAAAAAAAAATCTTATGAATCCATACTGAATCCTTAAAATTGTGATTTAATGATTTGGTGCAAAACTGAATTTCAGCATACAGATGGTAATGTAGATTTTCTTTCCTCTCCTATGGAAATATGAGACTCTCATTGCCACCAAACACAGGACAGGGTATTTTGTGTTGTGTGTGTTTTGTTTTTTTGGCTTGTTTTTGGTTTTTTCCTTCCGCCTGTAATTGCTGAGTTCTAGAGGCTGTAAATGATGAGTAGTGATTAAATTCAGTTAGGAAAAAAAATTTATTGAAGTTTCATGTTGTCTGTACTTTCTGTAAACTGGGATCTTGCTTTGCTTTGTCAGAGAATGTGTGCAGCCTATTACTGGATACCTTTTCTGTGCATTTACTGACATTGGGCAAGTCACCTCTCTGTCTTCTCTTTGAGGAGCTGACTAAATTCTGTTCCTTAACTTTCATGTTACAAGCTTTGATATTAACCTTCCAGAGATTGTCTTCTGGAATATTTCTCTCAACTGAACTCTGCATGTTTTTTGAATGTGACAAGACCAATTTCCAATCTCGTAACAGTATTGCCAATACAGTCTAGATTGCAGGATAACTTAATTCTGTGTATTGCTCTCATTGCAATAGTGCTTCTGCCAAAGCATAATATGGAAAGATCATGTTGAAATGATTATCTGTGACAACCTCCAAATCTTTCTGAAAGGCACAGCTTGCCAAGAGTTTCCTCTCCTTTACATACTGCCTGCATTATTTGTCCCACATTAATTGCTTGCATTTGGCTGTATTAAAATAGGGTTTTTTTCTGATAAATGACTTAACAAGCTGTTATTACAATCCCTTCCAATTTTTGTCTTGTCCACAAACTGTACTAGCAAAGCTGCATCACTGTTGAAAGATCATTGATGTGAACAAATAGGATTGAAGCTGATTCCTAGTAGAAATGAGTCTGTCTTCTGACCTTTTTGTATCAACGATTACAGCTGAGAGCTGTCAGAAGGCCTATCTTAATCTGTCCAGTCTCTTTATGTAACATATATTTGCCAAGAAAGCTGTCTTGTAGTGGGAAGTTAAATGCACTGAAAAAAATCCAAGTGCAGTGTATCACTTTATCTAAAAGTCCCATAATACTCTACAACAAAGCAAAGCTGACAATCAGGCAGACAAAAACAGCTTTTCATGAAGCTATAATAAATTATTCTAGTGATACTTTTCCTGCTAATTCTGAGTTGCATAGTATTTTATTCAGTATTGCTGCAAGGATGAGGTGTACATTCAAAAAGTCATCCCTTTTGAGATGTTGCTGAATGTCAGAATTGTTTTAAGTTTTCGTAAACGAAATGAAAAAGAGCTAGCGCTAACAGTGCAGCACTGGCAGTTCATGAGGGTGCTGATTGATTTTAGTAGGTCTTCAGAGTTACCAATACATATGTGGCACAGTGGTGGTTTACTTTGGTACAAAGTTTAACAGACTGTGATCAGTGATCCAGACTTATTTTTTAGGTTGCTATCTGCCACTCTTCTGGATGCTTTCCCATATGGCATTACTGTGAATATCTGTAAAGTGCATAAAGTAACGGTCTGTACATAAAAGTCAGTAAAAGTTAAAATGTATGTTAACTAGATCACGCACCCATTGCTCTAACAAGGCACACCCTTGGTGTTTCTTTGCCATGTTGTGAAGATTCCCTTCACTACTGCAGGACAGACAGATCTAGCTTTGTCCTGAAGATCGGTAGATGTCTTCTGAGGTCATCATTGTACATACAATTCCTGCCAAAACATATGGAAATGTAGAAACTGACTGCTTCTTCGGGTCTACTGCCCTGTTTTTGATACTGTTTCCAGGAGAGGTATCAGAGGAAGTTCAGGGGAAACCCTGGTGGATAATTAGGGAAGACTCATTCTGTTGTTAATACTTTGCTTATTTAGTAAGGCATCATAAATTGTATTTAGCCTCACACACAAAATAAATTACATTTAACATTAACTGTTAAGTAAGGCTATTCTCAGCAGCTTGCACTGTGTTAACAAAGACCCCTTCCATAATGTTTTTCCCCAAGCAATTCCTCCCTGGCATGTTGCTGTATTGGAGGGGGTGTAATTTTCTGCTGAGTTTGTTTTCTGCTTGGCTCAACAGGCTGGCTGCACAGCACAAGCACTGGGGTTGTGAAGACTGTCAGGGCTGGCAAAGCCAGAATGGTTTTGTCCTGGTTACACCACCCTGCTCCTTAGCACTTGAACAGCAAGGCAAGTCTGTGCTAGGACAATCAGTTTGAGCTTGGAGTACCTCTCACCCTAAGCTAGATATCTTTTGGTGGTTGGAAGTCACCCAACACTACAACTTTGAGTTCCTCAATATTTTGAAAAATACCACAACAGGAAGGAAAGAAGGAAGAGATGTACAAAATCCTGTTTCTGTGATTCCAGAAAAACTAAACAAAACTTAATTTCAGTAACTTTTCTGGAAAGTCAGATGTGTAAGAAAAGTGCTAATGATCCTGAAATGCTGCTAATGAACATTTGCCCTTACCTGTATCACCTTAACTAGGCAAGGATCAAGAGTTGTTCCTACCAATAAAACGATATATGAAAGAGTCTGATTATTTACAGCCACAATTCCCATATAGTCAGTTGAATACTGCATTGTCATCTCCTTAGGATGGTCCATTGTTCACAATATGCCTTCCATGATGAGGTTCCCCCCAAATTCTTGAGTGACAGTTGACAGTAACACACTTAGTCATACATGGGAACCTGTAGGAAGATTTTAAAAAAATTAGAAAATGGATTATAAATCACACTTACTTTTAAATTTAATGGTGTTCAAGGGTCTGACACATCTTTGGGGGCTGGCAATACTGTACCAGTAAGAATGGTACAGTACAATAGTAAGCATCAGTATCAATTAACCTTTTGCTGCTGCACCCTAGAAAGCTGGGCTGAGTTTCTGGGGTGGACCAAACAAATATATTATTGGAGTATCAAAACCAGGAAAGAAACAGAAGAACAAGCTATTGATGGTCTGCAAACTCTTCAGAGAATTTTATTCCAAAGTTAACTTCCACAGTTTTCTTCCAGTAGATAAACAATTTTTTCTAATCCCTATGTACAATGTATAGTATATAATAAACATAATTTGCCATCAGGGGATGCTGTGAGCCTACAGTCCTGCTTTAAGCTTTATATTTGAACTTTCAACTGAGTCCAGAACAAAGCATTTACAGATTTTTCAGGAGTGCTGGATGTTTAACAATTTTAACACATGCAATACAAATTGAAATTAGTTTGGTGAAAAAACCCAACCACCTAATATACCACTTGAAATGACACAATTTTTTCTTTAGTGTTAGGGGGGTAGAGTTGGACCCCATCTTCCTCTAGGTGCCAATTGAGGGGCATATAAGAATTATGTTTGTAATGCATTGCAAGGAGCCAGGAGGGAGTTTCAGCAATGTGACTGCAATATACTGGCACGGTGGGCTACACGGATCTTATCTGAAGTATTCCTGCATTTCTCAGTACTGCATTCTCTGCTTCTCAGTTACTTAGAAAGATGCGCGTATTAATATGAATTTCCTTGTGCATGTACTCTGTTAATTGTTCTGCATATATTCAGCTGGGAATAATGTCATGTTTCCATGGAACCGCTGCACAAATTCTACATTTTAAAATGCACAGCTGGTGATCTTCCTTCTGACGCAGTGAAATGCACATTCGCAAGGAAACACTCTGAGTATACTAACATTACAATGGGCACTACTTAGGTAAGTTATTTAATCACAGTGAATAAATCTTCAGCTGATACTAACATGAAAAGGAGAATAAAATGACAGTTTTCCTTTATAAATGCAAGTATTTAACATTAAAATACAGTGACACAATGTAGGCAATATATTACTAAATGGGCAGTAAATGAAGTCACCCAGCTATCCCATCTGGTTGTTACCCATGGGACATTGCCAGGTGCAGCTCCTTAGTTCACTAACATCTGAGGGACCAGATGTTGCAACTGGAAGAATTCTTTCCACTGCTCTGCATCTCAGAGCAGAAGTGTGTGATATACCATGGGGGTTGTACCTTCTGCACCTTGTGCAACATTTTCCTTAGCACTTTTTTCCTGGAAAAAAAGCAAAAAAAAAAACCACCAACCGAAAAAAACCCCACAACAAAGAAACAAAACCCCCCCCCAGGAAATANTTTCCACTGCTCTGCATCTCAGAGCAGAAGGGTGTGATATACCATGGTGGTTGTACCTTCTGCACCTTGTGCAACATTTTCCTTAGCACTTTTTTCCTGGAAAAAAAGCAAAAAAAAAACCACCAACCGAAAAAAACCCCACAACAAAGAAACAAAAAACCCCCCCCAGGAAATACTTAGGAAGTAAGGCATGTTTATTAAAACCAAGGTACAGTTAGTCTAGAAGTATTATCACTTTTTTGGTTATGAAATTGTTAAAAATATTTCATAATCTAAGTTTGAGGAATATTTCCTTTTAAAAAAGCTACTAAACATTTAGAAAAAAGATGGATCCTATTGTGAAAGACTCAGTAGCCAGTTCTCCTGAACACTGAGTATTAAACAACGATGTGCATGGTTCTGACTTTCTCTTTTCTTGCAGATGGTCCTGTGTCAGTTGGAATGAGTCTGGATATTGCAAGCATTGATACAATATCAGAAATAAATATGGTATTGTAGCTTTTGTAATCTCTTGTGTTGCTTGTTGATAAGCCAGTGTCGTGTGTTTGAGCCTGCTGGCAGTGTGACTTTGAGGCTTTTCTCTTTGCACAGTCAATGTGCTTTAGGAGATGGATTTGCTTATTTTTCACCACAGGTAGTGGTTATAGCACTAGAACAAGTATAGAAATGAAGATGTAAATCACACCTCTCAGACAGAAACAGAAATTTGCTACTGAGTATTAATCTTAATGAAAGGCATGTAGAGCAGAATTTGTTTTCCAGGTGAAATGTATAAACTTTATGCATTTCAGGAAATTAAAGACACATTCATGTGGCTTTGAAGCCACTCCCTTTCCTTGTGATTAGACACAGCTGAGCTCGTATTGTTTTCTCTTGCTGTTACTGTCAGACATTTATTTATTCCAGCTGTGTTTCATTACATTGGTATCATTTATTTTTGAACAAACTATGAAATGGAGTAGCCTTTTCTAATTGCAGATCATATATAGATCTTTAGAAATACAAGGGAAAATCATTAATCAGATATTCAGTATTAGAAAATATTTGTGTCTGTGAGTATATATATTGAAGTGTGTATGTATATAGATAAATATAAGCTTTCACAGAAGTTGAATATTAGAATCCCTCTGTACTTAGAAAGTATTAGTTAGTATTTAGAAGGGGGGAAGGAAGGTCAGAACTTAAGATGAATTTATACTGATAAAAATACACCATAAAATCAAAATTTGATTAAAAAAGTGCTAAGAAATAATGCGATTTTAATGTAAGACTACAAGACGTATCTGAATTGAAGGTGAATTGGGCTGAGAGCTATATTCAAGGTTTTGATAAATTTGGTAGCCCTGTTTTCCTTGTGATGCTGAAAGGATAAATTGTGCTGGGATATGATGATTCCCTTCCTATTTTGCTAACTTCATTTGTCTATCTGCATTTTTACAACTTTTTTCCAAATTCTCCTTGAAAAAATGCATTATTTAGTAGTTTGTGAACAAAATTATGCTTGCAGGCACTTATATAAATAATTCTAAAATTTAAAGCTTTACAGAGCCAGATTATGTGCTTGCAAAACTCTGACTTCAGCTGATTTATAGCTTCAGACTGAGGCCATCAGCTTTTACTGTAAATTTCCAATGACCATAAGAACAAAATCTACTCAAGATAGTATTTCTTAATGATGTCAACCTCGCATGAAGTGCTGGAAAATTTGACAGTACAAGAACCAGTAGAACTGCTGTTGGAGTGTCAGCATTTAAGAATGGGAAATGGGGAGTCACAAGCTATTTGTGCCCCACAGCTGTTTCCATGTAGATTTGTAGAACACAATAGAACATAGGCTTGCTCTGCATGATAATATTGTGGTTTTTTTGTCTTTCAGGACTACACGGCTACCATATTTCTAAGGCAGCGATGGACTGATGAGAGACTTTGTTTTGATGGTAATAAGAGTTTAAGCTTAGATGGTCGGCTTGTGGAAATGCTTTGGGTACCAGATACTTTCATAGTTGATTCAAAAAAGTCTTTTCTTCATGATATCACTGTTGAGAACCGTCTTATAAGAATATACCCTAATGGAACAGTCTTGTATGCTCTACGGTATGTATATACCACACACCAGCCGTTATCTATGGCTTCTAATTACATTTTAAACTTTCTAGATTAGCATAATTTTATGCTTTAAGAAACAGATCTGTTTGTAAAAATAGAATATGCGTGGCCTTGCAGTATTACAAATATGTAATATCATTGACCAATATGATTAAATTTTTAGGTTTAATATTAGGTCTCCTTTTCTTCCCTAGATAGACCCTTTTGCTTTCATGAAGACCAAATACAGGAACTGCATTTTGCCATTCCAGTTGTTTTGCAATGAAGTCAACACAGAGGAAAGCAAGCTGTGATGACTGAATTGCGTTATTTATTGCAGATTATCTTTAATACATTTCAATAAATACAACAAAATTGTAAAATACATTACAAAATATCAACGAAGGAAAACGCACACTGTAAGTGAGAAGGGAGCAAGGGGTGGCCTTTTCAGACTGCCACTAAACTCAGCTATTTGGACTGGTTTCCTGTTTTTAATGCTATTCACCATTAGATACTAGTAAATACTAGATATATTTTTTTCCTTGCAATATATATTTGCCTGCACATATTAGTTTGAGAAGGATACATGGCTTATTTTTATTTTTACTGATGAAAAATTTTAGCCCATTAATTGTCAGCAATACTCTTTTTTTCCCCGAAGGATCACCACAACTGTTGCATGCAGCATGGATCTGACCAAATATCCAATGGATAAGCAGACGTGTACTTTGCAACTGGAAAGCTGTAAGACACTTGATGCTAATTATTTTCACACAATTAGAAAAAGATCTGTGATCTTTTTCAAGGGCTGCCAGATGTTATTACCAAAGAGGCTGGAATTTTCAAAGAAGCCAAGGGACAGTATGTGACCAGTCCCTGATGATTTGCAGTAGTATCTGTACACACAGATAAATGCGTGAGGCATCACTGAAAATAGCATGGCAGTACTGAAATGCTGCTGTGCTATTAATGATTAAACAAAATCTCAGCAGATTATCATGGGTCTGATTTTGCAGCATGTCCTGCAGTTATTCTCTTGGTCTTCAGCGGAAGTTCTGTGAGAAGACATTTTCTAGCACAACCGAGAAAATATCTTTTTATTTATCTTTCAGTTAGCGTGTATTTCTTTTGCCCCCCCCGAGGCACCATTTCTTTAGGAAAGAATGATATTAGAATAAGGCTTATTTGTAAGGCGCAGAGTTCATATTTAATTAATTTACTGTCTTCATGCTGGAAAATATGGTACTTGCATAGACAGTTCTGTTCCGAGATGGATACATAGAGATCTTTCTATAATTTATTTAATTGTCTCTATGCCAATGCCCTGGGAAAAATTGCCATCAACTGATGGACGAAGACTAAATATACCTTTATAGGTTCTCATTTTGTCAATCCGTGTCCTCACATTTTCATTAAAATATGCTCTCCGGTACTTTGTAGACTTGGTAGTTTTGCAAATACCCCTACATGCATGTTTACAGTTAACTTTTTGCTATTATTCATATGATAAGACTTTATCAAAATATTTTTGCATGATATAATGTAAAAGGATACCCAATTCTGTAAGATGAAAATATATGTTCAAATATATGTCAATACATATTCAGAATCTTTTGGAAGGTTTTTTAGTTCTTGTCAAGTTTTATTCTTTACTGTTTATGTGTGTGTGTTCTTTATCTCCTGCTGGTATTGACCAATTAGAAAATCACTGCAGAGTTTCATTTTAGATAGAACCACAATGGGAATCAACCCCTAAACCTTCCCTGTACAGGAGTCCTCCTAGAATCAGCAGTTTTGTAAGGTCTATTTAACAAGTAGAGTTGAATTAGAATTTGGGTTTATCTGTAATTTATTTTCCTTTGGAAGAGCATATTGCTAAGTAAGTGCATATGGTTTTACATCAACAGCATTGCCTAATGAGTCATTTAATATTTTCTCTTGTTCCAGAATGAAATATATGTCCCACAAGTACTTAAATTTGACAGGATTAAAAAAGGAAAATTCCCTATATAATTAAAAATAAACATTTTTCAGAATGATTCCATCTGCTTTTTCAACAACACACAAGTGTCTCCTGTCCAATGGGAAAACCTAGTAATGTCATCACAAATGCTCCCATGACATTAGTGGTTAGTTTTAAAGAAAACAGCTAGAAGCAGTGAATGCAAAAGGAAAGAGTGTGCTTTTAGCTGTGGCCCTGTTTCTTCAGTGCACTGCAATACTTTTGGGTATGCTGGAAATGGTGTTTGCCCCCTCATGAGATTAGCTGTGACAATTTATAGATGAATAATGACATCCTAGAATACTGCTTGCAAATACTGTTACCAGGAATTAGGAATTGTGAATGCAAGCATGCATTCAATACCAACATGTATAAATAAAATGTAAAATATACAGAAAATGTCATCTGAAACAAAGTATTAGGCCTTTTAAGTGCTTACTACTGTAATCAATATTATCAAGCGATGGCTTTGCGCAGGAAAGCGTCCCTAGTAGCCTTCACAACATGCTATTCTGCTATTGGTAGCTAACTGATTTACGCTTTCTGTGCAGTGAAATAAATTTCAGCCGAAATGTCTAGTGTTTCTTTCCCCTCTTATTGCAACATGGTAGACGGTAGCACAGGCGTGTGTTAGGGGACAGAGTTGCTGCTCTGAGTCTCTGATGTGACATCACTGTCCCTGGGGGTGTTTAAAGAAAAGTTGGATGTGGTACTTAGGGACACGGTTTAGTTGGTGATAGGTAGTGGTGTGATGGTTGGACTGGATGATCCTTGAGGTCTCTTCCAGCCTTAATGATTATATGATTTGGGGACTTGGAGTGCTCCTGTCTCAGGCAGTGCTACTGGGGGGGTTCATGTTCTCTGCTGTGTATTAGGGAACACCACCATTCATTCACACTGGGCTCGGGGCTTCTTTCCTCTCCATCCCACCATTCCAAATACATATTCATGTTTTGCACCCATCACTGGAATTTTATTTCCTTTTTGAACTTGTCCTTTAGCATTTATTCAGTGAAGAGCCATGTGAAGGCACTTAACTTGTGCTTGACAATCAGGGAAAATTAAAATTAGCAACAGAAAGGTAAAGAAACTCATTTGTATTAGGCATTATGAATGTTTAATCCCAAATTTACTATTCCTGTAGTTAACCCTGTTGACATTAGCTGCTTCTACTCTATCAACAAAGTACAGGAATGTGACATTTTGGACTTGAGGAATTAGAATGAGAACTCAGTGTCATGTAAAGAGACTAGAGATTACTTGTAAAAGCCATGGCTTAAGGATTTTGTCTCTAACTTTTAAAACATTTTATAATTAGTAGAATACTAATCCCCTGAATAAAGAATAACTTTGCACAGAGGGAACACTGTACTACTTAACTTTTCTGTCTATTGGGAAGAATTTCCCCGTGAAACTTCTTCACAGATAGAGTTTTGGAATTAGTATTTTCAAAGAAGTCTCATAGGAAGGATCACCAGAACCCTTCGTTGTTCAGCTAATGAAAATGCTGTGGAACAAAAATGGTTCTATTAAAGCAAAACAACCTCCATTTGGAGATATGCTTGTTATCACCCATCAGGACACTGAGAATTTTTCCCATCTCATACAAGTTGGAAGAGTGATTATCTTGTATAGTAAATAAGAAGTTGCTGTGGTACTCTAGTTCCTTGGACTTTATTTAAATATTTGCAGTTTATTTATACTGAAGGAGAGTAAAATGAATCCATGCCTGGAGTCATGCATAAAAACTGCTTCTACAAACCTCTTTGTTTTGACTGCGGATAATGCAGTCATTTGTTTATAGGAAAATGTTACTTTTATTTTTCATGTTGCAAATCTGAAAATTTCCCAGCCTGTGGTTTTAGGGAATTGGGAGCTTAGCTTGGATGTGTATGCTTTTGGCTTAGTCTTTTGACATGGCAGTGTTTTGACTTTAATTGCTATAAATGTGATTGAGTGCACAGAGATTCCTGGGGGTGATACGTTTTCAGAAAACTGCCAATGATAGTGAAAATGAGATTTATGGCTAAAGAATGGTCAGGGAAAGAATTTCCAGGTGAAATTGTCATTTTAATTGGTAACAAGCACTTTGTTTCCTTGAAATGAAATTTCTGAACTCTTGTTTTCCCTACATTAAATGGCTGTAGGAAATCAGTTCTTTTTTGTCTTACACAAATCAAAGCCATTAACTTAAAAAATATCGAAAAGCTCTTTTATTTTAATGCATGTATTTTTCTGTGATTCTAGAGCTTTGTTCTTTTTGCAACATGTACCCTTGTGGAATGTATTGCATTATTGTCTCACACTGTAATTTACTTACAATTGACTGGAGTCTAAAAATAATGATCTGCTCATGTTTCTGTCCCCTAAGCTTAGCTAATAACTTGCACAATATAAGTCTGTCAAATAAAGGAGTGATTGATCTAAGTAAGCTAAAGGGAAGGATGTTCAAATACTCCCTGTTAACATGTAAATTACATTAACATAATCTTGAATTAATCATATACACCATCCTGAAAATTGCTTGCCTTTTAATATAATGGGAAAAAGCTACAGAGGTATTTTAGCTATGATTGTGCTGCATATTGACAAGTGTGTGCAAAATACAGTTGCCTCTTTGATAGATGACTCATGTCCCATCTCAGCTTGTAATTACAACTTGAAGGTTAAGAGGAACTCTCCTGGGGCCCCTGAAGCGCACCACACTGTAGAGCCTGCCGAAACATCAGCATCTAAGCTGGTGTCCTTGGGAAGCATTCAAGCTCCTAAGCCAAACTGTTGTCCCAAGTGAGGACCCAAGCCCTGCTCAGAGCACAGCGCCAGCATGCAGCAGCCCTGCTGCTCTCCTCACCCCGTTGTTTCTGTGGGAATGAGGACTGAATGCACTGCGTCGAGAAACAGCATCCTGGGATGCAGCAAAGGGCACGCTTAATGTTTAGTCCAAATGCTGGCAGTGCTGTAATTCATCAGAGCTCCACTTCTTTAAAGCTTAATAGCTTTTGCCTTTAGAATACCATGTGGTACTAATCTCTTTTATTAGTTTGTCATCTATACTAGAATAAAAGATACAAAAAAGACCACCTCCAAAAAGAGTCAGCTCTTAAATTATAAGACTTTGCATGTTATTGTGAGTTTTGTTGTGAACAGGCATTACGTTCGGCCAAAAACTGTCATTGTTTATGTCTGAATTGTACTTTCAGGCAGACATATAAGAAACAGCTGAAGCATAAGTGTGCTCAACACAAATTAATTATTGTGTAAAATAAACACTTTTGGCTTGTGTATCACTACAGGGGGTTATAACATCAATGATGTCATGTTTTACTGGACTAGAGGAAATGATTCAGTTCGAGGTTTGGACACGCTCCGACTGGCACAGTATACGGTAGAAGACCACTTTACCTCTGTATCTGAAGCTGTATATGAGACAGGTAAAAACACCCTTTCTAGGTACACTTTGGAATATGGCCTTGGAAACAGAGCAGCATTAAGGAACTGAGCGCATTGCTTTCTGTTAGGGTGGCAGTTTTGATGTTCTGCTAGACTGCATTCTTGAAACCATATGTACTTTTCTAGATGTTACCAGCAGAGACCCAGGTAATGTAAAGGATGATTTTTTGAGCATTTTCTTGGAGGCCAGACATTATCTGAACAATGCTAAACAAGAGATGTACTACTTCCATGTAACATCAGGGAGAGCTCTTGCAAAGAAAGAGCAGCCTGTACAGTTGGCATTTAAATTGGAGAGGCGCCAGGGGGCCTGTGTACCAGGCTCAGAACAGTTCCCAGCCTTCCTGGAAAGCCGCTCTGGTTCTATTAAGCAAGTCAGAAACCTCTGTTCAGCCATGGAAGTGTCCATGAAAACGCTGGGTGCTTTTACAACTGCAAGAAGTCGGGTTTCATGGCTAATGCTTGCAGGAGTTGCTCTTCATTTACGGCAGCCTCTGCCCAGCCTGGTGGGCAGCAGAGCGCAGGGTGCCCAACTGGAGGTTCCTTGGCCTGGGGAAGGGTCAGAAGCGTTTCCACAGACCTGCTCTTCTGCTCATCTTAGGAAACTGCCACAGAAAGTTTCCTCTTACTGCAGGAACTAACCTTATGAAAGAGTCTGCACCTGTTTATTTTCCAGAGATTTCGAAAGGGCTTTCAGAGAGTTCAGGACCTGCCAAACCTGCTTTATGCTCTTTGAGGTACTCTTAGGTCCTTCACTGCTGTTTTTCACTGCATACTCAGTTTCTTTTCTGCTCAGGTCAACATGCCAACCGAGAGGGTGATCTTTAAATGAAGACACACACATCCTTCAAAGCTGTAGTTTCACTGGAGGATATGTTACTAATTCTGAATCACAGTAATATAATTTCTCTATTCCATTGTTGGGTATTTCTGTTCTAATAATTCAATACAGAGAAACTTTATGATCTAATTTCAGGTATTAAATCAGGCTAAAAGTCAAATTTCTCTAAATGGATATAAAAGTAGAAAGGAAATATGTACTAGCAGGCTGCAAGATCACAAAGTATCTTGCTGCTTACATAAGTGACATCTGCTTGCCTTCCTCCTCTTTACAGCTTCTGGGTAAGCAACATCAGGTTCAATCAAAGGAGAATAATCTTTTACTGCTCTTCTGCCCAGAAGAGTATTAGAACCTGTTCACCTTACAGGAAAGAGGAAAAGGGAAACCTACTTAATTCTTACCACCTTCTATCACAAAGTCCAGACTCTAAAGCTAAAAAAAAAAATATATAATTTTTTACCAAATAGAATAAAACCAATTTCCAATTGTAACTGAAAAGGTGGGATCAGATGAACTGTGCTCTTTTCAGTAAATAATGCTGTCTTCCTCCCTTTATGTTGGCAGTAATCATTATATATAAAGTCAAAAGCCACTTTTAATTAAAATTTTTAACACATGCAACTTAATTCGATTAAAATTTCCCACACCTGCTTGTTTCAATTCTCCTGTTCAAGAAAGCCATGCTATCAAGCGCTATGCGGTGCTTTTAAAGTGAAATCTCATAATCCTCTTAATTTTCTATTGAGTCGTTACAAATTAGGTGCTGTTTTCTACAGATCTTTTTAGGAAAGCAGTGCCGACTGTAGCCCATACTAAAAGAGAAAAGCAACCTGACTGTGGAACTGTGTAATCAATTTAGAAATGTAAAATGATGCTTTGCACTTCCTTAACAATATTAATAGATATCTGAGTATTTTATAAATAACTGTTATGTTATAAGTTACTCACAAGGCTAAAGCTAAAGATACAGGAGAAGAACTGTGTGCAGTATTTCCTAACACAGCAAAAAAAGCAATCAGGATTTGATACTCTGAACTTGAACAGACAGTACAGCTGCTGTGCCAGTGAAATATTGTACAACAATGCAACCCCCAAGTTCACGTACAGCCACTGACAGAGCCAAGTTTAAAATGTGGTCAGCAAAATTCCTGCATAAGTAACTTCAATAAATTTGAGAAAAGGACATTGTGGATTAATCTTGTTTATAGAACAGCATGTATCACATAATAGTAAGCACATTATTGTAATCACAATTATTGTAAGTCTCTTTGAAAAATGTTAACCTAGTCTGCTGGCTAGGGTTTGGTGATGACTTTGTTTTGGTACTGGCCAATTTAATATTGTACATGGGTAAATTAATTGCTTGAACCACTTTCTACACGTCTTTTTAAATGTAGTCCTCATTCTGCATACACTGATGCACATACATGGCTTTGGGGTCCAAGAGTGTATCTGTGGCTGCTGGGTTTTTGTTTTAGCTGTCTAGCCAACACCACCTGTGTTCTTTAACTAATAAATAGGGATACAAAAATCCTGTCTTTCTCATTGGAAAAACATAAAAGTAATGAAGGACTGTTACAGTCTAGCTTTTTGTGTAAATAATCATTGAAATAAGGCTGAAATACACTGTAAGAATTCATTTAATCTATTCTCATGTCACAAGGCAAGGTCATCTATATCTACAGCCTATTTCCTGACAGATGTTTCTAGGAGTATGTTAGAAAAACCTCCAAAGTGTCTGCTTCATGCTCCCTAGATAATTTTTTTTTTCCTGGTGATTATTACATGCATATTTTCCTCATGTCTAATCTTGATCTCCCTTGCTGCATTTCAAACCCTTTATGTGCCTCTAGTTGACAAATTTCCTGCTATTTTTCAGCAGCTCTTTTACAACTTCAGGACAGATACGTCTTTTCTCAGACCAACAATTTCCCTCTTTTTAATTCATATAAACAGTTTCTTAGTTCTCCTGTCTTTGCTGCTGTTCTCCCATTGAATTTCTCATATCTTTGCTGGTGTGCAGCACCCAGAACTGGGTACCCTGTTCCCATGAGAGATCCTCCATAGAGGGAAGGGTTCACTTAATGCATTTCATGAACTCTGTTCGTCTTTATCAATTCCAGGTTGATAGTTGCTTTTCTTGCAGAAAATCGTTGTGCATTTTTTTCCTTGTTCAGCTTGTGATCCCTTCTAGTACTCCACCCCTTTCATTGCCCTGTAGCCACATATTTCCTGTGCTCTGTTTAGGGAGCTAGTAATTCCCATCTGAGTGTGACTTTGTACTTGCCTTTGAGTTGCATCTTTTTTTATTCAGGTTGGTAGTTGTTGAGGTAATTTTGAACTCTCATTCGTGTTCTCCAGTGTGCTAATGCTCTATTCTTAAATGATGCTTGGTATGTCATCGTGTTTGTTAGTGAGCAGTAATGGGCATGGGGCAAGACCCCATGTGCTCCCACTCAGTAAATGCTTCTCTTTTCACAGCAAATGATAGCTAATTAATCTCAATTAACACTTTTTAATTGGAGAAAGAAGCAAAAATGTCATTTAATACTTGAGGCTGTTGATAGCTTTTCTTCTGGCCAGCAACTTGCCTTAAGTCTGGCTGCCACTACTGCAACTTGTCTGCCAAGTCTTCAGCAGCTGCAGGAATGAAAAGGCTCGGCTTGCTCAGGTCTAGTCTAACACTGAGTCCTCAGCCTGAGCCCAGAAGACAGGAAAAGTTATGGAAGGCAGGCAGGGCTCCCAATGCACCTCCTTGCTTAGAAAACTGTGAAGTCAGCAAAATAGCATATTCAAATGGTATTATCTTGGCAGAACAAGGGAAAGAAGAGACAAAAGCATAAAGTCAGTCTCCTCTCCTTGATGCACAAAGACAGGACATTTCCCCTCTTGAAAAGGCTGCAAAGGGAGCTGGCTGCTCTTCCTTATCTGCAGTCACTGCCAGGGTTTTGATGTCTTATCACAAATCCTGCTTTAGCCTCCTTGGGCTGGAGGTGGTGTCAGACCTCGTTTGGCTGTGCAGTGTTGAAACTCTGCTGAGCTGGCACTCCATGTTATTAGCGTCTCAGGTGGGAGGTCATGACTAAGCCAGCAATGAGTTGCTCTCATTTATAATTAGTGACCTGAAAATCAAAAAGCATGTAAACTATACATAAACTATAAAGCATGTGTGACAGTGTATAAATACAACGGACTCCTACACAGAGCGTATGTTCAACAGTCAGTCTCTCTCAAAGCAGAGGCATTACCTTGCTTTGTCCTACGGGCCCATCTGCAGTTTCCCAAGGCTCAGGAGATTTTTTTTTTTAGTTAATCAAACTCTTCTAGGATTTTCAATTTTTTTCTTTGAGGTATGGTACACTGAGTAACTTCTCTCATTCCCTTTCAGTTCTCTTATAATCTGTAATTGCTCTCCAATTGTTATTACTGAGAACATCTTTTTTTCCATACAGGCCTTACAAACAATCTCAGAACTGTATTCAGTATAATCTTACCTGGTGAGTCTTTGGTTAGCCTCACCTAAGGTTCAAGCAGTTACATATGTGTATATATGTATATCTGATGCCATGTTATGTTCAACTTACCTGTCCGAGATCATATAATCACTCGTTGTAAGCAAGGTTTTCCACTTGAGTTGATGCTGAAAAGTTTTCCATCACGAATTGTTTTTGTGATACTTCTGTAATATAGAACAGTTTAGAAAGAAAACAGTTTTGGAAAATGCATTGAAAAAGTTAGTAACATAAAAACATATGGAAATGCAATGAATGGAATGAATATCAGGGATACTTAGAAGCGGCATTTTTTGTTAACTTTTGGGGAGTTCTTTGTTGTATAGACAGAAATACACATAAACATTTAAACTTTCTGTGCCGTAATTGTCTTGTAATTTTTTTTACAGGTAAGCTAAATGGGTAAATATATGTCTGCATGCAAGTACTACATGAAAGGGTTTGTTTCATTCTTAGGAAATTTGAATTTCACACTCATTTTTTGTAAAGAGTTTTTGTGAAGGTGAAACACATGTTGAGAAGCCTGTCTTGATCTTTCATTTCCTTTAGTTCACCTCTGAAGAACAAGTAGGAAAAAAGGTAATTGATAAGATCATGACTGTGAAGAACAGAAAGCCCTGATTGCGCTCTGAGGGAGGGACAAAGGACCTGTAGTAACATATTAACCATATATATTGACACTCTTAGCATCCTTCATCAGTCAGAGAATTACATTTCAGTTGCCCAACTTATTTGTTGGGTGACAGTGGGGACACTTAACCTGTTCATTGTAAACATGCAATAAAAAAAACTGCATACCAAACTCTACTTTTTCAGCACATAGTTAAGGCAGTAAAATTCTATTTAAAGCTTCCCTGTGCTGTGCCCTTAAAAGGTGCAAGAGAAGAAAATGATGCATTGGAAGAGTTATACTGATGTGCTTGTGTGAGATGTACATCACACATTTTAGCTGGCACCCAAGAGGTTAGCATACATATTTCATGACTGAGAAGAATGTGCTCTTTGTGCCTGACTGCACACCCCTGTGCAGGATACCAGAGTGCTTCTTACATAAAGGCTGATGTGGAGCAATCTTATACTGGAGTAGAGTTCATCAAAAAGTCCGTAGGAAGTTAACTGTGGGGAAGATGCTCCCAGCCTGTAACACTAGAGTGGGAGTTAGGAACTGCTGACAGCATTTGTAGAGCATCAATCTTTCCTTCAGGCGCCTCTACTGTGACTGTCTGCTGGTCAGAGGGCAGCAGGAAAGAGCAGAGATGCAGCGTCCTGACATCAGCTGGGAACAGATGCCATAGAAAAATGGGATAATCAAAACCTGGATGACCTGGGCTGATAAGGAATCCTGTTTGAGAAATAGATACAAATCTGAACAGGCAGTGCAGCAATAGTTAGTGTCGATATAATCGACACTATAATCATTAGTGTTATGATGAAATCTACACAAAGTGTCAGGTACGCAATGCTGTAAATTAGAATATTGTTTTTTAGAAGCCAAAAACCAAACTTCAAAGGCAAATTAGAAAAAGGAATGTTAGCTTTTCTTGTCTTCTGAAAGATCTGCCTTAGACCTATACCTGCTCAGTTACTGGGAAAGAGTCTATGCTGGTAGTATTTTTATGATACTGAAACAAAAGTAGTTAGCTGGGACCAACTGAAACTTGATTTCTTTCATCTTTCTACTTTCTAGGGTACTCTTTTTTTCCTTTTTTTAAGTGGTATAGAGTTAGAATAGGCATGAAGCCTATAATCTGCTATCTAGATTTGTTCTTCATCTACAAGCTAGAGCTACTGTCTAGTTTTGTACTTTTGCCCTCTAGTAAATTTTATAAACCCCAAGTAACTCAGCTCTTAATCTTCTTTTGCTGTAGAATACCTCACCTTCCAGTGGATTTAGAGTGTGTACACTGGCAGTCATTTAAGTTCAGATTCATCTGAGAAACTGTTAAATGTAGTAATTTGATACTTCGGTAAGTGCTAACACGGCTTTGCTGTGAAGTTAACTGTCTGCACAGAGATTATTCTCACCATGTTATCAAATTTAAATCCAAGCAGTCACACACTGAGGTGCCATCCGCCACTGGCCACAAACTTGAATGCAAAAGTATCTTCTCATTTTAATACAAATGTTTTCTGTCAATAAGACTCAAGCAAGGGGTAAACTTGACAGTTTTGAGGAGTTAACTTGAGCTGTACTTGAGCTAATTCTAGGATTATGTGAACCTGTTTCACTTTTGATCTGGCTCATGGCACCATAGCCTCAGACGTGTAAGTCAAAGACAGCGAGCTACAGCATTACTATCTCATGCAACTCACATGAAAGGAGTAGCAAATCTGTTTCTTTTTAAAGAGGGTAACTTTTGGTACACGTAGAGTCTGGATAAAAAAGGGATTATAATATTTCCTTATCTTCATATTGTCCCATTGCTCTTTTCTTTAACATGCTAAGTATGCATTGCATACTTTTTCTTGAGTACTTCTTCCTTCAGTTTATTACAGGAAGAGCTCATACGAATTCTATATATAGGTTTCTTCAAAATTTCCATTATAAAAGCTCTTCTGAACTCTTCAGAGAAATGCTGATGCTATTATTACCATGTCCATGATGTGTCTTTGGATTATGGCAAGCAGAAAGCCTTAAGGTTAGAGAAATGCCTTTTCTTTGTTCCCCTAAAAGCCACTCAGCTATACACTGTTACATCTCTATTTCTCTTTGTTGTTCATATTGCTTCAGAAATTTCTGGCACCAGGAGAAATAACATGAAAGAACACAGGAACATTCAAAGGGCTTGTCTACACTTGGAAATTGCAGCAAAGTGATGAAGTGTGACTTTCAAGTCTGATACTTTGTACATGTACAAAATGTACACACTTGACTCTTATACTGAGGTCAGCAGAGGTACAGTTATAGGGCACTAATGAGGAAAGGGTATTGCAATTATCTATTGGCTATTTCAGAGTCTTCCTTCTTAAAGAGAAGCTGTAAAGCTGAACCACGGGAACCCCCCAGTGCCTGTGGTACCCTGCAGGAAGTCCAATCTCTTCACTCCCCTTTGCTGGGTACATGGCACGCTATTCTTCCCTAGGGTCAGCACAGAAACATGAGACAAACAACTTTTGTGGAGGATTCAGTTTGATGATGGTTTGCACCCTCTGGACCCTCACACAAGCTCTGGGTTGACACCCTTCCCCTCACCCACAGTGGCCGTACTATCGTCCTTCGTGTGCCAGCTGCAACTGTGCCACAGTAAATGACAGTTTGGGCTACAAACACTGCAGAGAATTGTGTCTTTCTATTTAAAAATATCTATTTGATAGTTAAATAGCAACCTAGAAGATTGCAAGCAAAATTAATAGAATTCTTAACAGTTTTTATTACTTTTAAATGCTTGCTCTTGCGCACTAGACAGCCATGGATTTACAATTGTCTGTGCAACCCTAATTCTATTTCCCTAAATATGCTTTGTGCTGTAGTCTTTTATTGTACAGTCCCAGTGTTTTTCCATAGCTCTAGTGCTTGATTTAGTGCAAGAATGAGTGCAGACAGAAGCAGACCTAATGTTGCACAGTCAATGGTAAATTTTGCACTTAGTAATTTTTGAGTGCTTTACTTAGGTCTGCTTACACTTAAATTTTAGTGGGCAAAATGACTTTTACTGAAACAACTGTATTGGTAAAAGTCACAGTATTGCTGGAGGTACAGTAATGTAAAGGATTTCTTTTCATGTAAAAATGGTAAGATGTAAATCATCTTTATCTCCTGCCTCATGGAGAGAGTTGAAGTCTACTGTCCATCTTTTGCTTGCTCAATATGTTGAACTTAGAAGAACCCTAAGTATGGTGTATTTGTTCCTTCAGGAGGAGAAAGAGCTGACTACCAAAGGACTTTAGTGTACCAGTGAAAAGGCGGAGTCAACATGGCAGAAAGCTAGATTAAGCTTTCTTAAATTGGATTAGAAAGCAGGCATTTATTTTTAACGGAGTGATTTTAATCACTGTAACAGATGACCGAGAGAAATGGTGGATGCTGTGTTTCTTGGTATCCTCAGATTAAGTCTAGGTATCTGTGTGAAAGGTGGGCTCTATTTCAATCAAAGTGATTGAATTCAAAGCAAGGGAGAACTGGGGAATTTCAATGATTAGGGTCAGATTACATAATTTAGTGATTCTTTCTGATTTTAAGAGTTCTGTGAAACCTTATTGTTCTCTGGATGCAATTTATACATTTTTAAAATGGGAAGTTAGCCATCCATTTTCTAGCCTGGCAATGAGACGACATTTCTTGGCATCCATTACTTGCACTTCAAGCTTTTAAGAGTACTCTTTTTTTGACTCCCATGTCTCACAGAACAGCTGCAGGATGCACAAATAGCCTGTCTATGCATATATCATTGTTTCTAAAGTGCATTCACTGTTCTGTTGTTCAGTCTTAACTCACTGCACTCAACATTGGACACAAACATAGGTCCTGGAGATCATTTACTGGATTAAAGTAGGTGAAGCCAAAGCTATCTGACCACAGCAGGTTTAAGTGTTACTCTCTCACTGATATTCTGGTTCTTTTGTTGAAATAATGTCTTAAAATTTTTCAATACTTTAACACAATTTTGAACATCAGAATAAAAAGTCTGTTCTGCACATTTAAGTTAGGAGAAAGCAAGCTTTTGCCTTCCTTTGGTCAGTTTGATCCTGCACTTCTGTTGCCCAAACATAGCCACGTTTTGCTCAGTTAGTGAGCTGGGTGTCAAATTCAGGCTCTACTTCCCAGTGTGCTGTTCCCTAATGAAACCCAATTCTGTCCTTGACTGTGGGCCCAAACTTCCATCTTCTGGAAGTCACTCACTTAGAAGCAAACCGTTTGTGCCACAACAGTGGCACCACTCAGAACAGCACAAGCACTGTAATGCACTAATGTAAAGAAAAATAAGGTAGTGAAGATGCTTGTTTTTAGTGGAATATAAGAGGTAGGTCAGCAGTACCAGAAGGTATCTTTGATACACATGTTGAGCAACAGTAAACGAAAAGAAAAGCAAAATAAACCAGGTATCTGAGGCAGTTAAAGTTAAGGACCCGTGCTAACTTAAAGAAAATTACAATTACACTAGTTTATATAGTAATTCACTGTGATAATTCCTATGAATAGTCACAGCTAAATACACATGTGATTTCAGATTTCCTTGCATTCTGTTTATGTATTGAAACATCCTTTCTACACATTGATGGACTTATTCTTTTTCCTTCGTAATCCTCAGTGAATTTCCAATTCAAGACATCTTTAATGAAACTTTGGGTATGGTGACTGGGTATTATATAGTTTGTTTTTTCTCCTTCAAATTAGTCTTCATGATAGAATTTTTCAGCACAGTGTTTAGTTTTTCCAAGCTTATTTGCTAAGCTTTTACTACATCGTGACGCACAAAAATAATACAGGTTGGCAATGTAAAAAACTTGTTATGAATTGCACCTTCACAATATTTTTTCCCCTGCTCTTTCCACAGGACGTTACCCAAAATTAGTGTTTCACTTTGAACTCAAGAGAAACATCTTGTATTTCATACTAGAGACATATGTACCATCAATCCTCCTGGTTGTGCTCTCCTGGGTATCGTTTTGGATAAGCCAGTCATCAGTTCCAGCCAGAATCTGCATAGGTGAGAAGCCAATAAAACAAAAGAAGAGTTGGATCATTAAGATGCTTTTATTGTGTGTACATGGCGTCCATTTCCAAAAGTTGCAAATGGTTCTGAGTTTTATGGAATTACTTTTCTGGTTTGCCATCTGCAGTACATCATGCAGATTCCCCTTAAAGCCTTGCTATTTAACTGAGAAAATGTCTTTGGGAGCTGCAGGGGACTTGGAGGCAGGGGAGACTACTGAAAGCAAGGGAAAACAGTCACTTTCAAAATAATTTCAACATATTCAAACACATGGCATGCACAGACAAAATTATGAGGGCTTTTGTGTGGGTTAATGATACATACTAATTAACACATGAATAATAAGAGAATTAAAAGAGATTAAATATAATTAATTTAAAATAAAGGACATTCTGAAAGGGAAAGAATGTAGATACGTTCTGATCGGGCTGCAGGTGGAGTGGGAAAAACGATCCTACAGAATAGGGAAGAAAGAAAAATTTCATGTCCAATGAGGCCACTGAGCAAAGTGACGTCTGAATGTTTTAAAGGGAGTGTTTGCACAGTATTGCAAAAAAAGGAGTTAATTTTAAATATGCATTCCATGATACCAAAATATCTCATTTTAATTTTCAGTCTTCTCAGCTTTACAAACAGTGTTCATGAGTGTTTTTAAGCATTTAGCTTGAATCACAAGTTCATGTAAAACTTTTCTTTCCAAACCATGACACGTTAAATGCTGTGGCATACTAGGAGTTCTCAGAGCCAGGAAAAACCTGCCTCGTTGCAGGATCCTTGCAGTAGGGAGCCTCATTACCATCCCTGTTTTATCAGAACTTATATTTTTGTGTTGCACAGGTGTTACCACAGTCCTCACTATGACAACACTGATGATGGGAGCCAGGACTTCACTCCCAAATGCTAATTGCTTTATAAAAGCAATCGATGTATACCTTGGTATCTGCTTCAGTTTCATCTTTGGAGCTCTGTTAGAATATGCTGTGGCTCATTTCTGCACTCTGCATCGACTCAGTTCAAAGGAACTTCCAAAGGTATTTTAATTCTTTGATTGTTGTCCTGCACAACAGACTTCCATTACACCTGCTAGGGAGATTGAATTATCTTCCTTAGCACTAGTGGTAAATGTATTTAAGGAATTTTCTATTGTAGAATAAGGGCAGTGAAAACAGAATAACCCTGAGAAAAAACAACCAAACCAAATATTTGTATACCTGGAACTTCTTGGAAGAGATCAAATTAAAACATACTTCCATAATGATTCTCTCTCTTGGCATGGACTTTATGGCCACTTATCGAACATATTACAAAAATCATACGCATTTCTTGTCTTCCCAATGATGGCTTACACTTACAGTTAAGTTATATTAGACTGAACTTGGTGATCTTATTGCAATACGGTAAAAAAGAAAAGATCGTATTGCATTCCATTATGAAACCTTCTGCACTCCCATGGTACATGAGTCTGTTTACTAGCAGACAGCTTCACATATTAGGTGTGCCAGATCCCTGCAGCCTTCACTTACACCTCTTTCAACAGCTATAGCTGAAGCTGAGACCGGTGTTCACTTTCTGTTCTGCATTGTTGTTATAGCAGTGCTTTCTGCTTCTCACAACTCTGAAGTACTGAGAAATATACTTAAAATAAAAAGGGATCAAATCAACACAGGCATTTTTGAGTCTGGTGGTTGTCATCTGGCTGAAATAATCAGGACAGGTTAATGAAGTTTTGTCACATTTTCCATCTCCAGTGTTTAGCACTACTTTCATAAGCAGTAAAAAAGAAATCACAAGAAAGTTGGAAGCTGATTGTCTTGCAGCTTTTAATTACAGAACTGAATCTAATATGCATAATAGGAAAGAAAATTTTAAGCAGCTTATGAAATTTCTGCATGAATAGAAGTAAAACATGCAAAGTGATAAAAAGCAGGAAAAAGTTTGGTTGAGTGCTGTAGGGATAAACGGTGAGAAGAAGATTGATTGTTAACTATTTAAGCCAAACTGGTACAAAGCATTCACAAATGCCTAAGCAAAGCTCCTTGGTAGGCTCAAGAAACAGCTTATTGCATTCAAATGGAGAAGCTTAAAAACAGTGGAGATCAGCCAAGATGTGGGGGTTTTATGCTTAAATAGTTCAAGAATTAATATGGGGTTTTGGATGTTTGAATGAGAGATGAGGTTCTGTCGATGCACAGGAATATGTTCAAAGCTGTCACTAGATCTAGGTTTGTGGAGAAGGACTGAAAAATGGACGCAAAGCTGAGCTATCCAGTGGGTTTTGAAAGGCATCATCTAATGGGGGAATGTCTGCAAATGGGAAAACACTTGTTTTGAATGAGGATTTGAGTGAAAAGCCTGAAAGTAATTTTTCTTAGTAAGGTAACATCAGTCACAATTCCCTCTGAGCATATCCATCTTGTGAAGTAAGTGGTTGTCATTTTGCTCATAGAGCAGGAAAAAAAAAAGAGGCTTATTGGGGGTTTGGATAAGAAAGTGTTTTGGTGCTTGGATGATTAAGCATCTTTGTATCTGTGAAGGGCACTTATGACTGCCCTTGTCTCTGCCTACCTGTGTCAGATTCCCTTTCATCTGGGGCACATGTGCTTGCAGGTGGGGCAGACATGGGAACTTGGGGCCTTCAGAGATGTACATTCAAATAAATGGAGGTAGAGCCATAAAATGAGGAAGGAAGAAAGACTTAAGGGACAACTTTGTGATGTGCTTAATGACTGAAAGGAATGGTCTGTTACTTCAGGCATATTTTGTGCCGTTGATGTGCATCAGAAGAGAGCAAGCCAGTCCAACTCTCTTCTTGCCCACACAAACATAAGCATATAAGGGGAGGGACAGTTGGTTCGTCCTAGATCAACTCAAGACTCTGTAGAATAAGGATAATGCCTGTTGTGTCCTTTCCCTACTGTCACCAAGGACAAGCACTGTCTACTGATCAGGGTGCCATGGAGAGCACACCTCACTTGTATTTGTCATTTCTCACCGTAAAACCCAAAACATCACAAGGACAGCAGTAGCAGCTAAAATCTCGTGTCGCTGTCTAGCAGGTGCTTAACAAATTTCTGTGTGAGTATCGTCACTGTGAACGTGTTCTCATTATCGTATTCTCTTGTGGACATAGGTTAATTAGAAATCTCACTTCCCAGTTTGTTATTCCCATATGCGAGCTGATACAAAATTTGCACAGAGAATTATGTAAATAAATGTAGGAGGTGCATTGAAAATGTAACCCTCAGCCGTGTATAGGAATTAGTTGTACTGTTTTGCTTTCCAGTTTGCTCTTTACAGCAGTTGGGCACTGGCATATCATGTTCTTTTGAAGACTTTGGGGTCTCCAGTTTAGAAAATAAACTGGTAAAACAGCTCATCATATCCACGCTCTTGCAATGTCTCACATCATGTGAACCAGGACCCACAGAGACAGCTTCAAAGCTAACGGCAAAAGCAGAGGAGCCACCTGCTGCAAGGAAGGTCAGGCACAAAGTGCCATTCACATCAACGGCATAACAGGCGCCTAAACGGAGAGGTTTCCTCTCCAAAATCCTGAGTTTCCTTTTTTTATACAAGGGTGTGCTCTCCTATACAACAGAGAAAATCTCCCCAGCCTTTATATGTTTTTCACCGAAACCTCTCCCTTTTGGTCCTTTGGAGGAAAGTGAAAACTGAACCTAGCGTTCCAAGGGCAGTGTTCAGCCTACGCGGCATGTCTGTGCAAGCCTCGTGCAGTCTTTCTGAGCACTGCGTAAGGTCCAGGTGTGCAACGCTCTAGGCTGAAATATTTTTAATCTTGAGCATCTTTATTATTAAATGCAAGTGACAACTTCCCTCAATGCCGTTGGCGATTAGATGTCAGCAAACACTTAATTTGGTGTAAACGGCAGCCGCAGTAGCAGGTGCCATGTACAGTGCTCTTCAGGTGATGTACAGTACCTTTCCTGGATGCAAAGAGAGCCCTTAGTGCCAGCTGCCATTTTCTCATTGACAGCTAGAATCCAGAAGAAATTTAGATTGACATTTAAAATTAAAGCCACAGTTGAACACTTGCAACACAATTTCTTTTTAATATAAAGTAAACCAGTTTAATCTTTTATCACATTCAGTTCTCCATAGTGAGTTGGAAAAGTCCCTTCGTAGTCGCAGTTTATAAGACTAGCAGTTGTGGTTCTCCTTTAGACTAGCTTTCTCCTTTTCAAGCAATGTGACACAGCAATTCCGCTGGAAACTCCTCTCTGCCCTGCCTTGTAACGCTGCAAACGGAATCAAGGACGTATGCACAATGTATGGTATTTTCTACTTAAGTAATAACTGTCTCTTGGGGAGTAGAAAGGGAGCTAAGAACAGCTTAGTAAAGCATCAGCCTCTTGTGAATTGTTCACATGCGGTTGTGTGAAAAGAAAAATGGCACGTACACGATGTCCTTTCATGCTCTGCAGTAAAGCTAATTCTGTACAACTTTTAGCCAGCCCTACCTGAGAGACAAATAGACCCTCACACTGAATAATGCCCCAAATCCTGCCAGTTTTGAAGTATAGATGTTGTTTTTCTCCTTTTCCCCTTCCTGAAAGAGAGCAGTGGAAAAAAGTCAGGACCCTTCTGGCAGGTTTCTTTATTTTATTAACTGTTGAAGTGCCGGGTGCATTCATTTGGCTGTTGCTCTGGTGCCTTGTTTGAGGTGCCAGGGGCTGCTGACAAAAGCTCCTCTGCCATCCCCAGCGCTTCCCTCAGCGGCCTGAACGTTTTAGAGCAGAACTACTAGGTTTTTATAACAGAGCTGGGCCTCAAGTAAAACTCAGGTTTGAATTTTAGTACTACACTGGGGATTGTTCAAGGCTCAGACTGGAATTTTATGGGTTGATCCTCTAAATGCTGTATATGCAGATTTTTATCCTGGCCTTTGGTTTCAGAATTCTCACGTAGCTGCAGGAGGCTAGGTGGAGGATGAGCAAGGTTTTGCAGTCAGTGTATTTTTAGGATGACACGTTGTGTTCAGCTACATTTATCTCTCAAATAAAATACACTGGATTTTTTTTTGGCAAATTGAAAATGAAAAGCAGTAATAATCCCTTTTTCTAGTTCCATCTGTTCTGCTTCGCTGATTCACAGCAGTATAAGGACATTGTCCAGACTCCACTTTAATTTTCAAGGACATGACTAATTTTAAATGAAGAAAGGCTCAAGAACTGTGCTGTCTACAAGTACCCCGGGCAGAAGAGCAATTCTGCACCAGCATGGAGATCACTCAGGTGGCTTAATGAGCTTTCTTTGACTTTAATAGCTGGGATCTTTCTAAATGAGCTTTTTGTGTGGCTACACACAGGGCTGTACATCTTAGCTTTTCTAAAGTTTGTCCTTGTCTAATCTATTTCTTCTCGTGATACAAATGGAAAAAGCAAATTTGTCAGAGGAAAGAGATCCTGTATTCTGCATTATACAAATAATTTTTTAGCCTTTTCTTGCTTGTATGCCACTCACTGATTTGGAAGGTAATAAAGTCAGGAGAAAATAAAAACTATGTGTACACCTACCTGAATTAAAATGACTCTTCCTCCAATGATACAAATTTAGGTGCAGCTTAGAAACAAAGTTGGGGCCAATATTTGTAGTTTGGACCTACTAGTATCTCTGAAATATCCCAAACCACACTAAATACCCCAGAACTTTCAAGAAAGTTTGTGTTTAGAGCTGAAGCTGCAGCTGATGTCTAATCCTGTGTCCTCTGAGTCAGTAACAGAAAACCCGCTGACTTCAAAGGGTGAAGATTTCATATATGAACTTCGTGGCTCCGAGCCATTTCTAATCAAAGAAACAAAACCCACCAGAAGGCTTATACAACATTCTCCAAAGAGCTGTGTTGATGCAATGAAGCACATAAAAATGCTCTTAACCTTAGCATAACTTTGAACTTAAGGCATGGATTTCAGTAGTATGAACTACTTAGTATTGAATTAGTTGTAGGGCTCATCCCTCTTTATGATCCTCTTCCCCCCCGCCCCCGCCTGAGTAATCTGTTTTTCATCATCGTGCACCAGGAATAGAGTAGCCAACTGCATAGAAGAAAGTGTCTTGTGTTCTGGGGTGCTTGATTTGGGGTGCAACCAGCTTGATGAGCTCATCTGGCAGCTCCCCCACCTTCTCCATCTCCAGACTGGGGCTCTGCTTTACCTGCTTTCTAGACACTGACCTTTGCTAATGTTTCCCCTGAGCAGAAGACTGTTCATTGGTTTGCATTTTGTGGATTTGTTGCTGTCCTAAGTAAAGCTTAGTGGGCCATATTTGAACAAATCCAGCTTTGCTTGTCGTTCCTATGGAAGCTTTTGCAGTAAGACGTTGTTGAAGTCAGTGTTCTTCCTGTAAATGGAGGTTTTGAAAGTTGAAAGGAACTGTCTGGTGCGTGTAGGTGCTCACCCTTGAAATCAAGGAGTGAGCTGCAGGTGGGTTTGTAAGAAAAATACTAGTATTTGCTGCAGCTCTGAAGTAAATAGGTGATGAAACATGCACTGAAGTATCTACCATTTTATTTCCTATCAGGATGAGGATGAAGAGGCTGAAGGAGAGAGGAATGGAGGAGTCCTGGCAGCAGTTGCTAACAGTTGCAGTGCCCCTGACAATACAAACAAGATCGATTCAAACAAGAGCAGCAAAACCAGCATTGACGTGAAAAGGGAGCAAAGCAGACACAGTGGGTGTACTTCACCAATGTCAGTAATGAAAAGACTTTTCTGTATCTTTGATTGCTTCCACGTTAAAAATCCTTACCACATAGACAACTATGCCAGATTTTCTTTCCCGTTATCATTCATCATAATTAATGTATTTTATTGGGTATATTATTTGTATTTCTAAATATTTTGATGTGTAAAATCGGTTCAAAGTTTAGAAAGTGGATATGGCAGGGGAAGTTGCAGAAGAATGACGTTGCATTTGAATAAGGGGATATGAAAGGACATGCCATCTTTTCAAGTGTTTCTACAAAGTTTCTTGTTAACTCAGTTTTCCACTGTTGAATGACTGTCATCCAAAAACGGCTTTCCTATTAGCATGCGTGTCCTATATTAAGCTGTTTATCCAAGGCAAAGAAGCAAAGAAGTCCTTTTTTTAATATTTTAATGTGAACTTTGTAAAATAAGAGTTGCATTACACTCATTTCTGAACTGTGTTCATTTAAAAATAAAGACAGTGAAGAGTGTTTTCCTGCTACGCTTTCAGTATTCAGTTCCTCTAGCTTTGTCAATAATGCATAAATTTTCCAGATTATATAAGAAAATGTGTAATTGCAGAACAAAGCGGTTTTGTTTCATAGCAAGAAACAGCTTTGTAGGCATGGGCTGCCAACACAAACCAAACAACATACCCATCTTTATATGGTCACAAATACGTACTGAGACTCTTCCCTATATCTTTTGACAGAACTCCCGTAAGCATCGATGTGTTTTTCTGAATGAGTGAGGGCAGAATATAGAAATGGACTGGAGCCAAAAGATTTAGCTGCAGTGAGCTATTTTTCCCACCTGAGGACATAAGTGTTGTCCAGTCCTTAATGGAATCTGGCCATTTATCCTGATATTTATTGGCTGTACTCTGCTCAGTTGTAAATGCCTGAGTAACTATTATGCAGGGGAAAAATTTGGTATGTTTAATTTTCAGCTCAGCAAATTCCTCTTGAGTCACTTGCCATTAAAAATTTCACGTAAAGATGAAGAGCATTACTTCTTGAATTGACATGACCTATGACATGGTTACACTTGATGAAAAACTGTAATGGTGTTTCTGACTGGTTCCTTCACTGACAGATATTATAGAAGTTGTTGATATAGCAACCTTTTTCATATACTACAGTCTGGAAGTTCAGAAGTACTCATTATACTTTTTGCCTGACCACAAGATAGGTGTGGGTTGCATATATATGTATAAATGTGTATAAGTGCTTTTATAGACTGTGTACCTTGACATTTGTTATCTGACACACTGCACATGTAGAAATGCATTAGAACATTGACACTCCTTGAATCGGCTCTCTACAAGTGTGCTGCCTGTGAAGAACACCACTACAGGAGAAGGAAAGTGCAAAATACCAGCGCGGGTTAGATTTACCCTTGCTCACAACTACATCCATGAAACTGGTATAATCATTGCACACTGGTAAAAAAGTATTTAGGTCAATAAAATCTCCTCAGTAATTTTATTTGCTGAACTGGTGGAGTACTGAAAGCTCGTTTCTCTGCTGTTGTCAGTAATTCTCCTTTCAGGCTTATTGAGGCAGTGCAACTGCAAGAACGGTCTAACAGCTTTTGGGTTGTTGTGGCTCTTCTGACATTCATATAAAAGCAAATGAATTCAAGACATCAAACCAAGAGTGCCTGCCTTACAGGCAAGCCAAGACAAATTCCTTTTTTTTTTTAATTTAACATTCTGGTGTTGCACATTAAACCTTGTTAATGTTGCACATTAAACCTTCAGTTCAGGAAAAGATTCTATGAGATTATTTTTTTTTCTTGGAAATGAGGTACAGAACTGGACTCTGAGATCTCTTTCCAGTTCTTGCTCTCATAAAATTCACAGCAGACATACTGTAAAGCTCTGTATTTAGTTTCTTAAATTTTATGTTTACATTAATCCTGGATCTTTTTGAATAGTTCATGTGCATTTTGCAAGTTACCTGTTGTGTTAATACTAAATTTCGGATTTATATTTACTACCAGAATAAAGTAAGTATTTAAAGTTTTTTAGCTTTCAATTAGCTTGGACGTAATTAATCTTAAATATTCTCTTAGAAAGCTGTTGGACGTCTGGATGTCTTTATTTATAGTGCATTAACTGATAACAGGGTCTGTTTTCCCACTGATGTGCTAACTGTAAGCAAAGCTAGACACTGAAATCCCCCATGTTTTCATGAAAGAATAGACTGCACAACCAGATTATTTATTATTCTGCTTTGCATAATTCTGCATTAATTACAAATTTGAAAAACAAAACTTGGTTTGACATGCATTTGTGTGAGTAGATGCTCCCTCCAGGGGATAGGGGAACAGATTTTCGGTGTGGTGTACAAAGAATGAAGAACAGCATTTAAATTATCTCATTCAAACATACAAAACTGTCCCCAGAAACTATTGAATTCCTTGGAGTTAGCTGGAAAGGCTCTTCTAAGTAAGTGGCATTCATGGCTGAGGCATTGAAGGCTAAAACTCAGAGGTAAATTAGAGATGGAGAAATCTCTTTCAGAGCTAAGATGGGGCTGAAGTTGAGGCAGAGGCACTTAAAGCTGTCCTCAGCAATGAAAATGGCTTTGCTTTCATACCTGGTGAAAACGAAAATGGAAAGACGTTGGACTTTCTGCAATAATCTTCTGGTTGATAGTTGTCTGTCTTTTGCTTACTTTGATTTTAATGTTTTCTAGTCAGAGACTTTCTCAGAATCGTAATTCAGAAATGTCCTGTTGTATTTTGAGGTCACTCGAGGCAGATGTACAACTGAAGACACGAGGTAAGAGAAGGGGAAAGCAGTGTGAACTGATGGTGCGCCTTCATCTAATTTACTTTGCTGTTAGCAGGAGGTGCACCGCTTTTGATGTATCTGAAGGCAGCAGCCAGCCCAAGGAATAAATTTCCAACACCTGCATGCCTGGTCTTTTGGTTTAGCAGCCATCTCACAGGTGTCTAAGCATTGTGCAGACTAGAAAAACATCTGACGTGGTTTAGTGGTTGGACTCAATAATCTTAAAGGTCTTTCCAACCAAATTGATTCTATGATTCTGTGATCTCTGACCTTAATAAGCTCTTGGATATTCTTTTTTTTCTTAATGGAAAAGTGAATCTAGTATCAAAATAAAATCCTTTGGTGAGCTATTTCTTTAAATATAACAATAACGTTTTTGGACATTTTAGACATTTGAAAGTATTAATCCTTGCTACCTTTCCACTTTGGAAATTATCTGGTGTGTTTCTCTGATTCAGCTGTGTCATAGGTAAGTGCCTCATGCATCCTGCTTACTGGGATGCTAGTTGGGATGTTTTGAGAGTATTTGAAATATTCCACCTAAATCAAAAGGGAAGTACTAAGGAAGATGACATTTTAGAACAGCTGTTCATTAGCTCTCTTATAAACTAAGAAGGCATTTTAAATGAATATCAGAACATTTAGTTTAAAACATAAGCAACTAAATACTCCATCTGAATACTCCAGTCAACACATATGGCAAGCATAAGGTAAGGGCATCCATCTGTTGCTCTGCATACCCATTTTCAGCACAGTGGTCTTTATTATCAGTGCAGCAGTATCTTAAATAGCTCCGTTTCCTTCCTTGCAAGTCTCTGCATTGTCTGTGCTAATGATTTTAAGGGAACTGTTATGTCTTTTGGCATAGGAAAATGTATTTTAAAAAGGATGCCCCACGTTGTCACACTGCGATTCAAAAAGAAATTACCAAAAAGAGTTTAAAGAAAACCTACGTTAAACCAGTAAAGCTGATGACAGAAGTAGGAACAGAAAGCCATAAACCTCCTTTCTGCTAACAGTTCTGGCCGGTGGCATGGTGCAGCTGGGCATGTAAAATACCACTGCGAACGTGATATGAAAGGTTACTGGAGAACTGGAGATGCTGGTACAATTCACTCCATGCAGCAGTAGATGGAGCTAATTAACTACTCTATGATGGAATGAGCAAGTGTAAATGGCAAATGCTAGTTAAGGAGGACTCTGGGGAAAAGTGATTACAAGCTGACATTTGTGCTATGGTAAATAGGTCATGTTTGTAGTGACAGATTAATTAAAATCAGAGAAAACAGCATTGTCAGGTGGACTGTTGAGGATTTCCATTTTCACATGTTCAGGCTTCCCAAACTCAGACTGTTCTTTCCAGCATTTTAGCCACCAAAATTGTTAACATATTCTGCCACTCTGCAGAGTAACTTCATGATCACAATACTTTGTGTCTTAAGACTTATGTCAAGGTTTTCTCCTGCAGGTTATAGTGTTTTCAATCAAAGTGTTACAGCATCTCAGTATTTCAAGGCAGGCAAAACAGTGGCCGTACCAACAGTTTTCCTATAAATAGTTAGGAATCATAAATAAATGTGCCCCCTACTAGCAGTTGACACAAGGATAAAATTAATTTTAAAAGCCAGTTTAAACTTTTTAAAAGCAAGTTTTAAACCCTTGAAATAGGGTTTGTAGAAACGGTGGGAAACAGCCACAGGCGTTTTCTGGGCTGATTAAACAGCTTGCTGCAAGAACAAGCTATCTCAACCTGAGAGCTGAAGACTGGAGTGGATTCTGGTCACTGTAGAGAAGTGGGTGCTTGAGAGCGCTTAAAGCAGACAAGCTTGACATGATTTTGAAGTCTCTAATGGATTTTCCATTACTTGTTATATAACTTTATAATTAAAACCAGGGGTCCACTTTAATAAGATTGCCAAATTCAGCTTTTCATCGGTTTCCATCTGGAGACATCTTTCTTCCCCAGTCCCATCTGACAGTAAAATTTTTCATCCTCAGAAAGAGAGGAATAAGGGGGTGTTTGGGGGCATTTCAGTCTCTTGATATGACTTTACTCATATAATTTGGGTTTTGGGTTTCTTTTCACACCGGAATGGACCCTATTTTCCCATTCCAAATCAAACACAGCCAAAATTTCAGAAGACAAAAAAAACCCGTAAGATTTTAGCACCATCACATGTGCACACAAACCATAACCCTGATTAATTTTCCAACTGTGCTCTGAATTTAAATTTAATCCAGATTGAACCACTGGATAACTTCGTCCGTATTAAGGCACAAACAGCTGCGCCACTGTTGCTTCCCTTGCTGTAGCAGGTAACTTCTGGAACCTAGGCAGTACAAAGGTTTGATACCAGGGTTATTTGATTTCTCAGAAAGGAGAGGAATGTAATTTCTGCTTTAAAGGCAGGTCAGGAATGGATCCAGAATAGCAGCTCTCACAGCAATAGCTCTAGCTGGGGCTTGGCTGCTTTGGAAGCAGAACAATCTGGCAAGTTTGTATACGGAGTGTATAAAGTGGATTTCAAACCTGAATTTAACATGCTCAGCTTGTATACCTGTCGTGGTTTTACTCCAGCCGTTGGCTGGGCACCACATAAACGCTCGCTCAGTCCCCCTCATTGGAAAAGGGGGAGAGAATCGGAAGAGCGAAAGTGAGAAAACTCGTGGGTTCAGATACAAGA
>VWZZ01005988.1:169744-222994 GCA_013399095.1 Psophia crepitans | reverse complement strand
CCCCTCCCAATTCCTTGTGCACCCCCCGCCATCCTGCTGGTGGGGCGATGCGAGAAGCCGAAAAGTCCTTGGCTCTGTGTAAGCATCGCTCAGCAACAGCAAAACCATCTCCACTATCAGCGCTGCTTCCAGCACAAATCCCAAACACAGCCCCATACTGACTTTCTTGAAGAAAATTAACTCTCTCTCAGCTGAAACCAGGACAATGCCTCTGGCCCTCATGCTGATGTTAATGATGTTGCTACAAACAACATTCATTGCATCTCAAAAACAGGAACAAACTTGTGAGATTTGCCAGTGTGAGGAAAGCTAGAATTGCAGACTTACTCTTGAAAGATGCAGAAGGGATCGTCTTCTCCTTTTCTATGTCCCAGTTTCTGTAGGAGCCAGTTTATTTCGGTCCGCTTCCAGTTTTAGTTCGTTGAGCACCTGCTTTGGATGAGTGCCACTACAAAGTGAATAAGAATCACGTAACACTGCATTAGTCCCTTCTAAGGGAACCATCTGTACAATTATATGCATTTAAATGCTAGTTTATTAGACTCACACACTGAACTATGTTACGCATGTAGCTAATTCAGCCCTTTCAATTCACAGCAACACATTTTTGATGGTATCTAATGAATACAACTGTACTTTTCTGTGGTATTTTCCATCCTTGTGAAGAAAAGAAGACCTATAGGGATGGCTTCTACACTACACTATCAGTCTATGAGTTGGCCACAGGGATCTGGTCCAATCCTTGTTGTAGTTGTATAAGGCTTAGTCTGACAACCCTTTGGTGCATTTCTGAGAACACAAGAACTGACAGTCTTGACCTCTCAAAATGGCACAATCTTCAAAATAATAATATGGCAGATTAAGGTCTGAAGAAATTTTGTAAGGAGCTAAATATAAATTGAACTTTGCTCTCAACTTCTTCCCCAGAAAGATGAATAAGAGATAGAGCATAATTTTATCACCTTCCACCATCATTCTTTATCATTTTATGTGTTGTGCTCAAGTATCATTCCTAGTACTTTCTGAGATTCTTCCATAATGAAAGATTTAGAGATCCTTGTCTTTTTTTTTTTTTTTTAAATAAATAAAAAAAAAAGTATGATGTGCAAATATCCAAGGGTTTTGAAGTCTGAGGCTTCCTATGCCCCAGGACAATTTTAATTCTACAGAACAATCTTTTCATGTACTGCTTGTCCACATTTTGCAAAGCCTGATAATAAGAACTGTAACTCTGGAGATTTCCATACATTTCTATAGAGCATCCCATATAGATGCCAACTACATGGCTGACCCTGCATCATTTCAAACCACATATGCTCCCAGATGCTATAATCTTATTTCAGGTGGAACAAATGTCCAGACTCAAAAATGCAAACTCCTTGTTCCGTGACTGTCCGTTCCAGGACATTCCAGCTGCTGGCGAAAGCCTTGCTAGAGCTTTGGAAAATAAGATGATATGACAGCTGTAATAAATATTTTTTGTAGTTGATCATTCCCACTATGCACCTCCAACCAAAGATACTATAGAGCCCAAAAGAAAGAAGAGCCAATTCCTTTATTCCTACCCTAATGTCTTAAAATCCTAATATCTAATTTACCACTTCTAGGTCAATAATTTCAAAGCTGCATTTGCCTTGTATTACCTTAAAATGTTTTGGACAGTATCTATACCTTTGTTTCTATAACCCAGTTGTACATCACCTTTTCTGTAAGCAAGTGCATGTAATGTCCTGAGCTGGATTTCTCTCCTGCCAGACAACTTGAATTACCATGCAGCTCTTTACCAGCACAATCAAAACCTGTTTCTATATCTTTTGCATCTTTGTATGTGACTGTATTCTAGCTCTAGCATTTCCCTTCCCAGAAGGCTCTACGTTGTTCTCTGATAATGTCAGGTCTCCAGATGCACTGCCATGCTGTACTAAAGATGACAGAGGGACAAGCCAAAATCATCAATTTTAATGATATTTCAGCATCATTCTGGTCCTGTGTCATTCCTGTGTACACTGCAGCCATCAATCTATGTTTGTCTAAAATGGTTTGTGCCAGAACCTTAAATGTAGAGAGGGCTGAAGAGGCTAATTTATTATATTTTGACAAGGACAAGCCTCATCTGGCAATCCAGCGTGTCTGAGTGCATCTGGTCAATAGCGCATCCACTTTCTCAGATCCAAATTGCTCTTTTAGTTTTCATGACCCTCTTATCTCTGTGCTGTCTCTATCCACCCTGGGTTCCTTATCACATAATAGGATTGTGCCTGTATCTTCCAATTTCGTTTCTATTGGCTTTCAGCGTGCATGATGCGGAGAGTGCATGCTGGTACGTAAGCCTCTCTCACCAAGAGGTGGGATCGCTCACCCCAAAATACGTTGCCTGAGCTGCAGTGTGGGAGACTATTGGCCATAGCTGCTGGATCCTCTTGTCTCTTTGGGTTTCATTTCTGATTTGAGTCACTACATACACCAAGGGGAATCTCTACCCACACCTCTGCCTATCAAAGGCTTTCCAACAAAAAGCTTCGGAGACTTAAATAGATGGAGTGAAGAGTGCGTTAGGTCAGATGTATCAGTATATCTGCCCATTAGTCCACGCTACCTAGTTTTTTGAACCCATTGTTGTATTTTTACCAAATATGACAAAGGATTCAAAATCTCAGAGACAGAATGCTTCGACAAGCTTTATGAAAATAGATGGCCAGGTCAGAGGGACAGCTGACTGCTAGCAACTGAGAAAAACACTACAGCATGAGCTTGAGTCTTTTTAAATTCCAGAGAATACAGTGAAGAGAGCACATCTAAGTGCCTCAAATGCAGAGCAAGCTTCAGTCACAATTTATATCTTCCAGACATGAGAGTCAATCAATACTGAAACACAAATCTGGAGAAAAACAGGCTTCATTAACTCTAATATTCATGAGCTACTTCTCTTCTCTGGTTCTCAGAGACTGGAAGTGAGGTAGAAGGGCAGAGGCACTGCTCCCTGCTTTTTTCCTGAATTACAGTAGGAGTTAGAATTTATGTCTTCAGCTTGGCCTGTGTGAGAACACTGTTCAAATGATGCTGCTATAGCTATAGAAAAAATATTTATGGCCCTAATCTGCCTCTTGTTCTCATTCTCCACCCACCCTTTCCTGCTTCTTTCATCTTTGTAAATACACTCTTTCAATATTAGACTAGCATTTTTTCAGCTAAATTTATATATGTCTCCTCATGACGTTAGCTAAATAAAAAATCAGCCTGCCTCCTTCAGTTCTGGCCCTGGATGGCCTCATGGAAATCAAATTGGAACATACAAGAGGAAAGAGTTACTGGAAGAAGGGTATTCACCTTTGTAAAAAGGAACGACTAAAGTAAAAACAGCTGAAACAAATTTATTGTATTAATCTCCCAAGCAGATTATGTATTTGTAATTCTGAATGAAGAGCAGGTCACTGGAATGTGACAATATATGCGCAAGATATTTTTATCTAGAACTTGGAAAACAAAATAATGATCAGAAGAGGGTGCTCTCAGCTCATGCTGTATTGGCATTGTTCTGAATATTTTGGTAGGAGTCTGCAGGATTTTCTTCTCTGTTGCAATTAAGAAAATGGTTTTTTGTTCAATATTTTTCAGGTTTTTTTCACTGAATAGATTGTCCTTTGTACTGCACTACGGGTAAAATATAGGCTCAAGTCTTTGATTCTAGACTTTTCTATATGCTTTGGAAGGCTTTCTGTAATATTGACATAGGCCATTCCACAATGAACTTACTCTGTTTGGGCTCACACTATTTTCTATGTTATGTTTATGTTCTCATGCAGTCACACTCTGGTGACATTAATATTTACAGGAACTGAATTCTAGCACCAAGACTGAGTGCTGTGGAAAAGTTTAAAAATTGCTAAAGCAGCGATTCATTCCAATAACACTTGCATTTTTATCCAGGCATGAAAAAGAAACAATAACATATAACTTCAGTGATCAATTTACAGTTACTGAAACATCCCACATATCAAAGTATTCACAAAAAATGGTTAATTGATCTTTAGAGAAGAATTTAATGAAAACATAGTGCTGCCAATAGTGATTTTTTTTTAGCAAAGCATTTAAACACAGGGACTGTGGTACACACATAATACCCGACATCTGATAAGTTTTATTAAAGCAGTGTTGATGTCATGGATAAAAATAAGCCTTTTAAAAGTTAGTGGATATATGTGTGCAGTTTCTTCATTTTTTTGGAGGGCCAGTCTTTTAAGGTGCTAAAATTTTGCTGCACACACAGCACTGGAACACAGGAATAAGTCATGCTATAATCCTAGACATTTGCAGACTCAGTTTTCTTGTCTGAAGTGGTGTAGCAGAGGGTAAATTCAGGCAGAAGGAAGGCACCCTCTTTTAGCTGGTGCAATGCAGCATTTAGCTCTGGCCCAGCCTGCTCATGGATGAGATCTCTCTGAGTCCGCTTCCTCACTATTTCATTTAGTCTAGCAATACTTAGACTTGTATAAAGCACCCTGTAGCCATCTTTTACAGGCATATACAAAAACTGACTGAAGGGGGAGGCTCACACGTCTTGTATTCAGCAACAGGGGTTGAAATGGATTGTAAAAGGATTCTCACTCTCTGTGCATCTATCTATCTATCTATCTATCTATCTATCTATCTATCTATCTATCTATCTATCTATCTATCCATCTATGTCTATACATATATCTGTACAAATGTTTCTTCAAAAAGCATGGTTTTATGGGTTGGTTCCTTCTGCACTTAAAAGACTGCTTTTCAATTATGTGCATCAATGGTCAGGTCAAAAATCAAACCGAGTAATAAACAGAGCTCCTGCAGGTCCACGTGCAGAGAGAAGCTACTCTTCAGAGTAGCCTTTTGGGAGAGAGATAGGAAAGCAAGCAGAAGAAAAAATAGAGTCCCTGCCTCACTGAATCTGTTTGGATTTGTGGGAAAATGGCTGATGTCTGCCAGGACTCTGATTAAGGAAAGCCTGTCTTCTACCATTTTAGGTATAGGTTTGTGCTTTCATTGTCTTTCAGAAGAAAGGGAAGAAATGAAAGTGAGAAAACACAAAGACAAGACCAGTTTTCTTATGAAATGTTTATCTGAAAGGACCATATTACAAGGAGGCAACCTGTCACTGCTATTCTAGTGATTTTCATCCAAGTTCTTGCTGTTCCTGCACTCTTCAACATGACAGGCTAAAAATGAAAGAATCATGTAGCTGGGCAGCACTGTCAGGACAGAATCTCATTTCTGGTCTCACATGGATTAGTATAAAGTGGGACTCAAAGGCATGTCAGAGACTAAGACACGTGAATTATTGCTGTGTACTAGATACTGAAGAAGGGAGGTCAGAGGCTATAGGTCACTCTTGTAGCTATTTAGGCTGGGAGAGTGGAGGGTCAGCAATGAGGGGGCATTAAAAAGTCGTAGGAAAAAGCAGGAACTGAGCTGTCAGGTCAGCAATAAGCTAGCACAGATAGAAAGGCAATACATATCCCCTAATCACACCAATTGTGAAAAAGACACTAGAATGTGGACAGCAATTGCAGAGGGATGTTCACAAAATCATAGCTGACCTCTCTGAGACTTGGACAGGGAGAATAGGTATCAGCGATCTGCACTGCAGTTAAAACACTGCATTGCAGACGGGAGAACTGAGTTTTGCCCTTAAGAACTAGCAAGTATTACAAATACAAACGTATGTATTGCATGACCTGAGAGCTGGTAGCACACTGCTTCCATTGCTGCCTATCAAATCCAGTCAGATTCAGCTGGGGAATTATAATGGTGTTAGCAACAATCGCTCCGTTTCTAAATGCCTGGAAGAAAACTAGCAGAGATGTAATGAGAGCCCCATAAGATGACACTTTGGAAAATATCAATCTATTTCACCTATTTCCGAGGTAAGTTTCCACCAAAATGGGGCTACAGTAGTAAAGAAGGGGATAGATGATCCCATCCCAGAATACGACAATTTCCCTGTCTGATTGCCTTTGCATTTGATGAGATGTAGGCTGAACAAAGGAAGAGTCTGAAGGTTTGATTTTCAATAGGTCTTACTTCCCACTGACAAACCAACATAAAGAGCACTGTAGCTTCACAGAACACTGGATTGAGATTTTTGGAGACTTTAATACTAGTTGCAGCTCTCTTGGAGTCCTTTTCAGCTGGAGCCTACCCACTTACAGATGGGAGTTACTAACATGTCATGTAAAAGTCCTTGGTCTAATAATGCAAATTGCTATCAGCAGTTGCATGTTACTCTTAAAATAGGAGAACAGATTTTCTAGTAGGACTCTGGGCACCCTAGTCTTCTGGACTGGGGAAAAGGATGGAGCACCAGACCCTCGGGGTATTGTTCAGTCCTCATTTCTTTGACTCTTATAATGACTTTAATATCAGGGTAAATGAAGGCACAAAGATATGTCATAAGTCATACGTTGAAGATATCTATTTGGATTTGAAATATTTCTCAGTAGAAAACAGTGTTAATAATAATAAAGTGTTAATAATAATAAGCAGGCAGACTCAGCTGATCATTATAAGCTCTGAATCACAGTTTTTTGGATGTGGAAGGCCAGAAAACATGAGTATTTTATGTAAAATAATTAGCTGCAAACTATTTTGCAATAAAAACCTACCTTGTATTTAAGGCAAATTTAAATAAAATGCCTCAAATAACAGCGTAGTTTTTCTAGTTCAGTGGAAAAAGATAATTGCTTTTCACAAGAAGTCATCTTAGCGTTTTCTGTTTGATGCCTCAGCCTGCAAAGAACAAGCTGAATTACTCCACTACTGAAAATATCTAAGGACAATGGGTTATTTTTTATAGCCAAGAATTTATATTCAATAATTCTGTCCTGGTTTGTCTCCACCTCCACCAGCACTTTCAGAGCTAGCAAATGAGCTGTGAATAGCTGCTCCTCTGGCCCCAGTATTGGAGGAAGCAGCAGGCTGTAAATTGCCATGGCTGTGCATATTCTTAAACACTCACATTTGTTGCTTGTATTCTTCTTTTTGCTGCCCCTGAAAACCTGACCTGATTTTATGTACAAGGGTAGATCTCTATTTATTGCCTATTGCTATTCAGCTAATGATTTAACCTCACATAATTTTTGTGTAGCTTTTATTGTTCACTACTAAATATTTTATCATTCATAAAGATCCGTGGTCTGAACGCTGTTACTAAGCCGACTTACCTACATTGATTGGCAATGATTTTACATTAAAAAAAATCACCACTGTATTTATTTCATGGATCTAACTTTTGGATCAATTCTTAATCACCCACTTTTGAGTGACTACCACTTAACTGCAGGTAAAGTATCAGCAGAACAGCTGGAAAGTATCCTGTTGCTTTGAATAGCCAGCATGAGGGCTTACCAGGGGAATTTTGGACCTCCGAGGAAAATACAAGTAAGAAAACAGGAGAAATCTTTGAACAGACTTCAGAACATAGTATATATTTAGAAAAAAACTGCATGGTTTTCTGCAGTAAAACTAAAGCAAAGAATACATGACTGATCCTGAACCCTTTGCTCCTCACTGGTAAAGTCCATGGGGATTCATCTCAGCTTTTTTTTAAATGGAAGAAAATGAAACTTTAAAAGCAACAGCAGTTGGGTTTTAAAAACAGGCATTTGTACAAGCTGATTTTCTTTTCCCCAATAACAACAAAAATACAATGAATATTTTATAGTTAAAATTCATTTATATATAAAAAACCCACAAAGTTATTTCCTCATTGCAATGACTATAATTGTATTGCTTCAGACAATCCACAGACATCTCTATAGGACAGAGAACTATTCAGTACCATGTGAATTCAATCCTTTTCAGAATTATCACAGCTGGCGGGTAGGAAATAAATGACTGAAAGAAGGTTTGCAAAATTCTGCCCTATACTGACACAGCAATTTCAGCTATTCATGGGATTGTTTTGGGAACTTCTCCATCAAGTAAGATATTTAATCTGTAAAGACTTTTCAACAGTCCTGTTTTTAAAAATACATATGTTCTTCTTTTTTTCACTTTTGATCTGTGTTTAAGGTCTATGTCTTTAACACTGACTTTCCAAAGGCTTAAAAACCTTTATGTGATGCACTTTGGGAATTTTGTCTAAGTAGAGGATTGAAGGTTAATTCCTGTGCTTTAATGCTTTGCTTGAAGATGAACAGTATTGTGGGTTTAAAATATACTTGCTGTCCATATCCAAGTATTTTTCCTGAAGTCTTGCCAGTGAGAGAACCTATCTATCTATCAGGTGAGACAAGTAAAATGCTAACTTGTTGTTTTAGCTTCCTAGCAAAACAGGTATCCAATACTGACAATGCCCCTAGAAATAGGGACTTAGGATTTAAAGGGACTAAAAAGATTCAGCTGTTACTGCTTTTGAAGTTCTACAAAATCAAGATGCAGTGATTGCGCCACACTTAGTCTTTGCACAAATGGCAAAAAAGCTTTTTCCTGAACATCTGTATATTGGATAACATAGTCTACAATTCCTTCCTCTTCCTTTCTTCTGCCCTGATGAGTTGCATGAGTTGGACGCTTCTGAAAATGAACTGTTGGAATGAAGGATAAAGCTTTTCTATTTTTTTTTTCTAAATCAATAGAAATGCTGTAAATGGCTGTAACCAGGTTTGAAGCAGGTCCTGAAACCTTCCAGACAACATCTAAGAAAAGGTCTGTGGAAAGATATTGAAGAGATACTTGTAGTGTGTGACTGAGTTTCATTCCCTTTTTCTCCTTGAAACTCTGTCTAGTTGGATAAAACAAAGCAGCAGGGGGGGAACACAGAATGAAGAGATTACAAAATGTTGAGTCAAGTTATGCATAAATAATACCTTAGGAACAATATTTTAAAAAGGGAAAAAAACATAGCTGGACTTTTAGATGGGATAACTGGATTTTATTTATCTGTCTTGCAGCACTTTTATGTTACTTCTCTGGCACATATCCTGCAAATCTGCAAGTCTTGGGGAAAGGCTGACAGAAAGATGATGCTGTGGGGATTTCAGTCTTACTGATTTATAATTTTGGTTATGCTGCTTGGTTAGTGGCTCATGTATTATTTCCTCCCAATGACAAGCTGCAGAAGTAGGTAATATTTTCTCTGAATTTGGATATTGATTTGGAATGCATGATGGTTCAATATTTTGTTTTTGTTAATGATTTAGTTGACAGCATTAAAACACAAAGAAAAACCTACCAACAACAAAACAACCTGGGATTGCATGTGATCGATCCCATTTAGTAGGTACTAGTCTGGAGAGATATGCATGCTACGCTGCAGCTAGCTTGTTAGTCAGGACAAGTGCTGCCCTCGTCAGCTAAGACAGATGTTTCCCAAGAATGCTCCTTCTGGCCCTCTCTGTGCTGATGCCCTGATAGGGATGAGGAGTGGTGTATTATCCTTTGCTATGCAGAGGTGGGTGTGAATTTAATTTGGTGATTTCTTACATTGACAAGCAGAAATGAAATTTTCCTTTTTTCAGGAAAGAAAGTAGTGTTGTTTTGTAATTATACACATAAGTGACTTTATCTTCCTTCTCTGGGTATTTTTTGTTTCTGAAGATGGCATCACAGGCTCAGCTGAGGTCAGATTGGTGCTGCAGTGTGGGTAAGGATTGTTTGGATTGATGCAGCTGCTTGGTGCCCCTCTGTCAATAAAGGATCCGTGTAGCAGAGATTCACTGTAGTAAATCTCAGATATGCATTCTTCTCCCCTCTGAACTCCATATGAGGCACAGCACATGCTTCCTCCAATACTTCATGAATGAAATTTCCAAATACCAATGAGCTATGAAAGATTAGAATTTAACTCTTTTTTTTTTTTTTTAATTCTGTCACTGAGTACAGGAATCATCTCTCTTTTTTGGATGAGGAGAAATAGTAAGGTGCCCAGCAGGTTACACAGGGAACTGAGGATTTGAGGAGGAGAAGGGGATGTGGATTTGCAGTGAAGCCTACCTAGGGAAGTGTTTGGACCACTGATAGATGTCACTGTTCTTACTCACTTGTGTGTATGAATTTGGTGTGTACCGAGATAAGCACTTAGATCTTTGCAACCCATCTTGGCATTGGTGATAAGACCATTCCTATTGGGTGTTCACTGTATTTTATTTAAATAATTTTCTGATGTACATTACTCAGTGTATTTGCTGAGCCAATATAGATCATCCTCTTTACTGAAAACTACTGAGTTCAATGACATTCCAGAAAAATGTCAGTAGTCTTATTATATCACAACCTTTTCAAATATTGTTTCTCATACAAGTAATTTAAAAGTTAGTCACAGGATACGTGGTAAATAATAATGTGAAGAAAAATACAACTGATTATGCCTAAAACCATGTTATTTGCAGACCAAGTGCCTGATTGAATTTCCAATGGAGGTAATGAAAATCTTTGTTTGACTTCAATTAAAGTTTCGTCAGATTCTCAAGCCTCCAAGCAAATTAACCTATGTGGAGGGAGTATGATAATGCGAATGAGCAAGTTCTTGCTTACTCTTCTTAAATTTAAGGTCTGAAACATGTCTGCAACAAACAGTTGATGTTAAATATTTCTGACACACAGAATTGATCAGAACGTCCTTGTTTTCCAGATGGCTAATAGTGATTTGAGAAGATAAATCTGAAGTGCCCTCAGTATAAAAGGAGATTTTTTTTCCCTTGTGATTTGCTAATTGAGTTACAAATGATGGCAACCAGGAGTGAGAGTTGTAGAGCATTTTCTTTCTGTACTAAAAGAGATTTTCATAGTTACTTTGTACCACTAGATTAGGCAAGCGGGAAGCGCTTCGTAATTGCATTGCAAGATAGCTGAGGAAGCCTGTGGCATAGCAAGATTTTTCTTCCATAGATGGACTTAGGACCCTTTTTGCCCATGTTCAGAGACTGAAATGAGGAGAGCCATACTGTAAAGCATTCTGCATGGCCTGAAGACTTGCATGCATGGCTTACTCTGAATTTATTTCTGAAAAGGACCACTTAATGTGATATGTTCTCAACAGAAAGCTCCATAGACCTTGGTTTATCACTTTTTAATTACTGCGCACCCAAATGCATTGACAATGAGAGTTAGTGCCACACATCCCATCGGTTCTGGAACTCTACTGTCTGTCTTTTACGCCATTTTATTATTAGTAGTAGAAATACTACTTTACGTGCTTATGCACTCAAGTTCTCTGTCATTCTTAGCCTCTGTGCTAAAATGAGTAGCTGTTTTTTACCCTTAATGCCCAGTAGTATGTTCTGCTACTAAATGTCTCTTTTTAGTCACCAAATGCTAATTAACCCACTAGTGAACTCACTGAAGAAACTAAAGCTATGAGCATTATTATTTTTTTTTTCAACCTTGACAGACACTGAGAAGTAGCATTTGGGTGACCATTCATGTATAACTGAATGTAAAGCAAAAACTTTATAACTGAGCATCTAGAGGAGACACGTGTGCCTGCCTCCTTCAGCTTGAAAGATATGAAAGCATTCAATTTCTTGGATTTGCTCAGGTTGGCAGAAACATCATTAAGGCAATATTTCTCATTAATCTCATGCATTTAGCCTTTGGAATTTCCAAAGGATGAGCAATAATGCAGTGCCATTTGCTGATGGATTGGGAAATTGAGATAGCTAGCATCAAGAGGTGAAGGGATACGAGTTAAAGACATTCCTCCCGGGGGCTGCACATCCACAGGTTGAACACACTTTCACTTCTGTATTTGGGCATGAGTATCTAATTACTGCATGCTTCATAGATGCATGATCTTCATGAAATAATTTAGCAAGTCTCAAATTTTCGTCTTCAGTATCTTGTCATAATCAGGAATAAGAATTCATGAAAATTCAGCAGAATTTCTTGACCTCTCAGTTTCCTAAATGACTAGTATTTTGATGGCTTTAGGTTGTTTGAATATTAATCATGTTTGTGATGTCATTTCATTTAACAGAAAATTATCCCATTAGTCTGTGGGTTTTTCACATGGAATTGCCATGCAACTTTCCTAAGGAGGAGTCCACAATGGGCTCTCTGTGAACAATACAAGATCACTGTTTAGTTATGAAGTGCTTGAAGGAATCTAGCTCAAAGATCAGTCTTCAAGCAATTAATTGTTGTGAGCACGTGAGAAGTACTTGAGGGGTTATGTCCCTTCTTTTCTCCTTTAGCTGGACTACTACAGATGAAAACAAGATGCAGACTGAAATGTTACTGACAATCTGCTAAAATATAGGTTAGTCAGGCATGTGTGATGTTTAAGGGCAGGTACAAGATGTTCACTCAAAGTGTGACTTCAGTTTATGATGCTCATGACTATGTAATTTTAGACTAATACAGACGTGTTCTGTTCTTTTTGCATTAATGAATCCCTAGCATGTTTGTTCAGAAACTTTATTGAGAAGATACCAGAATCTCTTCTAGGTTTTCCCACTTTCAATTAGGTCTATGATAGTATGTCACAGGGTTATTTCAGAATTCCTAAAATGATTACTTTTATTTCTGTTTTAAAGGGCTCTGCTGATTATAGCTGAGGTATAGTTAACTTTCCTCACCGTAGCTGGTATGGGGCTGTGGTTTGAGTTTGTGCTGAAAACAGTGTTGATAAGACAGGGATGTTTTCATTACTGCTGAGCAGTGCTTACCCAGAGCCAGGGCCTTTTCTGCTCCTCACCTCACCAGAGAGTAGCTGGGGGTGCACAAGAAGTTGGGAGGGGACACAACCAGGACAGCTGACCCCAACTGACCAGAGGGATATTCCATACCATATGATGTCATGCTCAGCATATAAAGCTGGGGGGAGAAGAAGGAAAAGGGGGTGGGAGGGGATGGGACGCACTTAGAGTGATGGCATTTGGCTTCCCAAGTCACTGTTAAACGTGACAGAGCCCTGTTTTCCTGGAGATGGCTGAACACCTGCCTGCCATAGGAAGTGGGGAATGAATTCCTTGTTTTGCTTTCCGTGTGCATGTGGCTTTTGCTTTACCTATTGAACTGTCTTCATTTCTGTCCACAAGTCTTCTTCCTTTTACTCTTCTGATTCTCTTTCCCATCCTGCCGTGGGGTGAATAAACGAGCGTCTGTGTCGTGTTTAGTTGCTGGCCAGGGTTAAACCATGACAAGGGAAGAGTAAAAATAAGCAATGAAATCTCTTTTCTATTTACATAAACAATAGATTATCAAACATAGGGATGTTCTTGCCAGTACAGCCTAATGAGTTTGCAAAACCACTTTGTTTTTAAGTATATTTATCAAAAAATTTTAAAGATTTGTATAAACTTGCTTTGATGCTGATACATGACTAAATCCATAAGAAGATTCAGAATAAACTTACCCAGCACTTGGCAACCATAATTATCAACAAGTTAGCCTATGCAGGAACATAGTTAACATAGATGGAAAGAAGACCTCTTGCTGTTTCTCTCCCCTTAACAGGTTTCACACTATCTCAAATCACCTTGTATTTGTTGCTGTGTAAGGACATACACCTGGGAAGTTACAGCAGAGCTCCTGAAGTTATCTGTGTCCTGTGGACCACAAAAATTGTTCAGTAGAGATAAGAATAAAACAACATTTGTCCATGTTCAGGCCACCCTCCTATGTTGTTTTTCTTCCTTAATTTGGTTCCTGAGTAATAAATGTGATAAATCCATCAAAAGACCCCACTCACCTCCAGAACGAAATGCCAAACAGCATATCAACAGCCCGCTCCCCCCAGCACCGTCTGTTAATCTATTTGAGAATTGACTGTGCATATAACTAAAGTTCAAGCCACAGATGCTCAGTTCAATTCCTGATGAAACCACAGCAAAATTTTTACACAGTGAATTTCTTGTATAACTATAGAGTGTCATGCTATTCCTGTTATGTGGCAGGATTAGTTCTATGGGGTTGCTGTTTCCTTAGTATTGTCTTTTCATGTTCTTGTTAACTATTCAGATAGCTGCCTGTTTTATTGCACACATTCTCTCTCAAATAGAAAAACATAATGTCCTCCATGAAGTTTAAAATAAATAATACATTAAAAGAAATTAGAGTTGTCAAATACACAGTATGTGCTTCAACTACCATGAGGTGTGGTTTGGGTTACAAACAGAGGGGCAACTGAGGTGGCACGTCTTTAGTCTGGAATACACTTTTTAAACATGGGAAGGAGATATTTGTTACCATGGGGTCAGAAGGTCCTTAGAAGAGAAAGGGGCAACAGAGCTGTCCATAGAAAGAATAGTTTCAGTCTTTTGTGTTTGGGTAAACTCCTTTCCATGATATTTGTGTACTCTGGAAATGGAAACGAGCAACCAAATCTGCCCATTAAGGTTAGAAAACGTCTAGCTTGTTTGCAATGCTTTTAATCACTGGGTGGATAAATGACACAATTTGGTACAAATATTTTCTTTACTAAGCTTACATCATGTTTCTGATAGAAAAACATGGTATATTTATAATTAAACCTTATGTTCCTTCTATTTCTTAATTGACAAATTGTATAGGTAGTGATTCTGTGTGTGAAAACTTTACCTTCAGTACGGACTTCATAGCCAATGTCAATTATATAATTGCACATATACCACAAACTCATGTAATTCTGATAAAACTGTGATTATCTTAATTTTAAGAATACTAGTATATTTTTATTTAATCACAACATACATATAAAAATATTTGTAGGAATCATGTACAAAACATAACAACATAAATGTTTCGTCTTGGAACAGGGTCTTGTTACTTACTACCATTAGCTGTTCAATCAGGTGTGGTATTCAGAGGTAGCAAACACACACAGCAAAGTCCCTGTCCCAAAAATCTCACAGACTAAAGCCAGAGCTCCTGCATGCCTCTGTGGAGCAGGGCTGCCCGGTGTGACCTGTCTGCTCCTGCCTTGCCCCAGGCTGCTGGCTGTGCCATGAGCAATCGGATTCCCAGCACTAGGGAGACACTCCCTCTGATTTTTGTTCAATTTTAATTGAATTTAGTAGCTGAAAAATAAAATGCCAGCCTCAGGTGACCAAAATATTTTCAATAAACTCTGGAAAGGACTTCCCAGGTTACTGGAGATTCACAGCCATAGCTGAGAATACCTGAGGAAAGGTACCGAGCAGTCATCAGTCCTCTGCATTGGCTTTTGTTGCTTAGTGGTGTTGGTTGTGTTGTGGGGTGGTGTTTGGTTTTGTGGTTTTTTTTTTTGTTTTTAAAAAAACCACCAAAACAAACTTGCAGTATATTTAGTAAACATCCTTTGTATTGCAACAATGGTGAGCCCAGGTACCCACAATGAGCTTTCTTGGCTCTAGCATCCCGTGATCAATGCACGTCACAAAAAGTCCCTGCAGAGAAATGACTCATGCTCTTTAGTTCAGCCTCTACAGACTTCATTGTGGTTTTACTCACCGCCTTCAGATACAATTACTTTTTTTCTGTAAATTACTATTATTATTCGTGCTCTTATAGCCCAAAGGCAGACTAGGAGCCTTGCATTACAGGTAGAGGGGGAAGTAGTAAAATCCCATATTCAGTGCAACTAGGATTTTCAGACAAATTCCTGTCCCCAAAGAACATAGTCTAATTCTGGGCAGAGTGCAGCAACAGGGAAAGTTATTGCAGACCACAAGTTAAAAGAGATCAGAGTGGTCTAATTAAGATATATATTGTTCATGTGCTTATGTCAATGACGAGAAAGCTTGCAAAACAAATCTGTAACAAATCCTTTTTGTGGATTTTGCTGATAAGGAAGCAGACCTTGAGGGATGGGAGGAAAAGGGTATGTGCTGCATAGATGGAAGGTTAGAAAGGAGAAAAAAGGCCCTTGTTGGATTAAGTTTCCAATGGCTAACATTTTTACATCCGGAGCCAGATTATCAAGTGAGATCTCAGTCCTGGGAGAGTTTCTGCCTACAAAGCCCACCCACTCACAAGAACTGCTTCATATGTAAAAGTCAGCTGAAATCTCTAACTGTCGCTGGTACACAAAGCAACCTGCAGGTCTTCCCATCGTCTGTGGCTTTAATCTGCAGCCTAACATCAACCCTTCAGCTAAATTAATGCACTCAGAATATCACTTTATCTGACACTGCTGTGCTATAGCAAGAACAGAAGTTAAACAAGCCTACGGGTTATTTCACTGCTTTCTCCATCTAGAAATAACAGACCATTATTTTAAGTACAGAAACACTACCCTGGGCTTCTATTCATATTTGCAATAAAATCAGAAATACTCTTCTGGAAAGAGCTTGAAAAGAGTTTAATTTTAAGAGATTACAGGACAGCTCTGGTCTTCTTCAAAAGAAGGCAGAATAATAAACAGACATAACTCCTCTTTCACAAACACATTCGCTGACTATCATTTCTAAGCTCTGTTACTGGAGCAATTCCTATTCTATTTCCAGCATCCCAAAGAGCAATGACACATAGCTCTCACTACAGTGCTCCTCACATCAGGAATAAAAGGAACAAGAGCAAAATAAAAGTGAACATGGACAGACTTTCCATTACTCCCATTTTCTAAAGTAAATCATGTTTCTCTCTTATGATCTGCCCCTGCACATAGCTGATAGATGAATGCTTCCCCTTACTTTAGCTGAACCATCTGTGCTAGGAAGGTTTGCAAGAGAGAGCTCTGTTCAGCAACTAAGAACTAGTGCTGGCCAAAAAATACAAGTGGCTTTCACAAACTATTTTTTAACTTTCCCTATTTTCTTTATCTTTTGGAGCATCATATCTTTCAGTCTGTAAGATGTAAAAACTATTGCAGCTCTATCAGCTCTAAAAATTATTGAAGGTGAATAGTCAAAGACCTAGCTTTGAACAAGGAGCAAGATTTTCAGCTTTTTTGAATCTCCTGTACTCTTCAGGCTTCTGGAAGGGTAAGGTAATTTTATGATAAAATTGTAATTTTATGATAAAATTCTAATTTTAGTTTGGGCTAGGCGTTACTATTTAACACTACGTGTTTTCACTGTGTCCAGATTATTTGCTATGCTTTAGCATGCGTTGTTTTTTGAAAAGAATGTAAAACTCGAGCATGAAACTGATAATTAGAATGTTCCTTCAAGTGGACTAAACACATCTTTGTCTGGCGTGCTTTACAGTGAGTCCACTATATATGACATTGTCTCAGTACAAGACTTGCCCTGTCTTGTCTTCCTGATTAATTAGAAGCAGATTGTAGCCAGAGTTTTGACTGGTTGAAAGTGATTGTTACACAGCCAGGGACAAACGATTTTCCCACAGAGCCACTCCAGTATTCTAAAGCCAAGTTTAAAAATATCACGGCATTTTAATATTTACATTCATCATTCAGAAAAAATGAACACATGGAAGAATCTGTAAGATATGGTATTACAACAGCCATTGTTCATTTTATGGCACTGTACAGAAGCTGATCTAATTCTTCAGTTGTTACAGCTGGCAAACAACCCATCTCAGGGCCAAATTCTTGCAGCATCTGTGTATAACCATCCAGCACAAAACTGGCAGTGAAATGCAGTTATACAGGCAGGAAATTGTTTATCCGCTGTTATTTTCTATACAGTTTCCTATATAATGCTTGGGATTGCAACTTTAGAAGCTTCTTTCAGAACCACACTGAGGGGGGAAAAAAAAAATCCAGCATCTCCACATCTGTCTTACGTTGTTTGTACACTCAGTGCCTCCCCAGGGGAAGAAAAGTTTGTAAGAGTGTTTCATTTTGGTTTTACTTCCTCTTGTTGTTATTTTCTCTGTTTATGTTTGTGTTTATTTATACTACAGAAGCAGACGCATAAGAAATGTTCCCACCTGCCTTCTGCGCTTGGAGCCATCCTTCCTTCCTGGGGGCAGTTGTCCTGCAGCCCAGAGAAGCTCCTCTTCTGGCTTTTCTCCCTGGAGAATCTTCAGCATGCTGAGTTGCGTGGAAACAGAGGAGTACAGCTATCTATTAGATCTTTCCTCCTAGATTTTTAGGGCAAACTTGTTGGGGTTGTTCAGCCTGGAGAAGGGAAGGCTGAGGGGAGACTTTATTGCAGCCTTTCAGTACTTAGAGGGGCTTATAAGGAAGATGGGGACAGAACGTGAATCATCTCAGAATTTGCAGCATTTTTACTGCAGTGTCTTACATTGAATTTTTTTGAACGTCCCTTTGATTGCTATGTTTTCACGACAAAAGCCTGTCACCAGGATTACACATATTATAAAAAATGCTAGAACTCAGAAGAGCCCTGTAAAAGGACAATTTATTAAATGAATCTATAATTGCCTCCTTTTTAACCCATCGCATAACATTGATTAAGCAGAAAGTTGATGTTATTTTTTAAGAACTTCTAAAGGTGCAAACACTTTCTTATTCGGTTGCTCAGTAGCACTAATGCCCTGACATCCGTGGACGTTAGTGTCTCTAAGAACTATGTGATGGTTATATCTTCTGTGGATCAGTCACAAACTGGGGAGCATAACACAAACAGAACACTAACTTTTTGTACAGCACAATATGAAAAAAAAATGTGTACTCCTGAATTTCCTTATACATGTCTAAAATACCAAGTGAAGCATTTCTAGGGCAACATGGTTTTTGGGTGTTTATTTGGAATAGCATTTTCCAGTGCAACTGAGAAATCTCTTCCTACATATAAAAATAATTCAAAATGTGTGCATGGGGCACTTAACAGAGGTGTGTTTTGTTCTTTACATGTTTTAAAACTGCTTTGTTTAAATATGTTACAGAGCTCTGGAGCAGATTCTTGTCGGCTAAACTGAAGTTATTCTGTAGCTGGCACGTGTGTGCTGCTGACAAGCAGCTACAAAGAATACTATATTTGCATGGCAGTTGCTTGAGGGATTTGGGAAAGACTACTTTTCTCCATCAGGTAATAGAAATGTCAAGTGAATTTAGGCAAGAAAAAAAGTCATGAAAGGAAGCTTACAAAGATATATTTCTATGGTTAACACTTTCATCAGGTTTTGGACCAAGTCCCTCAGCTGCACTCCTGGTGGAAAAAATTGCATCCTGTTATGTGATTTCCAAATCTCGAGTGCAGATGTGCCATTCCTTAGAAACATCACAAGCTATTTGCTCAAAGAGAGAATCAAATCTGTGTGAATTCATTAAGTCAAACACAGGACTGTAAGTATGCATGATGAACCATATGTTTGTCTAAAGAAGTGCTGAATCAATTGAATGCATGTTTACACAGATAAATAGATGTGTACACAAGTGACATAGCACAGATATCATTAACAGATATTACACATCCCTTCTAGAATCCAATCTCTTTCTTTACCCATAAGCTGGGGAACAAACTTAATTAAACTGCAGTAAGTTACTTTCCTCTGTGAAAATTATTTTTGAATACTTCCTACTGCTGTAACCACAGGTTTCCACAAAATGAGCACTGAACTGCCACATAACCCTTTGCTCAGGAAAAGTAAATACACATACACACTGAAGCTAAAACAGAACTAGTTTGGGTTGTTGTTTTTTTTTTAAGCTTTTATAGTCTCATCTGAAATACAGAAGCAGCAGCTGGGAGTTCTAACACACATCCTACTCACAGTGCAAATCTTTCACCCATCTGTAGAACAGATATAATCATATTCATTAGGTTTTGTGAAATTTAATTTATATTATATAACTCTTTGATATACCTAGTTATAAACTGGGAGTAAGGTAATGAGTTTTAACTGCTTCATCTTCTCTCATGGGTATCTTTCCATATTATTAAGGTATTTTCCTTCTATTCTGATAAGGATTTGAAATCTAAAAGGTTATGGGTTCCAGCACCCGTCTGCAGGATACACTCTCCACTTTCAGCTGATGTTACAAATGTATCACACTCATTAAACTGCAAATGTGCCCAATTTTACTTTAAAAGAGCAGATGTTTAAGAATTGGGACTTTCCAAGCCCCATATGGCAATAGCCCAACAGTAAATTCTTTTTCTACGACTGAGAAAGCATCGTGTTCCTGGAAGAAGTTAGAGGACAATGGAAGTCTGTGGGATGAAGCTGGAGACGGAAATATGCAAAAATGATCAGATATCTGTAAGTAAATTGTACATACATTTGCAAACTCGAAGCATATATAACTGCTACTTGGAGTCACACAACCACACGCTTTAGGTTATACCTGCTAGTAGGATTTGTTGTCATATTTTATACAACTGTATGCATTTTAGAGACTGGTTGCGTTAATATTCAGGTTATCACTAAACACAGGAACACGAGAGAAGCTGCATTAGGTCAGATCAAAGTTCCGTGTCTGTCTCACGCTGCCTAGAGAAAGCAGATGTCCAGAAAATAATGTCAGACATGGCAAGCATATAGGATACTTCCCTCTGAGAGCCTCTAGCCACTGGCAATTCAGGACCTTTCTGAACCAGACGTTCTTTCTATCTGTTTAGTAATCCTTGATGGACTTTTAAGTTTTTTCTGTTTTCTCTTTCATTAACTTGTCCAGTCCCTTTCAACCCATATAAAATATTTCCTTCTACATCAGAGGCTGCAAAGAGCTACTGACTACTGTCCAACTCTGCTAAGTGGGAGCCTGTAATGCTTTAATAGTAGAGAGAAGCTTTAAATTACTCTAAGAAAGCAATTATCTCTGATTCTATATCAAAGGCCATAAAATAATTACTCCCATGCATAATTTACTGATGTTAACAAGAAATGTGCAAATAGATTTACAGGGCTTTTTCATCCTTAGGATAGATATGTTGTTTTGATTAGTAGGCTTGTCATCTATTTGATATACCATATGCACTGGAAGCTGATCGTTTATTACCATAATAGCAATGGGTAATGTCAGTGATGTATACATACATGCATACGTGGAGTAACAAAACTGGCATGTCTCTAAACTTTGTGCAGTGGTTGTACACTGTCCCTGAGGACTGAAATTCTATTCCAACGTAGAAAAAGTATAGTAATAAGTACTGTGTGAGCTGGCTGGAGATGGGGACCAGGCAGCTAGAATGACAAGGCACCACATCTGCTGGAGATGTGGGAAGGATGGCATAATTCAAGGATTAATGAATGTAAAGGCATCTTAAGAGGGGGAAAAAAGTGTGAAAGCAAAAGAGCTAAACTGATCTTTTTGCATTGGTGCTTATGAAAAAAAGAATATGGAGGAAGTTCTGACCACAGGGGGATATGTTTGAGGAGCTGTCAGATTGCAGTGTCCATAGAACTGCCTTGAGAAGAAAATAGTAAGAGTAGTAGTAATAAATCATGACAATCAGGGAGGCCTAATAAAGTTGTCTGGCAGCAGACCCAAAATAGACAAAAGGAACATACATTTGTCACAACATGTAATTTAGCTTTGGAAATCATCGTTACCCCACTCTGTAAATGCAAAATTATTAATAGGTTCATAAAGTAATTAATAGAACGATGAAAAAAGACCCATCAAAAGCTACTAAGGGGAGTTATACTGACGCAACCTTAAACTCAAGAAGTCTCTAAACCATAGATACCTGAAAGTTGGGAGTATGTACCCCAAGAATCATTACTAAACAGTTGCACCATTTCCTACACATCTGTAGTGACCACTACTAAAGACAAGATTGTGTTGTAGGTGGATCTTTGGTCTGATCCATCTCAGCTGCTCTTGTGTTTCAGTAACTCCAGAAAATGGTAGACGATACCTACCATCATTTTTGCAAATATGGGCACAGGCTCTTTATTATAAGGCAGAAAAGACCTTTTTTTTTTTTTATTTTTAAATACAAGACAAATAGTTGCAAGTAAGAATCTTCACATCATTAATAATAGATGTACATTTTCACTCTGGTGGGCTTTCATAGTGTCATCACCTCTTTTAAGAATAAAGGATGTATTGTACATATAGAAAGAAAATGACAATTAAGAAAGTGATTATTTCTGTTTGTACAGTAGTTAAAAATTGCTGTACAAATATTATTTGTGATCTTCACTCACACTGTGCTGTGAAGATACAGCTGTTTCAACAAAGCAGATAAGTATGTAGTAAAATAGGAAACAGACTTGCTGGGAAAAAAGTAAAAATCTATATTATGTAAACTGTATGCTCTGAGGAGACAAGCTGCTTTCTTCTTTCTCCACCTGGTTTCATTTTATAAGTTGGGTTTGGTTTTTTTTTTTTGGTTTGTTTTTTTCTGAGTATCTATAGTCAAAGGATGACTCTTTGTGCAATTAGTATGTGTTCCAGTACGCAAGATGCACAAATATTGGGCTGGTATACATGGAAGAAAAGAGATGTCTTAGGAGACATTTGTGAATTCTGTGTTAACATGCAAAATATTTTTATGTATTTAACCAGACTTTGAAGGCAAAATTCAATTGGTGGCAGGGGGTTTTCACCTGTAGTCTATTAAAGAAAACACTGATTTAATTTTAACTTCTAAAAAACAAAGCTAGTTTGATTAAATTTTAAATCGACTTTTTGCTCAGCAACAATGAACAACTAATTGGACAGCAAACCTGTAGGCTCTTGGATTCTCTTTCTTGCCCTTTTTGAATGTGAGTGACATCTCTCTTTACCCAGTCACCAGGGATCTCCCTGTCTGCCACAATCTGTCAAAGATGATAGAAAGTCACTCTGTGACGATGGCAGCCAGCTCCCTCAGCACCTTGGATGTGTCCTACCTAGTCCTGTAGACTTGTGTTATGTTCAGCTTGCTTAAGGGGTCTACAACTCCATTTTTGTTTAGTGTGGGTTGTAACTCGTCCTCTGGACTCTGCCGCAAGCCAGTTAGAGTTAGAAGGTCTGATAGAAAACCTTGTCAGTAAAGACTGAGACAAAGGAGGTACTGAGCAATTCAGCCTTTTTTGTATCCTTTGCCACTAGGATACAGCAGCCTCACTTTCCTTAGCATTCCTCTTGCTCTTACAACCCTGTAGGAGTTTTTCTCACTGTCCTTCATGTTCCTCACCAATTTTGTCCCCAGAGGATGTTTGGCTAGCTTGGTTCTGGCCCATCATGGCCAGGATACATTTCTGTACTCCTCCTGGGTAGATGTGCCCCCGTTTACCCCCTGTATGCTTCCTTTTGGGTTGGAGCCCAGTCAGGAGTTCATCTCTTTTGCCAGGTGTCCTCAGCTTCCTGCCCATCAGGACACTCTGAGTTCTGAAGAGGTTGCTGTTAAAGGTCAACCAGATCTCCTGGGACCTTTGCCCATCAGGGCATCCCTCCTGTGGGATCTTGTCTACCAGTTTCCTGACTGAATCCTAAACGAACGTAACTTTAGGTCTTGCCTAAAAAGCCTATGACTTTCCACCACAGTGCTATATCCTTCTGATTCCAGAAATACTGAGCTAAGCAACTGTGCACAGCCTTCTAACTCCTGTTTGTTTCCCACACTGTGGGCCTGTGTACACTGGCAGTTGAAAATGGCCCCCACTCATGATTCTTTCTCAAGGGATATATGACAGCCTCCCCCACAGGGTGGTCCCTGTGGTGACCCTTTCTTGTCTCCTGTTTCTCCATTCCTCTCAATCTCCATACCCTCCCTGTCTCCCCCTTCCCCCCTCCAAAAAAAAAAGAAAAAAAATTTAAAGCCATGCTCATTAGGTTAGTAAGCCTATTGGAAAGAATGGTCTTGCCCCACTTTGTTGGATGGGTCTTACCTAACGTATTTTCTAGCTTCAACGTTGATAAATAAAAGACACAGATAAATCACTTCTACCTCTAGTCTTGACCTTCAACCATTTAAACTATTTAAATGTCAACCTGTCCATTTTATTCTTGATACTTGCAGCTAGGCTCTATATTAAAAAAAAATTAGCAAAATTGCGTCAGGATGTGAATCTGTTCTGTTTGCCCTTTCTTTTTCTGCAACTCTGCGGTTTTATTGGTCAAACAGCCAGCAGTATGCATTTGTTGTATCCTTTTAGATTTGCTCTCCTAGCTATGTAGTCCCCACTTTCCATAGCCTGCCTCAACCTGTTTTATTCTTCCCACATATTTTCTCCTTTTCATACACAACCTAGATTCAAATAAAGCGTTATTTTGTCTTAAATGTTACCCTTCAGTGTTTTAAGTGTACCTCATTATTGGCGATGCTCCTTATGTTTTCTGCTCGGGGGGGAGATATAACTATATAGTATTAACACCATACCAGTGCAGTGGTTTTTATTTAAAAATTCCCTTCCTGTTGTTTCTCATGTAATTTATTTTCATGATAGGTTGTATATTTAAATATGGGTGAGGAAAGTTCTCTCTCAAAATAACCATAACCTTTTTGTTTATTGTCAGAAACTGTCATTTACCATGAGGTTATCACTTTTTCCATCCTCCTGGGCATACATTATGGTACAAGTAAATTGCAGCAGCACATTGATTCTAAACTGCTGAATTACTGGTGTCTGTCACGGTAGTCAAACGAGTTTGCTCCCAGAGAAACATTTTTTCCATTGCTGAGAACTCTGAAATACAAGTAGATTAATAATTTACGTTTCAAACTTGCTCCCAGCATACTCACTGGCAAAGCTCTCATTGCTTTAGGGACCGCAGGGTCCTGCTTCCTACACGGGGTTTGGGGAGTCCCTGGTGTGGACATAGCTGAATGAATTAAAAGTTCCCATCAATATACCAATCCATGTGTGACAGCATTGTGAAGAAAGCACTCCTTTATTCACTGAATGACAGTGACCAGACTTATTCAGTTGAGAACATTTAACAAGAATGCAATTGGACAGATCTTCCGTCATTCTGACCAAGGCTAAATTTAAGCAGAAGCACCAGAAAATATAGGTCACTGATTAATTCACTGAGATTCTGCATTCTTGCTCTGCAATAATCACTTAATGACAAGTTACAGCAAATGCTTCAATGTGATAATTAATTCTGGTTACACGTTATTAAGGTCAGAGGAACTAACAGGTTCACTAATGATTTCTATTTTAGAACATGGGACATTTCAATCAAGAGTATATAAAATAGTAAATGTAAGGGAATTTAACAGTATTTACTGGCTTAGTACATGATTACACATTGACTCCTGCTCGGCATGCAGAGGTATTAAATGCTGCTGTTCTGTCAGAGGGAAGATCCAGTATTTATGCTGAAATAAGCACTTCCAAAACTTTTTATTCTGTGTAATTACAATTTAACAAAAAATCCTGCACGTAGTTAATATAGTAACAGATGGAAGTATAGTTTCAACCTCTCCTACATGGGAATAACCTACAGAAGAGAATGGTCTTGAGCCTCTCACTATGTGCATTTCCTATGTGGAGGTACTAACCCAAGTGTCCTTCCAATGCAGCATCTACACAGTTTTCACAGACCTTACAGAAACTTTTTGTCTGAAAATCAGCCTGGTGTATCATCTGTTCTAATGCTTAATCAGAAGGTAAGTGCAGGCTTGTATGTCATCAATCAACTTTAAAAGGCAATAGAGAAAAATATTGTTTCAGGAGCTATTTGGAAGTTTCAGGCGTAAAGGCACGGTGATCTAGTCTTTGCAGGTGTGTTTGAAAGATCTGTATTGTCGAATCCCACATAAAGCAAAGCTGAAGAAGGAGATTAAACCTCATGTTTGCCACCTCCTCTCCTCCGACATCTGGTAACAACATTCCATATACAATGACTTATACGTGGCCTATTTTTGACACTCAGAAAACATGTTAACATGATCTCTTTTTGGAGCACATTTTTTATAGGCACTGGATCTGCTCCAGAATCTCCTGTATTACGACTTTGCATGTGAAAATCTACGGTTCTTTGCATCTGTAACAATTTCACCGTTCATTTTGCACTCTGTGTCATTGCTCTGATTCAAATTATCCATCTGGCTTTCGCACAGAGATAACCATTGAAGGGGTTATCACAGGTTGTGAGAAAAGAATTAAATCATCCCTTCTGACTCCAGAAAAACTAAAACCAAATAGCAAGTGCAGCAAATCCCCAGTGGAAAACCATGCATGTAAATGTGAGCTTTCTTTGTTTTGATTTTAGTTCACGGATTAAGCTTCAAGAATAAAATAATATTTTCACATTATTAAAAAATTGTCTCGTTATATAGCCTTACAAATTCTATAGCAATTTTTGGCTGTGTTTGACTTCTGAAAGTTTCCATTTGTATCATCATATAAAAACTATGGTGGTCTTTAACAGCATGTTTTTTAAATAGATCTGACCATAAAATTCAGTTTGACTGTATGTATATTGCACCCACGATGAGAGTTTTTCTTCTTAGCAAGAATGGATAACCTAAATAATAGAGACTATTTCTAAATGGATATTTAAAATCTGTTGATGAACACTGAAATATATTGCTCTTTGAAAGGCGTTCTGTGGTCTTAATTTACAATGACCAGACAAATGAACATTTAAAAATAAAATGTTCATGCAATAAGCCTTAATAGTGCCTTCAGAAATGCCTGGAGAAAGCTGTAGGAGGGTGAAAGCTTTTCTCCTTAGCTCTGCTCTGACTCTGCAAATCAATGTGTATGTGAAAGAAGGCCATGACTTTGACTTTGTCCAGTTACTCTTGTGACCTGTGACACCTCTAATGTACTTGTGATAAAGGGTTATTTATCTCCATGCATGTGTTCAGGAAGGGCACACAGACTAAGGCTAGGCTGGTATCTCTACTTACAAGGAATGGACAAAAGGTTATTTAAACCCTTTTTCTTTCAGCTTGTTGCAACTCGGGATATATTCACTCATAAATATTTACGGTCAAAGGCATTTGCTGTCTCAGTTAATGAACCTCAATTTCTGCCATTCTCATTTAATGATACATAACATACTGTAATTTCCTATGAGTGTGTTATGCCATCTTTTGCTGCTCAGACATTGATTTCAAAAGAAAAAAATAAAACTAAGAAAAGGAGATATCAACTAAAGTCTCATTAGGGAAATGGTGGCATCTTGGATACCCAGGCAGAAAGCTACATTTCCATCCTAACAACCAAATTAGCCTTGTAACTTATTAGGTGAAAAAAGGAACTGCAAAGTTCCCCAGTGAGGGATAAGTGCTAGAGACAGCATCTTGCCTGACAGTTTACTTTTCTCAATTCTTCCTGCCTCTGAGGAAGTGGCATTTTTGCATTACCATAGTTGTGTTGTAGTTCCCATAAAAATAAAAGGGAATGTTTAAAATGTAAAAGCGAGTTTCTTACATTACCATGCAAGCTCTCCAGAACAAGCAGAGTAGGTATCCTCTGAAATTTATTACATTTTATCTCAGGAAAAGAAGCCTAATCTGTGTTGATTCATGGTAAAAATTATACATTTTGTTTATTTTTTTTAACAATATTGATGATTATAATAGACAGAAGACCCTTTCCTACAGCTCAGTATCAGTTGTTACTTTCTTGAATTGCTCAATCTATGAACATATGAAGTAACCAGAACTAATAAAACTCATGATTATGAGTTGATAAATAATAAAAGTAGTCTAAGATTTTGATACTTTAACATTTTTTTGTCTTATGATCTGAGTACCTAATTCAGTCTTATCTCAGCACTTTCAGGGTCCACAATTTCAAACCTCTCTGTGTTCAGACCAGGACAAGGCACCACTGTTAAAATGAGAGCTGAGACTCTCACGTATTCACAGGACACCAGAGACCAAGCTCTCAAACAAAATTACATACAATTACACCACAGTTAAACCACAACTTGCAACTGTTGCAATAAAATTCTTCGCTGTATGGCTATCTTGGCTTGCTCCTATATGAGATCCACTCTTTAGATTTATTTTCATATACTGATGGACATCCACATCCTCTGCCACTTGGAAGCCAGTTTCCTCAGTGAATGCAAAATGACAGTTCTGCCCTTTGTGACATGTAGCCTTTTATAATGGCATGATCTAAGTATAGGATTGTAAGAGCCCTGATATTTTGCAAATCAGTGATGACGCATTCATTCGTTTTCTATTTACTTAGAACTAATTTTACCCATTGCAGTATTTAACTGTTGTTGATTTTCTCTTAGGAACTGGCACAGGTTCCAAGCATTAAAGTTAGGTATCCAGGATCTGTGTATATAGGGAAAACTCAGCTGTATCTGACCGGTACGAGGTATCTCCAGGTACCAGGCTGTGTTCAAGGAAATCTGCTTTCATACTCTGTGCTGTCATTCTGCTTCCTGACAGCAAGTAAAACCTGAGTTCATTTTCCAGCTGCCACTTCCATGGTAATGTGAAAAGGATTGTGGATAAATTATAAGACTAATCAGTAAATTCTTCACTCTGTCAAATGCTCTAGCTATTTCTTTCTTGAGAACCCACTTTTTTTTTTTTCTCCACAGACTAGTGTTAGCACTCAAAATTCCTTATCTCTGTTGTTACGTTTCTCATAGATATTACTGCAAACACTGTTGGAAATGGCTCCAGGAGCTGGTTGCAGGGTGTTTCTCAGAGATCAGGAGACACAAGTGGCCTCTGGAAGCCTGTTTGCTGTCAACACCTTCCGAACCTCTCTCTTGCTCATGGCGAGAATTTTCATGGAAGTTTCTCATTGAGTTTTTAAAACATGGCAGCAAAGCACAGCATTAAACTAATAAACTGCGTGGGTCAGAGAGGGGTAAGAAACCATTATCTACCCATTATGTCATGGTAGAGAATATTGTTATAATATAGTTTCAAAAATCTTTCAAGGAGTGGTTCTTCATGCATTATTTCACTCTTACCTTTTTCTTCTTTTTCTTTCTATCCATTACATACAGCTATGTTCGACTGCATTACATTCAGCTGGAGAACTGGTGAGGAGATGCTTGCTCTGACTGATATAGGATTATATCAGATGTCACAGACACATCGATCATGTAATAGGGTTTGGACAAAGAGATATGTAAGAAAGGTATAGAAAAAAAGTTGGCATCCTCTAGAAAAACACTGAGGAAACATAAACTTAAAAGCCAAGGCTTTGTGTGGGGTTTTTTTTTAGCCATTCTTAGTGGCTTATTGCACTTAGTCAATAATTCCATCAATCGTATGCTGTACCTTTTAAATCCAAAACTCAGGGGGAGGAAGCATCCATTTTGCGTTCAGTTTATTACTCAGGCTGAACCATGCCCTCTCTCAAACAAACTTCCCTCTTCTGAATTTCAATCTGAAAAGCATACATCCCAATGAAAAAGTGATCAACGAAAACCTACACAGAAATAAAATACCTCTGCCAACAGAGGGCACCTGCAGAGAGGGATCCCAAAGATACATTTTTTGATGTTTAATTTAAAGGTTAGCGTCTGGACTTAATGAATGTCCTCAGTTATAATCCGCAACAGATCTGACCTGAGACATCTCAAAAATATCTAATAAATTGAGGTTTAGAAGGGAAAAACAGCACTAAACCAAACCAATGTTTTTGTGGACATCCCAGATATCTAAAACATTTTTTTTTAAATTTGAATCACATGGAGAAATTTCAGACGAGTCAACAGTAAAATAAGAGAAAATAAGTAATCATAAAAGACAGCTAGGTTTATCAACTTGAAAATCCACTCACAGAGACCTTGTAACAAATGAGACAAGGGGGATAAGCTGTCAACTCTGATGCCGTTTGGGTCATTGTGATTATGTGGAGTTGAGAGTTCAGCATCAAAACATGCCTTTTGAACGCTGCAGTGTCATAAATGTCAAACTCATGAAACCATTTAAGTTAGTGAGTGATATAGGGAGCCAGACTCCATTGCAGAAATGAACATTAACCAGTGAATACCACCAATAAATCAATCATCCAGTGTTTTCTTAAAAATATCCCCTTCCTTTTCCTCCTACAGTCATAAGAAACACTCCTAGTTCCTTCAGTATAAGTGAGCAAGGGTTCTCAGTAAGCGAAGCACCTAAACCAGAAATTCACTGTCTGAATCTGGGCATGAATAGAATATAGACTTGAAACTACCAAACAAAAAGAACAAAATACAACCACCTCCTGGATGCAAATAATTTATTTTGATTTAAATAATTTCTCATATCTAAAAAATTATAATAATTTTTTGATCTGTCATTAATATTTTGATGGAATAATAATGGGTTTTATTAGAAACCATATTTCAAGTGATTAGAAGATACATGATTGCTTTGTACTGCTGGAAACTTGTCAAGAAATATCTACTACATTGTTACACTTTGCATTGTTTATTAGATGCCTACTGTTAGTCATGCAATTAGAAAGTAACATGTCTAAGCAAAGCAAGAAGCTAAAAAAATCAATTTAGGTAGCTGGATTTATTTATTATTATTATATTAGAATTTGTTTAAAATAAACTTTTTCATGGTAAAGATATCCAGAGTGCTTCCTGAAATACATTTCTGATTCAAGGTTTATAGGCTCCTAGAAAGTTAGGTGAAAGTGTAAAACCTGGGACATACTAATTATATGGCAGAGAAAACAGACAAATAAATGGACTAAAGGATAAACATTACAGCTTGGTGGGAATAGCTAAATATTTACTCTTAAATTATTAAACCATTCTATCAGGCTGAAAAGTTGTCCCTTACTACTTCATAATTTTTTCCAAGGTGGCTATAAAACTACTAGCAGTAATGAAGCACAAGTAAAATGATTGATTTTGCCAATCAGTGGGAACGTACCAGAATGTGTTATGTAACATGCATCGCAGGTCATCTGTAGGCTTCATTAATCGTATACAACTCATTCATTCACGAGGAAAAATGATTAATTACTGTCTGTGGAAGCCTAACATTAACCTCACTAATTCCATGGAAATGCAGGATATATTGTAAGCTTTTTTTTTTCCCCCCTTTCAACATGTCAGAGACTGTAATCTGTAATCCTGCATGACACTTTAATCCATATAAGCAGATATTTACATCCCATGGAGCCCTGCTGATTTTAGTGGCTGATGCCTGCTCATGTCTGATTACAGTATAGTTCTCCTACTGTTGATATGATGATAAAACTGTGTATATATAAAGAAGGGAGGAGGGGCTTCATTTCACCCAATTTCAGCCAACTAAAATTTTGGCCAATAATCAAAACACAAAAAGTGAAGGGAAGGCACATTTCTTTGGATTATTAATCATAGGCAACCAAACTGCTATAGAAGTCATGTTATATAAAATGGATTGAATGCAGTCTTAAAAATAATTAGTTCAAACTCCAACTAGCCTGCTTTTGGGAAGCTTTTGCAGAATTTTTCTTCACTCAGGGCTACAGATTGCCCATGAACACTGCAACTATTTATTCCTATACTAACAGTGTCTAATAATGTAAAACGCTCCTCTCTCTTCTAGTGTTTACCCGTGATATATTTATAGACATCAATACTATCCTCCACATTTTATTAGTCAAAACAGACAAAGATCTAACTCTTTTAATCTGTTCTCATGAAATGGCATCTTTTCCCCTTGATTATCCTCAGGATAATCTGAAACACTGGTGACAAGAAACTTTAGCAATTTCTAGAGGAGGTCTCACAAGAGGTTTATGCATCTCAGTTTCTGTAGGAAAATACTGTTGGTGACAAGTCATTTGCTGTTTGTCTTAAAAAAACCAGGTACTTAACAATAATTATACTGTTGCTGTCCTGAAACCACCAGCTTATAGCACTGAGTTGTCTTGTCAACCTTGTACTTTATGTCTTTCTGCTTCTCTGCCTTTAACTTTTTTGCTTGCCTCTCTTCTCTTACTTAAGACTGTTGTGCTTTGGTTAAAGATTTTTTTGTCTGTGTTTGTACAATGATTAGCTCAATATGGTTATGCCTACTCAGCCCTATGGTGATCGTTATGGTACTAATAACAGCAATATGCACATATGCATTTTCATCCTCTCAAGATAAGCCGAAGTGTCAACTTTTTTTTTGTCCATCTAATGGCACTGTGGAGTTATCACAAACAATAGCTATGAGTCATGACAATTGCACGCTCTCCTAACCTCTGTGGTACTTAACTCACACTTCAAAGGACATTTCATTTTCCATAGACCCTAGATAACTAATCCATTCCAGCCTCTTTCTGCAATCAGAGCATACTGCAAAAAATATCTGCATTCTGAAAGACATGTACCCCTTTTTTTGCTGAAATAAAAATAAATGTTGTTTCACTGGCATGTGTTGTAGGGTCATTTCTTAATGTGAACAAACCTAGTCTCATTGCAAGGACTGGAAAAGAGATTCCTCTCCTTGCTTTCCTGAAAAATAACACGCTCTGAGATCATTTGTTTCCCCATGTAAATAAAAGGGAGCTCTGTCTCCAGATCTACATGTGTAAGTATTAGCTTTATCTTATCACCATAACCATTTTTAGATTGATGGTGAGAGACATTGCCTCTGGTGATCACTCATGCAGTAGAATGCACATTATATTGCCAACTGACATTTAACAGCATCTAATATGCATTCAGCTGCTACTGGAAAAATTTTATGTAGCACATTCTAGATTTTGCTTTAATGTACAGATTACAGAAGAGATATGAAGTGTACTGAACAGTAATCTCCACTGCAGTTACATTCACATTGGAGCGAAAAAGGTGACATTTGCTTACATTTCTTGAGCAGAAGAAATGATCACAACTGAAGAAAAGATAACAGTTGCACCCACTATGCCATCTTTTAACCTTGTCTCTAGCTTGAATTGCAGACAACATAATGAAATGGGTGATATTAAAACTAGAATTCCATACAGCTTTAGTAACCATTGTAGGGAATCACAGTTGCCATCTAAATCGATTTCAAGTTTAATGTTCTAGAAACTTTTGAATATCTGATTCACACAAGGGGCCTCTACCAAAATTAAAATGAGGAAGAATCCCAGGGGAAAGAGCTTTAGAAAGTATTTATTTGTAATAAATACCCCTTTCTTAAGCAAACAGACCAATGTAATTAATAGATTCACCTGAGATTCAGCATACTTGGATTTTAGGCTGAGACTCTTCAAAGCACACTGGGGGATTTAGATGCATATTGGTTATTGAAATTAAATCCCTTAGACTACTTTGAAAACTCAGCCTTGAATTCCTTCGGCCCACATGGGAGGCTGACTGGTTTCAATTACAAGAGGGCTCATGCTCAAAGCAATGCAGGTGATAGGAAGACTGCAGGCACCAAATAATCATTAATGATACTAATGATTTAGAGCTACTGGGCCCATGGACCATATGATGAAACTGGACAATTAGAAAGTGAAAACATAGCTGGATATGTGATATATGATCCTCCTTTGAATGAAAAAATCTATCATAGGATTTCTTAGTTTTATTGTGTTGCCTCCTTAAGGATTTTGCTTAGAAATTCAGAAGTTTTATCTACTGAAGGATAATATCATCTTTTTTTACCATGTTTAGGGGTTTTTTTCTTATTAGATCTCACAATATATTACAGAGGATATTCTGTGTTTACGGTAGCTTCTTTCCTGGATTTATTAATCTAGTTAGAAATATTTAACGATCAAAACATATCAGGTCTAAGTAGTGTCAATTTTGTTTTTTCTTAAGCTAAGTAAAATCTGGTATTACCATCAATTAGAGACACTTTTAAATTGTATAATTTTACAATTAAATGCATTGTAGCTATGACAGAAAGTAAAAGCATTTAAAAGTTATTTAAACAAAGGGCAAGATGACTTTCAAAAAGAACAGAAACAGTCTGCAGGTGAATAAGGAGCATACATGCATAAGGCTCCTATTATAAAGTACAAAACCACACATGTGATGGTAAGTTATCACACAACTCTAGTAGCGTACCCTTGAAATAAAAATCAGGTTTTAAATAACTATCTCCTTATACTCTGCAAAGCCTAACTCTTCTCTGCCATTAACAATGACATCTTTCTTTAACTTCATTACTGCACGAGCCCGCTACAGTTGTGTGCCATAGAGAAGAGCTGTAAGGTACTCCTTGTTTTAGGAAATTAATCTCAGGTGCATTAGGCTGAAGTTTGATTTGGAGACACGGAAGGGAGCTTTCATTAGGAAAGAGCCAGGCTGAAAGCAGCTCTTGGGTTATTGATGGTATGCCATGTAATGGTGACAGAGTTACACGGCTCAAACTGTGAGTTTATTTCCTACTTATTCCCCTTAGCCTGTTTTATCTATTCTATTATCTGATAATCTCTATGCTAATTTCATTAGTAGAAGAAAATGAATGACTAAAGCCTTTCATTCTTAATAGACTTTTATGAGGGGACAATAGAATAACCTTTATGAATAATTTTTGAGGAAAACAGAACAACATACAGGAAAGAATAGCAAACCAAAATATTTTCTTGAGTAAAACATTTCCTCTGCTGTCTCAGTATTCTTTTACTTCCTATTGTTTTAGCTTGATGTTACTAACTTCCTATTATCTTCTTTGAATGTTTATTTGATAAAAAACATATAGAAGTAGAAAAATGCATGATAGTCTGAAAATATAGGTTTTGAGATCTGTATGTCTGATGGTTGCTGCACTTTTATTTTTAAATCCCACTCAATATAAGTTACATGTAGGCTTTAATATCATAACAGTCAATTAAACACTGTATTTGATTCTTTGCTGACAGAAGGAAGTTTGACAGAAATTCCAGGAGGGGGAAAATAAAAGTGTGTGTGAAATATTTTATAACCATCCATGAAGAGTTAAATAAGGCAACTCCTCCTGCCTTTCTTGTTTTGGAGGTGCGTGGGGTTTTGTTTTTTTGGGATTTTTTTTTGGTTTTTTTTTTTTACTTTTTCCATAATTACGGAAATTATGGCTCCTCTAGAAACCTTTTTCAGACATATTTGTGTTAGAGATTTGAGGGAAGGGAGATGCAAACGTCATATTTTGGAACTTAAAACGATGAATGTGGTGACACGCACGTAAACCTGCTCCAAATTCAAACCTTGTTGATGATTTTTTTTTTTCCCCCTCAAAAAGGAACAAGGCCAGCAAAAACAAACAAGAACTCCCTGTTCCATTAACTGTGGCATTTCTGAAGCATTTAAGAGTACTAATATAACGCTGTCACTATTATAAAGGCTTCAGAAGAAGGATCTACAAACAATGATGAGGAAGGGTGATACAGAAATGTCAGATGCAGAGTACTTCGGACCAGTCTTTCCTTAGACCTGCCATTTCAGGGACAAATTGGTGTGACTGTCTTCCCTCCAGGGACCTGTTATTTAGCCAGTGAAGGAGGCTTATGTTATTTTCCCTGTTACTAAGATAAGGGTCAAGTTCTTATGAGTAGTGCTGATCAGATTGATGGCCGTCCTTTGACCAGATCAAAGGGCTGGCTTCTTGTGAAGATCTTGGCCAGCTGAACTGCAGGGAGAAATATGTTCATGAAAAAGCAGACCCTGTGATCAGCAGCAGCGTTCCTCGCCAGAGCTTCCCTTCTTTGGGGACAGAGTGCTGCCCTGCCACCTCACTTTACCAAAGATACTTCCACCTTTTCCTCCTTAAAGTAGTTTAACCAAATCTTCCCATTGCAGGTTGTCTGGCCAACCCTGTACTGTCTTTATTCCCACAATGAAGTGTGCAATAATTCCCAATACAGAGTGATGTGTCTTACTGCAGTACGGGTCCAGAGCCAGCTGATNAGCATGACGTCATATGGTATGGAATACTCCTTTGGTCAGTTTGGGTCAGGTGTTCTGTCTGTCCCCTCCCAACTCCTTGTGCACCCCCAGCCATCCCGCCAGTGGGACGGTGCGAGAAGCTGAAAAGTCCTTGGCTCTATGTAAACATCGCCCAACAACAGCAAAAACATCTCCACTATCACTGCTGCTTCCAGCACAAATCCAAAACACAGCCCCATACTGACTTTCTTGAAGAAAATTAACTCTCTCTCAGCTGAAACCAGGACATTATCTTACTCCAGTACGGGTCCAGAGCCAGCTGATCCAACACAGATGTTGGACAAATAGTAGCAATTTAATCTCTGAAGCCTTTAGAAAAAAAAAAGAGACAGGCAGAAAATCTTTTCAAACGTGTTAAAGGTGTTTGGCACAAAAGAAAATACTGTGTTTCCTCTGATAATCCCAGTTCCTTCTTTTGTCATCCAAGTAAATACCCTGGTAGTCCTGGTAGTAATACATACTTCTAATTTTTCTATTACCTGGCTCCATTTCTTTGCCTATCCTACTTCTTGCAGAACTATCTAGATCTGTTCTCTTGGGCTTTCTCTGATTCCACTACAGTTGAGGTCTCAGCACTGAGATCCTTCCAGGAATAGAGAAAAGGCTGACTTCAACTCTGGGAAGCAGTGGTTGAAAATGAGAAGTATTTTTATGTCCATGACATCTGCTAAAGTGTTGGAGAACAAATTTCTAGACTAAATGCTGATCAGACTAAAATTCTGGTGACACTTATCTTCCTGACTGCTTGTCTCTCTCCACCCAAGGTGTAGGTAGCTAATATTAAACGTAGCTCAGTTAGGCACTGTCACTTTTCTGACACAGCTACTGTTAATCTAACACCAAACGCAAAAAAATAATCCCTGGAATACTTTTACATTGGCAAATTGCAAACCTTTGGTCTGCATCTTCAAACTGACTGGTTTATTGCATAATCTTTTATGATTATCTTCGCCTTTGGGAGTCTATACTTGCTTAGCCTTTGGTTAAATGAATTCATCTATCAGTATCTCCTGAGATATTACTTCACTCTGAATAAAGAAATATTAACCACTTTTTGACCTGTAGACAGCCTGCAGCTTGTCTGAGTTACTTCTTTTCTTTGGTATCTCATAAATGATGTTATACTTTTGAAGTTAAAATAACACCTTCAAATTAAAAGAGTAAACGGCTATTCACAAGTTATTTCTCTGAACATGAGGTACTATGAACAAAAATAGTTTTGCACACTGCAACTGCTGAAGTTCACATCAGCTGCTTCTCAGTTTAGTCTTGTTTTCAATACTAAATCTGATTTCCTTCCTCTCCCCCACCCACCCATTCACATTCCTTTCCACTTCAGTTCTGGAATGTGTGGTCTGTGGCCAGCTGACAACTTTTTTTTAAAAAAATAAATTTGAGGATATTTAAACAAGGCATTTTAAAGATCTATGGGTCATGAGCAGGGAGAGCTGCTGGAATGAGCAGACAGTAGCTTGAATGTTTGAATGATTTCTCTTCCCTGCCCTGCATTTCCCACCTATGTCTTAGTTATGAAACTGGCTGCTGTTGAAATCTTAAAGTGCTTTAATAACTTCAGCCAATCTGTAGTGCAATCAATGAATGCCAGGAGATACATGTATATTCAGCTCCAATACTCTGTTTGCTTAATTTTAGTCTATACTAATTTTTCAGATATTTTACACCTGCATCTTTAGGTTTTATTCTTCTATTGCTTAATTAATGTAAAAGGAACTAATTTATAAGTAGGCTTTATTTCTTGGAATGTTGCAGTTTTTGTCACTGAGGATCAAAACGGACCAGTTGTGCTACACCACAGAAGGAAAATGGTGGCTCCCAGGCAGACATCCTTTCCAAATGAGCTAAGATTTCCATCAGAGTACAGTGCAAATGCTGGATCAAAACTAAGTCATGTAATGCCATTTTTGCAGTATAGGACGAGTTGTAGTTTGTACAACAGGTCTTGCCACCAATTACTGAATGATAGAGTAAAGCCTGAGAAACTGAAGGAACAGCTATTGTCTGCTTCTGAAATCACTTGATACACTTTAAAATAAGTTTGGGTTAGCTGGCAGACAAAATATATAATAGCAGTTTTCAGAAAGCTGAAGGGCAGTATTTTACGTAGTTGCTACCCCTACACGTGATGGGCACTGGATGGGTAGAAATAAAAATCTGTGAATTTGTACATCTTCTACAGATAGAGAGCAATGGGTTAAAAAACAAAGCAAACAGAAACAAATCCAAACAAGCCCCCATACCTTAGCCTCAATCATACAACTCATGTAGAAAGACTCATTGACAAATACCAATCTGGTCTACCTCAACTCTGCTGGAAACTTTTAGCTCGGTGTCAAAAAATCCTAAGCTTCCCAAAATTGTTGCCAGAAGTCTTGATCCTGCTTCTGCTGAGATCAATGAGAACTTTGACACACAAACTGGAAGAAGGATTAGCATTAAAATCACTAAGTATGTAATAGAAATAATAACTCTTTGATATCTTTTTGCTAGTAAATTGCAAAGCACTTCATAAAAACGATGATCTGTAGGGAAACTGAATCAGAGATATGGAAAGCTATGTGGCAAGATTTCCAAGTAAGCCACGGATAGATTGCAGTTCTTTCAAGTCCTGCTGTGGTGCTTTAATACATTCAACTGCAAAACATCTGAATGTGTATCCCTCAAAGTAATTTTCTGCAAAGAATTAACAAAGCAAAAGCAATTCTATCTTTCATCCTACATTTTTTAACAAGTGCCTTAACCTATTTCAGGAAGGGTTTAGTGTGGAAGTTCTCACATCTGAGTTGGCCAATTATTTCTTGGTGAAGTATTTTCATCCTAATATCCTCGAGCAGAATATCACCTCTCTGAAGCTAGTGCATTTACAGAGTGTTATGATTCCTGGGTTTATGATTTTTTAATGTGTCAGTGTTAATAGTTGGGACTGAAAAATGGACAGTAGTCTGATATAATTGCATATACATCCTATAGTTGATATGGCAAATAGGGGACAAGTTGGAGAAGACAGCTTAGTCTGACCATTTTGGATTTCCCAACTTCATGAACTCCAGCTGATAAGCAGTCCTAAATTTCTTTTGGAATAAAATTAATTTGCTTACACTAAGAGCTAACTAATTTTAGGTGGTACAACAAAGCTTTCCCTTTTGATGTCCTACACAAATTCAAGGAAGCCTAATCCTAGTAGTTGTAATAGGAAAGGGTAATGTGAACTGAAATTACAATGGCTAGATTTTCATCTTGCTGCCTGTTGTTTTGGAAGAATCTTGATTTGAGTTTCTTTAAAAGCTTACTGTATTAAAAAAAGAATTGGATTCTCTAAAGTAACTGTTCTTAATGTAATCTACTCTATGATGATCTATGTGTGACTAGTGGACTTGTGAAGCTGCTCACCAGCAGAGTAACAGAGGGGTAAGGTGTCTAATACTGTTTGCATTAGTAAATAAAGGGGGTGGGGACAGCAGGAATCTGCCTTATCTGACCTGGCAGAGTATGGATGAAGTCTCTGGATGTTACTGTGAGAGACCATGTGTATCACAGTTACAGTGCACTTATGATTTATATGTTTAAGTATTCAGTAATCCTGTTTCATTATAAACACTCCATATATTATAAATATCTTCTTTCTTCAGACCCATTTAGATACTCTGGAGTCATTAGTTTTGGCGAGAAGGAGCAAATAAGTAAAACAATAGGCAAAGGACAAGCTTTTCTTGCTTATTTACTTCCAGACTCCTATTCCTTGTTGTAAGTGAAGTGACATGGAGCATTTATTTTAATTCCACTGAGGGCCCTGCGAGCACTCACTTCCATTTGCTTTTCTGTCTTTCAGGGTGCAGACGTTTCTCTTCTGTTCTTTAAAAGAAATTTCAGGTAACCAGCAGAACGCCAGGTTGCCTTGGGACATTAGGCAGAGAGGAGCTTAACAAAGTTGCTGACTGAATCTTAAATGTGCTAGGACTCTCTCTGGGCTTCTCTGAGTTTGTTCCTGAGTAATCCCATGAAGAGACGCTTACAAACAGGAGCATCAGATGTCTCCAGCTTCCTTAACAGGCCTGCAGAATTTTGATACCTGACAGCAAAGTCTCTGCTGTACTGATGACTGCTGAGAGTGTGTGTTCGGTATACATCTGCGGTACACAAGACCAGTATTTTAAAATACCACAAAATCAAATTTAATTCAAATCATGTGAGATAAGGTAAAACCTGATTGTTCCTGTCATGCAGATAAAAGGGAAAAAGCCTTTATTTTTTTTTCTATGACTCCTTTCCTCCAAATGATTACAGAAAACACAAAAGGGAGAAGTAACGCTTAAACACCACTCTTAATGGTTTTATTCTTGCTGCTGTAACTACTTCAGGAACATTCAGGAAATATATGCAAATTTTAAATTGTGTAGCTCCTATTTTATTTCATTGACTTCTAAATTGAGTGCTGGTTTAATGTTAAACTCTGCTCTGTTCCTAAGTGATGTGGGGAAGTACACCTTCTGCAAAAATATATTAATTTCTGAACTTCCCTTTGCTTTGTAGTCTTAGAGAAAATTCTTTGATATGCTGGATGTTTTGGTTCATATTGGGCAAACAGGCTGAAAAAGAACCAGGACGCCAACTGCGTGGTGCTGTTGCATGGTCGGCATTTCAGGGGTGCCCCACTGCAGCCACACTGCTTTTGCCAGCACAGACCCTGCTTTTCACCTAACGCTCCCCTGAAGACATTTCCTTGCTCTGGAGTTTATCCCATGTCAGGTTACTGATATATCAGCAAAAGCACCAGTGTCTTGATAGATATTGGATAGACATTTAGTGAGGCATTGGAACAGGCTCCCCAGAGAGGTGGTTGAATCGTCGTCCCTGGAGATCTTAAAAAAAAACGCATAGATGCAGTGCTCCAGGACATGGTCTAGTAGGCATGGTGGTGTTAGGTCGATGGTTGGACTTGATGATCTCAGAGGTCCTTTCCAACCTTAGTGATTCTATGATCATTAAGGGGAAAAAGAAAAGGGCTTTGTTTGGAAAGAAGCAAAGAGGGCCAAGCTTTCTTCTACTTCTAGAAATCACCAGATGGCCTGTGGGAAGACACACCAGACTCTTTCACGCTCCCTCTGCAAAGGTTTGTTTAATTCATGTTCTGCATCACCACGAAACTTTGAAGTGTATGGCAGGGTGACTGAAACTATTAGTGACAGAGCTACCCAGACAAAAGCATTAATTTGGGGAACAGTGCTTTGGTAAGGTTTCCAGTTCTTCAGCAGGAATGCCCATTGTGCAAAAGGAGAAAATATACATTGAAGTTGTATCCTTTAAAAGTCGTAGACTTTTTTTATTTCAGGAAAAAGTAAAGACAAGAAAATTGGCTTCAAAACACATTCCTAATGCTTAAACCATTCTCTGGAATATAAAAATACTTAGACTGAGGGGGGAAATGGAGAGTAGATGAAGAGATTATAAAAAAAAAACCTTTTTTTTTAAGGTTGACTGTTATTGTAACACAGCTTAGCTGTACAGCCATCTAAAAGTTTTATCACCTATGACAATATTTGAAATTATTCATGACTAGTATTCACAAACAACCATTAGTTTACTTAGGTATCCAATAATTTTAAATGTCAAACAAATTTGTTCTTTATCTAGCACAGACTGATAAGAAAATATTGTTTATGTACTTCATTCACAGCAGGTTGGATCACTTGGCTTATTTTAGAGCATACTTTGCCATACTGAAAGCCTGGCCAGAAGAATCAACCCTTTGGGTGAACTTGGTTCCAAATATTGATGGCAGTAACATGCCTTCAAATACCTGATTGAAATGTGAAAGGTTACACCTCCACAGAGAGGAACTGAAGACTGCAGCGGAGCTGTGAAATTGCCACTGAATCTCGGTCCAGTAGTTCCAATTGAGATGAGTTTATCTGACACTTGCAGTGGCAGTGTACTTGTCTCTAAAATCAAAAATACAAGAAAGATGTCATCTGACTGTCATGTTTCTGTATAATGGCTTTTTCAAATTTTCGCTGAAGCTTCCAGATTAGGCCTCAGCTAAGCAAAAACATTATTTATTTTTTTTTTGCTGGCACCTGACTTCCTACAAATGATAATTCTGTTTTTTTTTGTGTGGGTGAGGTGGTTTGGTTTTTTGTGTTGTGTGTGGTGGTGTTTTGGTTTGTGTGTGTGTGTGGGGGGGTTGTTTGTGGTTTGTTTTGGGGTTTTGTGGTGGGTGGTTTTTGGGTTTTTTTTTCGGGTTGTGTGGTTTTGAGTGGGGTTTGGTTTTTTGTGTTTGTGGTTGGTGGGTTTTTTTTTTGTTTTGGGTTGGGTTTTTTTGGTGTTTTGGTTGCTTGGTGTTTTTGTGGTGTTTTGTTTTTTGTTTTTTTTGCTTTTTTTTTTGAGAAAACCCCAAGCTCCCACAACTCATCGTAAGGCTTGTCTCCCTATTGTGTATGGCAGAGTACACCTACATCCAGGGCTACTTACACTGTGGTAGCTTTTGGAATGACATAATGAAATGGTTTCTGAAAACCATCAGATACCACTAACATTACCTATGCTGAAAAACAAGCAAGTAGGTGATCCTTCTAATGAGCCTTAATATAGCTGTGCATCTTCAGCAAAAGATAGGTAGGAGGTTTCTTTCTTGTAACGGAATAAAACGTTGGATACTAGTACTACTTTATTTCACTTTAAGTAAAACAAGGATTAGGTCAATTTGGCAGAAATGCTAAGGATTTGCTGTGTGTTGTGGTAACAACTTAAAAAACTCAGGCTGTAAAATATCATTAAAATTGGGATTAATCAGGATTAACACACATTGGGGGGTGGGGAATGCATTATTAAGTCTCCTTGTCACCTTCACAGATTTCAGGGCTGTGTTTCACATAAAAACGGATTCCTGTAAGTTTCAATAATTATATTTTTATTGATCCAATATAGACATCCTCTTTACAAGAACAACATTTAAAATAAGTTTATATTTACCAAAGCAGTACATCCTTGGGTTATTTTGGGTTTGTTTTTAATTTGCTTGTCCCCTGACCCTCTTGCTTATTTCCTCTGGCAATAGCTATTCCCAGCCTACAAATGTGCTCTGAACACAGAGGGACTTTGCTGTTAACCATGATTTCAGAAGTGTAAATCTATGATAATAAATATCCTGAAGTCGAGAAAGACTAGATGTGAAGCTTTTTTCTCGTGGCCAGTAGTTGCAGCAGTTTGATATAATATATACAAAGCAGAGGAATATTTTTTGGTAAATACTCTTTTTTGCTTTTCCTGTTTCCTAGTGACACAGTTGGAAGCAGGAAACTCTTTCTGAGTTTTGAGCTGCAGTAGTCCAAAGGATATCCTTGTCTCTCTCCACCTCTATAAATAAAGTGGAAGAACTTTTACCCTGCCTCTAAAAATCGGTATGTGTAACTTCTAGGTTGTTTACAAGAAGAGTCAGAGCTGTTGGTACCTATTTGATCTGTTTGCAGCTAATGTGTTTTGAAGTAGTATACACCCAACAATACTTTGTGGGGTCTCTGACAAACATTAGATCATGCACACACTCTCTGGGATTGTGACTATTTACTTCAGTTATATAATTCTGCCTGTAAGGAAAGTATCACAGAAAGATCAGATTTTGGTTAAAAAGGGAAAACTTATTTTACTTTATAGTTGAACAATTTTTGGGCCTCTGTTTTTCTTCTTTCACTTGGTAAATTTTCTGGGATACATCATATCTTAATGTAACCCAATATTTGTATTGATAAGATGGTCTGAAATAACAGTTGCCTACCTTGTTCAATAAAGTACAATGAAGTGCCTTTACAATAGTCTAATTTCAGTTTGAATGTTGAGGCTTTTTTTAGAGAGATTTTTCTAGAACATCTGCTTAATCACTCAAGCCAGTTTACTACAAGCCTGTACCAAAGTTAGAGGAAATGTATGGTTTTGAGGAGGAGCAGTATCAGCTTGTGTGTAGCTGCCTGAATATCAGGTTCCCAATTTCTACAGGAAAATGTTGGAACAGTCAGACAGGAATCACAAGAATGAGAAGAGGATGTCAAACTTCATATAAAAAATTCAATAAATTAAATCCATTTACTTTATCATGTGTAGGCTAAATGTATTTTTTTTCCAATCTATAACAAATAGGGTCTTGAAAATAGATACCTCTCCTATTTTTTAAAAGTAGAATGAAGTTCAATGTAGCTTGCAGCTAAGCAAATTCTCATGAAGACAAGGTGCAGATTATGTAGAAATGGCAGTAATTAACCTTTATGCTGATTTTAGTAAAGATGAAGAACCAGTAGGTTTTCCATTACTGGAAATCCACAAATCAAAGTTGGATATCTTTTTCTTGAATAGTTATATTTTATTTCTATTTAGGACATAATTCAGGAAACTTCTAGAGTTTCTCTTATGCGGGAGATCAAGCTGTAAGAGCACCCGTGGAAGCCCTGATTACTGCATTCTGCTGTTTTGGCAAGATTTAGTGGGTGAAAGACTGGCTATGTTGAGTTCAGTGGAAATACTGCCACTAATTTAAATTGTACCATAACTTTGCAATATTTTATTTGCCTAGGGGATCTAAATACCCAGTAGCAATTCTGGATTATGAATTATTATTTTTGAAATGATGGTATAGTCAGGAGATGAAAGCAGGGTTTTTATTCCTCTGCAAACAGGGAAGCAGGAGGCTGCATTCAGCTGTGCTCCTGGCCATGGCTCATGAGCTGTACGTGATCCAGAACATCCATTCCGTGTGTTTGAGACAGGAAGTGTGAACAGCGGCATCAGCAGATGGAGGTGCCTGACTTTTGCAATTTCTCTGGAAATTCAGAACTTCTCTATTACCTCAACATGGCACCAGTTTGTTGAGGGTACCATGGACCGGGAATTTCTGCAGTCAAATTTTCCATCACTTTCTGTTAAGGAGCGATCATACCTTTCCAGTCAGCATAGACAGGGTTGGGTCCATCAACACTGCCTAACTGCTGTCCCTGGAGGGAATAAGGCTTACGCTGGTACTTTGGTGTTGTACCACCTGCTGTATGGCCACCTGCTGAGATAAGATGCAGGAACATGTCTCTGAATGATGGCTCACTAATTTAGGCCATGGACTTTGACTTCCCTACCTGCAAGGGAGGTTGATTTCACTTACTTCTGTCATCAAGATCTAGCTAAAGACAGTTAGAGAAGAGACCAGAAATTCCACTTGCAGACTCTAGTACAAAGGGACTTTATACAGACAGCAGAAAAGGAGCAAGGAAATAATATATTCAGAGGGAAAGTTTACAGACAGACCAGTAATCATCCAAACAAAACACAAGTGGGTAAAGAAACAACTTGTAATCGTTTTGTCTTTAACTGTTCCCTCTGTTTTCTACCTGCTCCCCAGACATGTCAGGAGAAATGCAAAAACTTCCATCCACTCCTTCTTTGAACATCCCCACTGCCCCAGATAGACACATACACTCACTCTGAATTTTAACTAAGGGCTGAGAATATTTTTACACACACACACCCCCTTTGGGAAGAAAGGGAGTAATCTTTCCAGAGAAGATTAATGTTAGTAGCCTCTTTCCATGAGGACTCTGCTGCTTCACTCTCTGACAGGCTGTCCCTAAATATCCCCTCTGTTTTTCCTTCATTTGGTACTGTCACCAGGGAGATTTTGCCTCTCCGTGCAGTTGCAAGGGAGGAGAAGCAAGAGCTGGGAACTCTCACAGGGATGGAAGATGAGGGTCACCTGCATCCTTTGATCATTTCGCCTTCCCCCCCCCCCAAAGATGAAGGAGTTCTTCTTTGGGGTCCTTTGTTTTCAGCTTCAGAGCATGTTAGCTGATTCTGCTCCTACGCTGGAGTTTTTGGAAAAATTACACCCACTGAAAGGTACCAACGCTGTTTGGGGTTCCTTGCACGAGGCATAAAAAGACCTACTCATGAATGGCTTTGCCTAAGGAGATTTAATTTAAAGAAAGGCAATGAAAGAATAATGGAAGAAAGGAAAACTGAAACACAGTGTGATCTACCCATGTTCACATAGGGAAACTTACTCAGCTCTGTGATTCCTCTCAACCATCATTACTATTGATCAAGAAGTAAAGTAGAATTCTACTTCAGAGAAGGAGGTACTTTGGGTATCAAAAAGATCTGGTACTGTCTGCTTCTGGTAGGTACACAAAGAATTTGAATTAACAGTAAATAATATCGCAGGAGATTTAGGAGCACCTTTAATTAATGTATTTCTAGCTGTTCAGCAGCATATTGTCTAAGAGGTTTAAGCTCTGCAATGCTATTAGAGTGACTAACTTCATGCAGCAAATCCATGGTGCCAAGGAGGTATCCTGGCTCCCTGAACATGGATTTCTACCCCAAAAACCAGGTTTCCAGAAAAGACTGATCTGAGTTATGAATGATGAAAGCCAGCTGATCAGAAAGACTGGAAAAGTTATTTTAACTTTTCCCTGGTATTTTGTACCCGTGTTGTCTAGGACTGGAATCAGATTCTTAAAACCATGCAAAAAAACAGAGCAAAAGTGTCTGTTTCCGAAGACAAAACCACTAATGATGAATAGACAGTGCGAAGGGGTATGGCACAGTTGTGACAGTCTCATCTTTTATTCTAGTTGTTAGAGCAACTCATTTTGGCTGCGGAAGGCTTTTTCTCTGCTTGAGGAAACAAAAACCCACCTTGCACTGAACAGTCCAGATATTTGTTTATATGGGAAATGAAGGCAGCCTCCTGAGTTGAGGCTGTGTTGCTGGGAAGAAAGAGCTAGGTTTGGCTGGGATAAAGGTAGGAGAGCAATTCACCACTCATTTCTGCCCACTCAGCTAAAGATAGATCCTGGGAATGGGGAGACTTATATTAAAGGGTGCTGAGAGATGGTAGTTTGCTTTGTTTCCAGACTGGTGAATATAAAACTATTCTAATAATGTATATACAACTTCCTTCTAGTTCTCTTTCTTCTTGCAGTAGAAGTAGCTCTATCCCAAGCAAAAACAATGTTTCATCCTGTCAGACTTGAGTGGAAAGGGGAGGGGAGGATAAAACATGAAAACAATTAAAAATGTTTATTTTTAATAGTGTCTGGCAGTAGTCAGAGTTTTTAAAACTATAAATAAACAAAGGTCATAGTCGATGATGAGAAACACATGCCATACGCATGTTTTTGAAAATGTAGATAAAGAAAACAGATAATGAATAGTATTATGTAGTTGGCTCTTTACAGGAGACCCATCAGAGCTCCCATTGCAATGTTCAGTAGTACCAGAAAGCAGCTGTGCCCCTTGGCCCAGTGAAGAATGTAAAATGGAGGTGTCTGAGTCCTGCTCCTTGTGTTACCGCTGTCCCGCTGGATTCCTCCTCCTCTTTCCCTTTTTGCCGGTTAGGGGACAGGACTCGCTGTGCCCAGAGACGGCATGTGTACAGCACAGCGGGCCCAGATCTCTGTACCAGCCTGTAGCTCCTTCTGTAGCAACTGCAGGATTTAAAGAAACCTGCTCGTGTGTGGGAACTGGGAAGCTACGTTCAGTGACTAACCAAGAATAAAGCTCTGGCAAAGCAGACAAAACCAACATTTCTGGTGTTTGATAGGTGACGAAGGCAACTTAAGGATCAACCCAGACCTGGAAGCTGATATAAATCACGGTGCGTGGTCAGCAGCCCTGCTCTGTCGCTGGGGATGGGTGCAGGAATACGGCTCCAATTATCTGGGCTATTTATGTGCACTTGCTTTTGGCAATCTTGCTTTGGAATGCTGTTTGTAAAAGGTTTCATACTTTTCTATTAAGCTTCTTAAAGGGCCATTATGCATTCACAAAAATCCATATCCATCTGGTAAGGAATGTTTCCTGACTCAATTAACACTGTATGCATACCAATTGCTGCCATTCTGGAGTGTGATTCAGTATTCCAAATGCGCTTGCATATTAAGAGAGGAGGTTAGGAAATAGAGTGGGAAAATAGTACATTTTACAAGAAAAGAATAAAGAAGAATAGCTTTTTAGTGATTCTCAGGAGCTGGAAGTCTTTATTTATAAACCAGCCCCCACCAGCTTCTTTTGTGGTAAATTTAGTGGCTGATACTAGTTAATACCTGTATGACACACAGCTTTATAAATGAGAAACAGAAATAATTTCAGTGATCTTTGCCAGTTATTTTATTTTCCTGAATATTATCCTTATTCAAGGAGTATCTTCATGAAGTTTTAATCACAGATGTTTAAACTAGTTCTAATACTCTGTATCACACCATTTTAGAGACCGTTAGAAAGTTGGGGTTTTTTGGTGAAATTGTTTTCACAGTAAGCTTTTTGGGTATTAGCGTTTCTGAGTTTTAAGGCAACAGCTACGTTCTCAGCATTTAGTCCTAATACAGTAAGATTCAGATGTAGGTGGGGCCCTTTAAAAGTGATAATGTTTTTGTGAATCATCTGTGTTATCCTTAACAGCAATTAAGATTTGCAAATACATATGCTTTTTATTTTCCATGCCTGTAATAAAACTTTTTAAGTGTTTTTTGTGGTTGCCATTTGCTGGTCTTGCTGTACGTAGTACTGTAGTAACATGGTACTTTAATTTCTTTTAACACTGAAGGTTTTCCTTTCTGAAAGATGATATAAAAGGGCATAATGCTTCTTAAACAGGAAGGTGACTGAAATATTATGGAAAGGATGCATTATTCTTGATGTTTTGGCCTGAGAACACCAAGGCAACATTCCAGTTCTTCAAAAATGCGTAGAAAGAACTCAAAGCAAACTCAAGAATTACTGGTAAACCCAAAAGACATTGGAAATACAGGGAAGAAGGCATCTACCTGACAGAAGGAAAGGTCAGTTTCTAAACCACCTTTAAGTTGAGGAAGACATGAGTTCTCTAAAGAAACTTGAAAGAATTAATATATAATAGTTACTGACACAATTTCAAGTGACCTAAACTGGGAAATGAAAATGGGAATATGCAGACAGAAAATAATAGATGCGACTTTCTGCTTGTAAGGCAACAGGGACAGAAATTTGTTTTGACAGAAGGAATTTAGAGACAGATAGAAGTGTGTTAGAATTTAGCTGGACTGAGGGATTATAGATATTAGCAGAAGGAACTGGGCTTGTTTTAGCCTGGAGAAGAGGAAGCTCAGGGGAGACCTTATTGCCCTCTACAACTACCTGAAAGGAAGTTGTGGTGAGCTGGGGGTTGGCCTCTTCTCGCAGATAACTAGTGATAGGACAAGGGGGAACGGCTACAAGTTGTGCCAGGGGAGGTTCAGGTTGGAGATTAGGAGAAATTTCTTCTTGAAAAGGGTGGTCGGGCATTGGAACGGGTTGCCCAGGGAGGTGGTTGAGTCACCGTCCCTGCGAGTGTTTAAAGAAAGGTTAGATGTGGTACTGAAGGACATGGTTTAGTGGGTAATAGATGGGGAGGAGACGGTTGGACCAGATGATCCTTGAGGTCTCTTCCAACCTTAATGATTCGATGACAGCTGTTAGTGGTAATTGGATTTGTTGGATGTTCACATTAGAACTTATATCAATGGACTTTCTAACTTGGCCACAAAATATGAATCTACTTAAATTCTCTACAAAATTAGTTCAAGCCATGATATAGTTTATTTTTTAAAACTCTTCACAGAATCACAGAATGGTTTGGGCTGGAAGGGACCTCAAAGATCATCTAGTTCCAACCCCCCTGCCATGGGCAGGGACACTCTCCACCAGATCAGGTTGCCCAAAGCCCCATCCAACCTGGCCTTGAAAACTTCCAGGAGTGGAGCAGCCACAGTTTCTCTGGGCAATCTGTTCCAGGGCCTCACCACTCTCACAGTAAAGAATTTCTTCCTAATATCTAATCTAAAGCTTCCCTTCTTCAGGTTAAGGCCATTATCCCTTGTCCTATCACTCCATGCTTTTGTAAACAGTCCTTCTCCATCTTTCCTGTAGGCCCTTTAGGTACTGGAAGGCTGCTATAATATCTCCCCAGAGTCTTGTTTTCTCCAGGCTGAACAAGCCCAACTCTCTCAGCTTGTCTTCATAAGAAAGGTGCTTCAGCCCTCTGGTCCTCTTTATGGCCCTCCTCTGGACTTGCTCCAACAGGTCCATGTGCTTCTTACGCTGGGGGCCCTGGAACTGGATGCAGTTCTCCAGGTGGGGTGTCATGAGAGTAGAGGGACAGAATCACCTCCCTCGACCTGCTGGTCATACTTCTTGTGATGCAGCCAAGGATACAGTTGGCTTTCTGGGTTGCAAGTGCACACTGCCAGATCACGTTGAGTTTTTCATCAGTCATCACCCCCAAGTCCTTCTCCGCAGGGCTGCTCTCAATCCATTTTCTACCCACCCTGTGTTTGTGCTTGGATTGCCCTGACCCACGTGCAGGACCTTGCACTTGGCCTTCTTGAACTTCATGCGGTTTGCACAGGCCCACCTCTCAAGCCTGTCAAGGTCCCTTCCCTCCAGCGTTTCCAACGCACCACACAGCTTGGTGTCATCGGCAAAATTACCGAGGGTGCACTCAATCCCACTGTCCATGTGGCCGACAAAATGTTAAAGAGCGCTGGTTCCAATACCGACCCCTGAATGCCACTCGTCACTATTTTCCACCTGGACGTTGATCTGTTGACCATAACTCTTTGAGTGTGACCACCCAGCCAATTTCTTATTCCCTGAGTGGTCCATATTTCAAATTCATGTATAAATAAAAGTTTTCATTTAGTCTTTGTAATTTTTTCCCCTATGCTTTCAACTGGCCATTTGAAAACAAAGAAGTTAGTTATTAGACCCTCTAGCTATGCGTGAAATCTTCTCTATAATACCACTGTTCGCATTCAGATAGGAGTCCACATAACTGAGTGACAAGGACAAAATGTATCAGGCTATACAAGATTTGTCTATCTTAAGCATCTACCGTATAATGAGATTCTTATTTTAATCATTGTCTTTCAGATTATAAATTGTTATTTTCCCTTTTCTGCTACAAATGAATAAAACACCAAGCAGTGAAATACAGGTTAGGTTAATGTGCCATTTTAATTCACTGGATACATGATAGCAAGTAACCCAGAAATTTGCTGAATATCCCTGCTGTTCGTTAAGAAGGGAAATAATAGAGTAATAACTACTTTTATTTTGCACCATCCATATATTGTCACAAGATGGTACAGTCATACAAAAAAGACATTGATAAACTGGCTTTAAATCGTTCGAGTGACAGCGAGGTTGCTGGGGGGCTGCAGCACCTGACACATAAAGGAGAGAGCAGGGTTTTGTTCTGCCTGGAGAAGAAGAGGCAAAAGGAGGATTTTAATGCTGTCTTCAATTATCTAATGGGTAGTTGAAGAGTAGGCGGCAGGTAGACGTTTTTCCCAGAGGTACACAGCAAAAGAAAAAGAGGGAATAGATACAATCTGCAGCAACGGAAATTATTTTAAGAGCTAAGGAAAAAAAAAACCAGTTTGCAGCAAGGATGGCCAAACACTGGAGTGGGGCCCAGAGGCTGCGAAATCCCCCTCTGTGTGGTGACTCAAAATGTCACTGGACAAGCCCTGAGCAACCAAATGTGCTTTTGAAGCTGGCACTGTTTTCACTGAGAACTTGGACCAGGTGATGTCCAGAGCTCCCTTCTGACATAAATCATTCTGGCATTCTCTGACCATGCTTCAAAGCCAAACTCCATTAACAACTACTATAAACTGTATTTAAAGTCCATTAATGAAGTTGCACAAATAGGTGTTGCTTTTTGCTATTTATGTCTGTGACCTTTGTCATCTTCCTGACCTTAGCATATGCACTTAACATTTTGTCTCTTCTGCAATGAAGTGAGTACCTAACCTTCCACCTCTAGAAGTACAAAGGAGGTTATTTAAAGATTTTCACAATTCGGGAAGGTGTGGAAAAGGCTCATTTGACCTTCTTTATGCAGGGAGAGGACAGAGAGAGTAAGTATTTTTGTATGACAGGAAAATAAAGCTTGAATAGCTCTCTACCCAAAAAATAATGTTTTCAGGGTGCTAGGTTTTTCTGTGGTTTTCTCTCCCTTTTTTCTCTAATGCAAGGCATACTGGTAAATCAGAATTCTCATATGTCTTAAGAATGAACAACACTGAGAAGCACTGGCACGTGTACATCAACATCCAAATATATGTCCTCCCAGTGCATCTTAAAACCATGTGTGAGAGAAAGAGGGTGGCTCTCCTGAAAGCCCCGCATTCCTGCAGGAATAGATGCCTGGGTCTGTGGGACAGAAGGCAGCTGTCGTCCTCTTTGTACTTTCTGTTCTGCCTTCTGCAGGACAGCATTCCAACTTTCAGTGCAGTTTTGTAGTATGAACCTTACCCCATGTGAGACCTCAGAAGGTACAAAGTTAAACAAAAAGCTGCTTCTCTTTTGGCTGACCATGCAAAAGTGTTATTCTGCTACCATGCAAGTAAATAAAACAGCATGAAGAGATGAAGGCTAGAACATTAAAAAATATGTGCCATTAATAGCATTTCTGAACAATTTCAATCTGTTCTCTGAGGCAGCTGAGGGACTTGGTAACAGTTGGAGTTGCATTTGGTGGTCATCAGAAATTTACACTGGCATATACTCCCATGCAGGTATGATTTGGAGGGGAGTAGTTTATATTATTTGGCAAAAATTCTGAAGTATTCCTTGGAAAAAAAACTTGGCTTAGCATTGAGAAACAGTTAACACTGTTTTTTTCCTCAAAATATTATTTATTTCACTGTTGTTTTGTCGTATTTATTCCACTCCCCACTGATAGCTTATTATTTGTGTATAACTTCAGAGCTACATTCTCAGTTTCTAACAGAATTTTGCATTAGTCTCTGCTCTGCTACAGAACAAATAAAGCCATATTTATCATTTTTTTTAAATAAGAGGTCTTTAACTTCAAGGACCTTGAAATGAAAAGTTCAATGCAACTTTTTTGAAACCTGTCACCCTTCAAGGACAGAAGTCTTTAGACCCATTTTGATTTCAGATACAATATTATAACTGTGAATATGATGCAAAATGTAAGTGGAGGAAAAACAATGCAATGATATTTGAGGGTTTCCGACATTGTAGTTTCTTAACATAAAAACAATACAGAGGTGTTTCTGATTGTGCTGGTGCAGAATAGCAAAAATGGAAATCCTGTTTTGGCAGTTCTTTCTAACACAGCATTGTTCCCTATGGCACATTATTCCCTGCTCTGATTACTCCAGTACTGAATGACTCAGTTTCCGTGTTTCCTTAAAAGATTACTCAGTCTGTTAAATAGGTTCAGGACCATTTTGCTGAGAGTCTGTTTCCGCACTTAGTTTTACCCAATTAATTCTAGTGATTTGTAACTATTCTGAACAACTTTGCTTTGATGGAGCAACTTATCCTTGGCACTGTCACCAGTCACATCAAGGATAAGAAGGTCATTGGGAACAGTCAGCATGGTTTTACCAAGGGAAAGTCATGCTTGACCAACCTGATAGCCTTTTATGAGGATGTAACCAGGTGGATGGATGATGGAAGGGCAGTGGATGTGGTCTATCTTGACCTCAGCAAGGCATTTGACACCGTCTCCCACGGCATCCTTGCGGGTAAGCTGAGGAGGTGCGGCCTGGATGATCGGGTCGTGAGGTGGATTGTGTGCTGGTTGGAAGGTAGAAGTCAGAGGGTTGTGGTCAATGGGGCGAATCTAGTTGGAGGCCTGTCACTAGTGGAGTCCCTCAGGAGTCGGTACTGGAACTGGTGCTGTTCAATATTTTCATCAACGGCCTTGATGAGGGAACAGAGTGTACCCTCAGCAAGTTTGC
>VWZZ01005988.1:101451-165309 GCA_013399095.1 Psophia crepitans | reverse complement strand
GGGGCGGAACACGCAGCCCTGGGTGCGGGGGGACCCCTCGGCGCGGCCGTGCCCGCTGTCCCCCCGACCGCAGCCGCAGGAGCAGGCAGAACCGCTCCGCGCAGATTATAACCCTGGCCCGGCTTTTAAAAAGTATGCGAGAGTTTGGGGGTTTTTTTTTGTTCTCAGTTTGGAAACTCTTGCTGGCGTTTTGGTCGAGCCGGGGAAGCTGGGCTTACCCTGCTGTAAATTGCATGCTGCTGTGTGTGGTGGTTTGGAAAATGTCAGTGCTAGCAGAACTGATGGAGCTCGCTGGTGCACCTTTCCGCCGGCAGCGGGATGGGCTCAAGCTGTCCGGGCAATAAATGAATGGTATCGATAATGGTAAACTGCCTTCTGGAGTTCTATGTAATTAACTGGTTTTCCCCTTCTCTCTCGTCTCCTCTAAATAAAGTTTGGAATTTGACGTCTCCTTTTTTAACAAGAGTTTGTGTACAACCATTTCAAACTACCGAATCTCCAGTATTGTTCTGAGTTGTCTGGTAATTGAAAATGATTCACGGTTTGCTGTTTTGCTTTCACTCCCCTCCAAGTGACTTGGAAATAGGTTATGTTTTGTTGCCTGTTGCACATAGCTAAACTTGAATAAATGGTATGTATTGTAAGTAAAGCAGTAGAACTTTTTGTAACTGTATCAAGTATAGGTGAAAGTAATGTCCCTGAAACAGACCCGAGCACTAATAGCTCTGTGACATCTACCCTTTAGATCATGCACGTATCGACAGATCTTTTACTGTTGAATTTAGTTCTGTTGACAATTCCTGCTGTGAACATCTCCACTGTTCAGTGCATTTTCTTTAAGTCAACACTTCTAGGAGACAACTGATAAAGATAGTAATTTATAACATCTGGGGAGCTTGTGCGAGTAAACGTACCGATGTGCTGCGTACACTTCAGTTTTAGCTCTAACTGTTGAGTGACTTGATGCTGATTAGCTGTGTGCTGATTATTCATTTGGGAAACTTTTGCTTGTTAATATACAAGATATAATAACCACACTTTCTCCTAAATTTTAGTAGGCTGGTTCAGAATAAAATTACCACATCACAGAAGTTTTGTCCTAGGTGATAAGTTCACTGCTAGTTTTGCAGTTCATATAACTGGCTATGTAGTTTGTACTCCCCCAAAAGTACAAAGTGTCAACGTTGTGGGCAGATACATGCAGAAGTATGTACTCATTGTAATGAAAAGAAATTGAACTGGAAACAGGAGTGAGAAAAGGTGAATGGGGAGGTGTCACACCTGAAGTGGTAGGTAGAGGGTTTGCTCACTTGGACACATGGTTTAAGGCACCGCTAACAAACTTGGTACTACTACCCTGAACATGCACATTTCAGGTAACACTTGCTCATACTCATTAGAAACATACTGTGTGAGGTTTTTTACCTTAATTACAGACAGCCATTAACCTGAGAACCGATCAGCTGTCCTTAGAAACGGTTGGTTTTTGTCGTATTTCATGTGGAAAAGTATAATATCGTGTATCACCTAAACTTAGCCCTTTTACAGTCTGTCTTCTCAGGGTTTTTTCTTCTTAGTAAGTAAATTTAAGGCTAAATCTTGAAAGTAAAAAAGAAAAAAAGTTTGAAGTTTGCATTAGGGACATAATAATTTTCAGTAGCTGGAACATAGAGATGCCAGTTTGCTTGAAAGTGTGAAAGATTTTCCAGGAGAAACTGTTTTGGGAAATTAAATTACACTTGTGAGATTTGGCCAGCTGCAGAAAACAAAGATAAAAAGCTCAAACACTAGTACTCTTACATTTGTTTGTGTAGCTGCGTGGAAGACTTGGGCAAAAGAGAATGTTCTAGTAGACGCTGCCTGCTTCCATTCAGTTTTATGGGCCCAGAGAGAGAAGGAGAGCTTTAACATATGGAACATCACCTTGTCAATTGCTTTAACAATAAATATAGAGGTGAATAAAGGAATGTGTATTCAGATGCAGTAACACTGTAATGAAACAATGTAACAAAGAGTTTAGGGTTTTTAGGCAGATTAAGTAATCTTCACATATATTATAAAGGGATGCTGCTTTCCTGGTGCTATTTTTCTTTTGGAAGGGAAGATCGAAGCAAGCTCTTTTAACTGTTCTGCAAAGATGACAGAGGAATTACCTCTGCTGTATCTCTTAAGCCATCGAGAGATGAAGCTGAGGATGTGTAACATTTCATTTGTTTGTTAGGTAATGTTGCTTATCAGCAAATTTTAGAAGTTATGATTTGTTAGTTTAATGGTTTTTTCAACTAAGTGACCATGGACCTTGACTGAGTTTAACAGTTCAGGCTCTTTATGGCATATGTGTACTAAAAGTATTGCTACTGAAAATAGTTCTGAGAGAGTCACACACAGTGACTGCAAACTAGTGTGAAGCCACTGAAGAAATGCTTATTCTTGACAGGTTGGGACCAATTATTTGCAGCTTACGAGGTGGGGAAGTTTGCACAGTTTCTGGGGAAGTTTGCATAGTTTCTCTGAAATCATATGAACACTAGAGCTATTCAGTACTGTCTGAATGCTCCCAATAATAAACTATCGCACTAGAAATAAAATCAAAGTATAAGCTGATAAAGCAACTATTCCCTCCTCTTTATTAAAAACTAAAACCAACAAAACCCCTTGTTCTGGACTCTGTTTCACTGTCTTTAGTATTTTACTGCTTTGGAAATGGGATTCAAGTGCTTGATATGGATCAAAAGAAAAAGCTTAGCTGTATCTTCACAAAGTATTTGCATGTGTCTTGTTAAAAGAAATTCTAGCCCTTGCTGATTTGCAACATGTATTTCTGTGCCTTTTATATTGGGGCAGGGATGGAGTAAGGGAGTTACTCTTCCCCCCTGCCCCCCGCCCATGAAGAATACAGCTATTGAACCGCTAATCTGCAGGATCCACTCTCCCCACTTCCCTCTTGGTAGGTGCACAAGTGTAGACCCAACAAGGAGGAGTCGTATCGCTTCAGGATTATATAGTTTTCTCAGTTTAGACTTTATGGCTGAGTGCTTGGGAATTCTTATGTTGAATCAATATTTTACAATATTTTTTTTTCCGATTGTGTGCTTGGGTTGTTAAAGCGTAACTCTAGAGAAAAAGATTATTTGCAGTTTTTTCTTTTCTATGCTAATGGAAATTTTAGTTGTTAAGCTTTTGACTGACTTGCTGAAATTTGGTCTGTAAAAATTGTGTTGCCACTTTTTGCAATGCAAATGCAATGCAGAAGTCCTACAATTTGGAATTTCAGGAATTAGCAGATTAGACTCTCTTCTGAATTATTCCCTGTAAAGTGGACTGTATATTGGTAGGTTTGTTTTTCTTTTTTACCTTCTATCAAGTGGTGTTTATCCTTTTTATCTTAGAGGTTATCATTTCAATACATGTCTTGATATCGCTGGGTAGAATATACTTCGCAGTTACAAGTGCCATAAGTTTCTGTTAGTAGCATCACTTTTTTTCCCCCCTCGCCCTCAATTCAAAATGAAGTCCAACATTTATACTGAGGACTGTTATTTTAAAAAATTTTACTCACAGATACACCTATGGAAATCTGCTCATTTAACTGCCATGATAGAAGTGAATAAAATTTAAGGTAGCATATGTCTCATAGCAATTCCATATCATATAGGACTCTTCAGATTTTTTTTATATATCTGTGCATTTCTTCTGACTTTGAATTGGAAGTTGTCTCAAATTCCTCAGATTCTCAATTTCAGTGTGCGGCTGCATGGCTCCAGTGGTAATCCATAGCCATAATACGTACATAGAGGTTCTAATTTTCAAAGCACTTTACAAACATTAAGTAGCCTACTGAAAGCAGCATTGCCCTCATTTTCTCTGTCCCAAAATTATTTTTGTCACATTAATTTATATAATGTCTACTGGAATTTATTCAAGTTATTATATTATTGTATTTTTTCACATAGCATTGCTAATTTGTAAATAACAGCATTATTAAAAAGGTAGGTTAATTCTCATTATAAAGGTTTTCACAAACATTTTCATCTTGGTTATCTTCCTGTGTTCACTCAAAGTGGCACAAAATAAGGATAAAAACCAGGTTTCCTGCTCCATTATTTATGTGTGTATACATATTTATATGTGCATTCTCCAAAAGTCTTTAAAAAAAAAACAAAGCCAGTTTGTTGTTGGGAAAGAAACTCATAACATAAAGCAAACTGACATAAAATACACATAAGACTTGGAAGTTCTGGGACAGATGGTTGGGGAGAATAAAATAAAAAGAAGAAGAAAAAAAAACCACTAGAGATGAAAAGTCTTTAGATATTAGTCTAATCTTCCTTGATATCTCATGTCATAGATTCAAGTACAGTGGCCATAAAATACCATAACTGAAAATACATTCTTTTTTCTTCATGTTATTTCGATGAGGGAATATCTGCACCTGAATTTTGTTGCCTACTTGTCAATAGGAAGGAAGTATTATGACCACTTTCAAATTATGACTTTCCTTGGATGAAACCAATGCATTGGCATTACTGGAAACTTTAACGTGACAGGAGGGTAAAAAAAATTCTGTTAAGGAAAAGAGAACTATTTTTGCAAATAATGTCCAAAATAAAATAAAGGCTGCTTTAATAGTTACCAGATTAAAATTATACATATCATGCTGAAGTTTCTTTCTCCCTTTATTATTATTAATCTGTAAATGTCATAAGTTAAACTAGTGCCATATATTCTCCTGGTGTTTTTAAGTGCTCAGTGTAACTTGCTTTGAGAAAAGCAGTTTGTTCAAGAGAACAGGATGAGACTTTTTGTAAGCAGATGAAATTATTTTACAGTATTGGACAGTTCATTAATTTGGTAATTTCCTGTAGAAACCAAGTTCTTTTTTTGTTGCATACTGGGAGATTTGCAGTAGTGTGACCTTAGATTTAAAAGTAAGGTAAAAATAAACTGGTGAGGATAGACAGGAGGATAGTAGTGCGTGTGAAGGGAGTTTTATCATGTAAGTGTATATCTGATGCCTATTCAGAAGTCCTAAATGAAGTTGGGATTTTATGATATGATATAATTTATCAGTTGGTTATCTGCTGACCTAGTTTGCCGTAAGCAGGAAGGGATTTAGTGTGTCACTGGCTTTTTTGGGGTGCCTTTTTTTTTTTTGGTAGGTTGGCCTAAAATTCATAAAACCTATTCAATTTTAACTATCAGAAGATATGAGCAACATATGTTTTTGAAGTGTAGTTATTCTCATCTGTTGCAGTGAGGTAGTGGCGAGGGAGAAGGTGATTTACGTATCTGGAATTTGCCTTTATAGGAAGCTGCATGAGTTGCTGCCCCTCGGGACCAAAGTACTGTCAGCCCTTAAAATGGACTGTTCGTTAAAGATTTGAAAATGTAGCCCTTGTCTTTTTTTTTTTTTTTAAGAAGGCATACTGAAATGTTTTCTCAAAATACATTTTTCTTTCCTTGTCCCCTTATAAATATCCGGACAGCATTATAAGATGTGATATGAAGAGGAGGGGTGGGGTGGGGAGAGAGGTGAAGAAAGGGAAAGAACTTTTTTAAAACAGGTCTGAATAATCAAAAGGAAAGGGTCTGAAGAATGTTATTAAAATGAAGCTCTAATATTATGTACATTCTCCTTTTTCTGCATCTTCAGAGGTTTAAAATCACAAATCTTATTTAGTTGTTTGATGCTGTACAACAACAGGGTGATACTAACCCCTGTGACTGTGGAAGCCCATTTATTCCATAACACAGATCCAGAAACTTTATAGGGAGAAATATTAAGAGTAACGCTGCTTGTGCAGAGTTTTTCCCTATTTGGGACCCTCTGTCATCACAAAATTTGCAGCTGTTGGATCCAACCATGTTCCAGATAATCCATCCCTACTTTGCTCACTGCTGTCTTTTATCCTGTTTTTATAATACAGAGTTGGCATAAATCTGAAAGTTAAAGGGCAGAGTATCTTTACTGAGACAGAGGTTCTGCTTGAAAAGCCAGTAGGAAATGTACATTCATGTATATGAAGCTTACACACTTCTCTCGTGCATGTCTGAGAGTCAGAGCTTTATGCCAGCTTGGTTTTTGCTACTTAATAATATTTGTGCATATTTTCAAGAATGACTATTTATGCTATTTGACTTAGATTTTTGAGGAAAAATTGCTTATTGATTTCTAAGCTTCCTCCCTTCTCATCTTCCTGATTAGAATATGCAAACTCTCACAGCAGTAAAGCGTACAAAACGTGAAAAGGCTGGGTATGTGCTTCTCTAGTCAACTACGGTTAACTTTGATCAATCACAAGTTTGCTGTCTAGTTCTAGCATTCCCAAACATAGTTTGGCTGAAACCTCTGTATTATTTATAATATTAGCAGTTTTTTCCATCTACTTTGGCAATTACGTAATAGAGGGAACACACAGTTCAGGCTTGCTTCTTATTTTTGTGGCAACGTGCCATTCTTCACCCTTCTCTTAAAATCAGTTCCAACTGTGTTTTCATGCCTGAGACTGATTTGTGAGTACTCTGAAGGTATGGTTAGTCATATGAAAACTCTGCTTTTGCAGTTTCTATTATCATCTTACAGACTTGTTGACAGTTTCTTTTCTGTACTGAGTTGGATATAATCTTGTCTGAACAGCAGCATGTCAAATGCATAAACTGTTCCACCAATAAAGTAAGCACACAGTGGTTTACGGGTGTTATGGTCATAGACCTACAAATCTTTGTGAAAACCTGAGATTTATTCCTAGATCATATAGAATTTAGATTTGCTGATAGCTAGGCATAACTAAGCAAATTCTTTTAAACTTATATTTTAAGCTTTCCTTCGGTGAGTGGCTGTCTTCCGAAATGGCTGTTCATCAAAACTCATGAAGGTATAAAGGCACTGGCATGCGTTTTCAGCAGATACACTGTAAGCTCTGTGTAACACAAAATGAAATTTAATGGATTTTCTACGTTATTAAGGTATCATTATGGTTTTTGAGTAACCCGATAAGTAAAGGCCTCCAAATTATGAACACTTATGGTTCTTGTTTATTGAAGAATTACTGTGATTTCTTCCTTCTCATAGCAATCAAGACAATGTCTCCCCATAAACCCTTTCTCTCCATGTTATGGGATAGACTGTCCTAGAGAGTGCATGTTTTATAGACAAAAGTATAAATTGGGAGGGTAACTATTTTATGTGTACTGTAACTTGAGGAAAGAACAAACTACGTCATAAAATGGAAAATTAGATAAAAACTAGTAGTAACCAAATCAGACCTGGAAAATTTGAGGAAAAGCATAAATTTAGTGAAAAAAAATTGAATGATTGACATTTACTATATATTAGTAGTTCCCTGGCAACCGTTATTTTGGTATCGGCTTTACAAATTAATGTGCATGGTGTCAATTTCTTTGAGAGCAGAGGGATAGAGGAAGAGCATAACCTGTTTGGGAGCAACTTTATTAATACAGTAGGTTTTATAGAAATCTCAGAGGAAGTACACTGAAATCTTAGGAAAGGTTCCTCTAATGGAATGTGCTAACAACCTGGTGAAACAGAAAACCTACCAGAATCTGAGAGAGGAAGAACAGAACCAAAACTTATTACTGATTTTGAGGAATCCACTTTACCACTCCTAACTCACTGAATTTTTACACGTGTCCTATGAGGAGAGCTTTGCATGCTAAGAAAAATGCTTAATTCTCTTTGTCTTCCCTGGGCCATCCTCTATGCTTGGACATGTCTGCCATTATTCTCAGAACGTTTTAGTTCTGCACTTTACGTGTTGTTGTTATTACAGTGAAACTTGTCCCCATTTTTTTTCTTCTCACCTGCATCTTGGTTTTGTTCACTGCTTACACGTAGTGCACAATTTACTGCAAATACGTTTCTAAAAAAGAAAAAAACCAACCCAAATCTTCTTTCATCAGCTCTGTTCTTGGTCCTCTGACACGCTCCACTTCTCTGCCAGCCTCTGCACTTTCACTGCTGTGTGCTGCAGCCTCTGCTTTCAGCTCATGGTTTCCACCGCTGCTTTATTCTTAAACAATTTTTCAGTTCCTTCTCCTTTTCTAAAACCCTCCATTATATCTTCCCTTATCACCTTTGCTCCTTGACTCATTTTATTCTTCTCTTGTGAACTTACTGAGTGGAACTGAAATGAGTGAGGATATGGCTCCTCAGAGAGATCTGAATTAAGTCCTGGAGTTCAGCAGTGCCCGGAATTGGGGCCAGGCAGGTGAAGTTGATCCTATTACACAACTTACAAACAAGAAAGATGTTTGAATCTCTAGCTATGCCTCCTTAGAGTTTATCATTAAAACTGCAGGCAGTGGAGTAGAGAAGTCTGAATGTGGTTGTGTTAAGCAGTAATTTTATATTGACGACCAAACCTGTTGCTGATGATCAGAGGGAACAGTCACAATGATCAGATTTGTTTTCCATCCCCAGCATTGTGTATTGTTTAGAAGGGAAGAGGAAAAGCTCAATTTCCAGTTTTGTCTACACCTTTATGACAACATTCAAACAATAAAGCAGCTGTCATTCCAAAACTGTGAAATGTGTATAATGCAAATAATTATAGTGATAGAGATGAAATCTTAATGTGCTGTTATTCTCATTGCAGTTCTTGAGCCAGAAAACTAAACTTTTCAATATGTAGGCAAATGTGAGCTTAAGGGACTGCATTCCTTTCTCCTCTGCTGTAGCTAGTGTTAGTCACATTTTAAGCTTATCATGTAACTCTACCTTAAATTAAATGAAGTTAATGAACTGCTCTCAGACTGTAGCAGTTAACAAATCCATACTAATTTTGCAAAAGCCACATTTTTCCATCCATATTACATATGGGATACAGGAAAGGAAACAGAGTCGAAATGCACAAAACAAAGCATGCTTTTCGTTGGAAGGAAACAATACGTTATTCCCTCGGTAATGAAGGTAATCGTTATAAGGCGTTTGTGTTGGGCACACATTTTGTGAATTGTATTGTACCAACATTTTCATCATTCGACTTATTTATTACTAAAGTCCTTGAGGGAGTCATACATCAGCTCATCTATAGCAAGGTAATTATCTGTAGAGGGAGAATGGTAAAATTTTGTCATGTTACGCTTCAGGTAACTCTTCAAAGTATGATATCATGATTGTTTAAAGGAATTTGGATTACATGCTACTCAGCAAATGGAGTCAAGCTGTGGGAGTTACGACACCAGATATTCAAGTAGCTGTTAAACTACTGGTGCATGTGAGAATAATATCTGCAGTTCGTTTCTTTATTGGAAGACTTTCCTCTGTGTTTGGTAAGAATAGGCTCTCAGAAAATGGATCTGATCTTTCCCTGGGTTGTATCATATGGGAGTCCTGTGGAGGGAAGTTCCATACTTTTTTCCTTTAATGTTGGGAGACTTTTGGTAAAAGTATAAGACCATCCAGTGCGAGCAGGAAGGCATCTTTAAGGTTGGTTGGTTGGGGTTTTTTTGGTGTGTTTTCCTTCTTTTTTTTTCCTTTTCTTTTTTCTTCTTTTTTTTTCCTCCCCCTGATGGTCATGCTTTCCTTTGCTTTCTTTAGCATCAGCGCTGATAGGGTCACATTAAGTTCTTAGGATTGGAGGACTTGTTTTTTGTGGACCCTAAGTATATCTGAGGAGGACAACACTTGAAACGTGAACATGAGAAAATGACATGGTGTGAATCATAGATGTTATATATTTATCCATTTGTATGATTTAATGTATTACATGAATGCCAGCTGCTGTTCATGTTAAATAAAGACTTACCTGGCATATTTATATACTTGCTAGTCCTCATGGAGCTACAGCACATATTCGAGTGCTAATTTCTTTAGTTTAAACACAAAAAGAAACAATGAAATTTGCAGAAAAAGGGAAAGTAATTTCTATGACACTTTTTCTTTCCCTTTACTTCTATGATAAAAGAATGAATAATGAAATTCCTAACACTTAAAATGTGGAAAAAGACCCTCACACTGGTCATTTATTATTGTACTATTCATAATTCTCTCCGCTTTCTGCACAATTACATGTTATAAATAACAATGTAGAGTCAACAATATAGATTGATGAAACAAAAAATAACCATAAGAGCTAAATAAATGTAATAAATTCTAATCTTTGCGTTTAGAGCAAATGAAGTTACCACTTTAAAATACTTCATGCTTATTGATTATCATTATAAACCTGTTTCTAATAAACTATACTTTCTGAAACAATCCTCATTAATTAATTTGTTCCTATATTTAATAACTAGTCCATTAGCGAATTAGTCCATAAAATGGTCTTCATAACAATTTTACAGAGTTAAACAGTAAATTGCTGACTAGGACAACATCTTTTTTGAATAAATAATAAAACAGTATTGCTAATGGGACAAAATGATTTTAAATGAAAATATCTCCCATATTTTTTTCATGTGTTGTTAATAAGAGCTGGTTACTTGAATCTCCCTGTAATTAAATGCTGTTTAAGTTTTTATTTTCCATAGGTACCTTTGAAGAACTCAGGTCAGCTATTTGGTATTATTGTGGCTACTTTACAAATGGAAGCTATTTGGTAATGAAGAGGGATTAGATGCCAAGCGCCAGTTTGAAATAGATTAGAGCAAATAATTTTTTAATGCTGGCTTTCCAGAGTACTGCTTTAGCTGAGGCAGAGTGATTGTTTTAAACAAATAAAATCCATCAAGTAATCATTTATTAAATAGCACTGAAGTCAAGTTTGGTTTTTTTTCTTTTTTTTTTTTTTTTCCTCTGAAAGTAGTTGTCAGAATGGTGGTATTGAATTGTATGTTGAGCCAATGGTTCCATGTAATTACTTAGTCTATAAGCTTTTTATTTGGCTGGTGTTTCCTTTTTGGAATTGGAATAGCTAATAAAGCTTCAGAAGAAACTTTAGGCTGAAGAACTGGGGCAGCCGGGTGTCCCATTTGTTTTTACTTGCTGCTTCGCTGTTTTGTATGGATCTTCAGTTACTAATATTATTTTGGAATCTGTAAAAATATGATACATGGACTTTAAAAATGTTTATGGTTACACAGATTTTCATTTTCTGCAGTTTGGACCATCAATAAAAATAAAAGTGACTGTCCTGGACCAGACCAAGCAGCCATGATGTAGCCCAGTACCATGTCTCCAGTTTAAAAATGTTTAAAAGCAGATGGCTACAGTAGAGTAGTAGTGTGATATTTACATATTCACAGATTGACGGGGGCTGGAAGGGACCTCTGGAGATCATCTAGTCCATCTCCCTGCTAAAGCAGGATCACCTAGAGCTTTTGGCATAGGATCGCATCCAGGTGGGTTTTGAGTATCTCCAGAGAAGGAGACTCCACAACCCCTCTGGGCAGCCTGTTCCAGTGCTCCATCACCTTCACTGTAAAAAAGTTTTTGCTCATATTGAGAAGGAACTTCCTGTGTTCCAGTCTGTGCCCATTGCCCCTTGTCCTGTCACTGGGCACCACTGAGAATAGTCTGGCCTGTTCCTCCAGGCATCCACCCTTTAGATATTTATAAGCGTTGATCAGATCCCTTCTCAGTCTGCTCTTCACCAGACTAAACAGACCCAGCTCTCTCAGCCTTTCCTCATACATGAGATGCTCCAGCCCCCTAATCTTCTTGGTAGCCCTCCACTGCGCTCTCCTCAGTAGTTTCCTTTCTGTCTTGAACTGGGGAGCCCAGAACTGGACACAATATTCCATATGTGGCGTCACCAGGGCAGAGTAGAGGGGGAGGATAACCTCCCTTGACCTGCTGGCCACACTCTTCTTAATGCACCCCAGGATACCACTGGCTGCCTTGGCCACAAGGGCACACTCCCGGCTCATGAAGAGCCTGTCATTGACCAAGACTCACAGATCCTTCTCCACAGTGCTACTTCTCAGCAGGTCAACCCCTAACCTGTACTGGTGCCTTTCCCATAAGGATCTTCTAGTCTCCATCTCAACTCAGAGTTGTAGTTCCTGTGCATGCAGTTTACCAAAATTGATTATTTTTCCACAGCCCAGTCCAGTTCCCCCTCAGAACATGTGCCAGCTCCCTACATTTGGAGCATCCCATGGCAAGATGTACCCCAGCTCAGCTGCAATCTGGCAAGGAACGTCCTCCTCTTTTTTATTTCTGAGTTTCAAGAGTTCAAAACTCTTTCTGCTTGGTTTCAGCCAGAGCTGACGTGGCTATCAAACTCAAGAAAACGAACCAGGTTCTGTCTTCAATGGGGGAACCTGTCTCTCTGCTTTTCTTTTGTTATCACTTGTCACTGTCAGTAAGCTGAAAGGCAAGAGAATGATGACATTTCAAGAAGTAAAATTAATTTATACAGTTAATAGTATGCTTTCTTGTAGGTAATCAACATTTTAAAGTATTTATGAAAGGAGAGCAATGATAAAACTCTTTTCATAACCAAAATCATTACATTTAACTCAGTCATTGGGGAAATGCATTGGTCTTCTATGAAAAAAAAAAATAAAATCTGTTCCTGCTTTCAGCATATCTGGATTAATGAAAAAATGCATAAAAGCTTGAAGTCCGCTTTCTCATTGCTTGGCCTAGTTTTCTCATGGCAGATTGAAGATTCAGTTATTGTTCAGGAATACAGAGGAAAGCAGGAAAATCTATCAATTTTCCTTGTTTGTTGAGGCCAGTATTTTGTGCTTCGTTTAGTTGTTGGCACTGTGGAAAGGAGAGAGGGAGAAGGTCTGACTGAGGAAAAAAAAAACCCTATTAAATTGCAATAACAGTGAAAAAAGGCATGCCAGTGAAAAAAGGTTTTGAGGGAGGTAAATGACTAAAAGGTACAGAGTGCTGGTCAATTAGTCCTTTTTATATGTATATATATGTTATTTCTATCTGTTAAAAATAATTTTGATTGGTATTGATGCTGGCCATGTATTTGTGTAGAAAGACTGCAGCATGGCTCTGCTGATTGATAGTCACTTTGCTTGAGGTAACCTTCAGTTTTGTCTTTCTGCATATTCTTTAGTTCACAGCTCTAAGCCATATAACATGCTAATAATAGTTTAGTAGATTCTGTTACTTACTGAATCATAGAATCATTAAGGTTGGAAGAGACCTCAAGGATCATCCAGTCCAGCCGTCTCCCCACCACCTATTACCCACTAAACCATGTCCCTAAGTACCACATCCAACCTTTCCTTAAACACCCGCAGGGACGGTGACTCCACCACCTCCCTGGGCAACCTGTTCCAATGCCCAACCACCCTTTCCGAGAAGAAATTTCTCCTAATCTCCAACCTGAACCTCCCCTGGCGCAACTTGCAGCCGTTCCCCCCAGTCCTGTCACTAGTTATCTGCAAGAAGAGGCTGACCCCCAGCTCACCACAACTTCCTTTCAGGTAGTTGTAGAGGGCAACAAGGTCTCCCCTGAGCCTCCTCCACCACGTCCAAGACTGGAAGGAAATTGGTAAAAGAAACTAGAAGTGGAAAAAAATCACATTGTGAGCTTGAATTTTTTGGTTGAAGGAAACAAAGGTAAAAATATTGACAATATTGTTATAAACTGGATTACTCTTTTTAGCTGATCTGGAAGTCTTTGTGTAATGCTCCCTCCTCAAGATAGTCTCCCCACATTACCTCTGCAGGATGCGCAGGAGTCTGATGCTCTCTGAACATCTATAGTTTTGTGTAGGCTGGCCACAAAATGTGTTTCATCCCTGTCTCTGGCCTTAGGGCAGGCTGCTGTGCTTTCCCCTTTTATTTGTTACTTTGCTCTGCACCATTCTCCCGATTACCTGCCATACTGCTGACTGTGTCTCTTTAATGTGGGTTGGTTTTGGTTTTTTTTGAGGTGTGTTTTGGTTTTTAAACCTGTAAATTATGGAAACCACCTTACAGGAACTGACCAGCAGGAAAGTCCTCTCCTTGAGCCTTTAGCAGGAAAGCCCTTGCCGCTGTTGACTATTCAGGGTGCCTAATGTCTGCCAGATTGACCCTGGAAGCAGAGCTGATCAGAGATAGTGTTATAGGATACTTACACCCCATCAACTGTATCGGTATTTCTCACAGTAGGGCAAAATGCTTAAAATTAAGATCTCTTCTTCCCTGTATTGATCCTTGTGTATGGTCTGAAGATTTACAGACCTCACAGAGAAGATCCTGCCCAGTCATCAGAGACAGATCTGCTCTGCCAAGCACTTTCTACATGTCTGGAGAAATGTGTCCTTTGCTGACAGCGAATCAGAGTTGAAGGCTATCCGGCAGCGCAGAGGATCCTCTGGGATGCTGATGGGTTCCCCAGCGCTGAATGAGGATTAGGTTAGGGTTATAGGGCAATGGATGCTCGCTTTGAGCTTGCAAGTGTTAGCCTCAAATAATATTTTTTTTGTTTGGTTTTGCACTATATTGTAAAGGAAGTTATTCTGCAGAAAAAGACGTATTGATCACTGAACAAATAATATTTTATTAAGGCTAGTTTGCCAGTGCTTAAAAGAACAATGAGTTTAAATCTTGAACTTCTGAATACTCCATTAGCTGTCCTAGTCTTTTCCTCTATGTGAGTTTCTGTGATTAAGAAGATTCCTCTAAAATCAAGATAAAATTCAGTATTGATAAATGCTAAGTGAAAAAAGGTGGGTGGACCATTTTATCTTTATTTATGCATTGGTTGACTCTGAACTAGACACTCATTATCTGCAGGAGTGATGCTTTGAAGGTATTAATACACCCTGTGAAAATGACGGCTCAGCGGTAGTCAACATGAGTAACAGAACAAAACATCTTGTTCCCACTGTGTAAGCCCACACTGGTGCATCTTCGTCGTGGACACTGTATACAGTTCTGGTTCTTCCATATCAAAAAGGGCATAACAGGCCAAGAAAAGGTACAGAAATCTGCAGAATTATGGAAAAGCTTGTGTGTGAGGACCGATGAATGGTTGAGGGAGTTTTATCCTGAAAACCTGTATGGTATGTTAAAAGTGAATAGGGAAGGTTATTCACTGTTTTCCATAGTGCAGGACTGAGGAAGGTACAAATTATTGGTTTCGAGTTTAGTAAGAAATAAAAAGTAGGCTATCTGCAAAGCTTCTTGCTGTAGTTTTTATATTCATGTGTCTTCTCTTGACCACTGTCAAAGACAGGACAGTGAGCTAAATAGCCTCCTGTCTGACCTACTCTTGATGGTTTATTGCTGTTCAGTATATTTATTCATGATCCAGATGGAAAATATAAAGTTCTCAGAAGACAGAGTCGGAAGGAATGATTACAGCCTGGGGCAGCTCTGTCGAGTAACCGGGATCACTTGGCGAGCTGGGCTCAATAGATCAACACTCATTTTAACATGGCCAAGAACATTGTCATATATCCAGAACAAAGTAAGTAGCTTGCACTTGCACGTTCCAGAAAACAGTTCCAAAATTGTGTCACTGAAAAGCAGTTAATTATAATGGTGCATAATCAGTTAAACATCTGTTCCTGGTGTGATATTACTAAAAGTGCACTGATAATATTGTCTTGGATCCAAAAGCAGGGAATAAAAAACAGAATTAAGGAATAAGAATTACTTTTATTTGCTGCTACTGAGAAAAAGATAGTAGAAAAAGATGTTATAAATATATTTTAAAATTTCAAGGATGATTTAAGAACTAGAAAATATGTACTATATCCTTAAATGTGTTCTCATAAATCTATTCTACTTGTTTCAGGTTAAGAGGTTATTTGATTGTGTCCCATAGGTATGTACACAGAAAAAAAGATGTCTGATATCAAAGATAATTTAATTTGGAAAATAATGAGATACAGTCATTGAGAGCTCAAAGGAAATGCATTCAGGATGAGAATGCCAATGGAAATCTAAGTGAAAGTAATTAACCTCAGGAAGACATAGGAACTGTAATGGATAATTCATTCTTTCGTAAATTAAGACTGAATATTGTCAAAGCTCAAAAGGAAGTTACTGGCTTCTCACAGCTTTTGCCTGGAGAGGTTTTTTGCATTATGTGACATGAACGCATTAGCCTCTTCTGGGCATTAAAATAAAGGGCCTAGTGAAAATCTACTTCTACTATGTGTTCCCACATAATTATATGATTACTACCAAAATCATGATGTAAGTGTTTTTGGGTATGGACACAGAAGTACCAAGAGAATCTGTGCAACATTTCTTTTTGTATGGGAGAAGCTGCCAATGTAGTATAATACCTGTGAAAGTGAGATGAATTTTTTTACAGAGGTAGAATCATGATAGTATCAAAATACTGTACAGTAGTACACTGTGTATTTGGAAATACTCATACTGGATAGTTTCCAAGCGTCTTTTGGCTTGACACTGGCAGACGTGTTCACCAGGTGTACTTCATCTGTGAATCCTTCTTCTGCTTTGAATTCTGCCAAATACTCTGACTCTAATTTAACTCTTGAGATGTTGAACCTAGAGATTTTAATGGTGTTTATTTATTATTTGATATTATCCAACTAATTCAATTTCTCCTCCAAATTTAAGCCTCACCACCTTACCCACAAAAAATTGTCAACAAAAAAGTGATTAGCTTAAGAAGTTGCAGTTTAAAAATAATCAGATTGTATTTACATGCTTCTTTAATGAACTGTATTTCTGTGTTCCCTGTCTGTTGCTGCTACTCAGATTTTTATTGGGTGGTGCGTGTTGGTAAAAGGGATGCTACTAAAAACCAATATAGCTCTAAGTCAGCGTACAGCAGCTTTATTGCGGAGATGAAAGTCGTGAAGAGCTTTGTGATTTAAATGTTACCATCCTTTGATCTTTAAGTTACTCATTAGGTTTAATGTTTCAGTAGCTACTGTTTTGAAAGTCTTCCCCTGTACCCTGTATTTTAAATAAATAAAAAAAAGATTTCTGTAATTTGGCAGTGTTTCTTTCCTCTACTAGGAAGTGTGACCCTATAGCTGTTTTAAAAAGATTTCCTCTTGATCTTTCTTGGTAATTTTTTTATAATTTATACAACAATGAAAGTAGTATGTTATAATTTAAAAAGACAAGTTAAACAAGTTAGATGTCTGCTCTTTTCACATTACTTTCAATCAAGTTTACAGCTAGATGCAGAACCTACAACTACAGCTTGTGCGTGTGAAGTTAGTGTCTTCTACTTACTGAAATGACAACTGTTTGAAAGAACATATTAATCACCCTGAGGAGTCACTGGTAAATTCTTATGTAATCTAGGATTATTTTTGTATTATTGATGGATTATCTCTTGTGTAACAGGTATAAGTATATACATTATATTATACCAAAATTTTAAACCCAAAGGAGTAATCCAAGGTATTAAGGGAAAGGAGAAATCTTCATGCTGACAATTCTTTAATCACAAATGCTTTCTAAACAGTGAAATTACTATTGCTTCCATTTGTAAAGTAAAGATTTTTGGAGGGGGGTTTCACAATGCAGCTAGCTTTCGGGTTTTTCCTATGTAAAATGTTATCACTAACCATTTGGAATTAAATTAGAATATAATGCATAGCTACTGGGAGGGGTCATGATTAAAAATAAAAAATAAAAAAAGTCCAAAACACTTAAAAAATTTAAAACCAGCAAGCTTTTTTGCCTCCTCAGTAACTTAAAACTGCGTGGCTGGCTTTCCTAGACAATGTGCAAACTATTATAAAAGTATTCAGGAGCAAAGTCCTTTGCCAGAATTCGGTAGCAGGATCTTGAAATGTTTTTATGGCATCCATGCTGCAGGCATTAAAGGAAGCTGCTGTTCCCTTGCCCTGTGCAGAGTTCTTTGCTTCATCTTTAGTGTCTCCAGATGCTATCCTGATACTCTGATGTTGGTAAAAATGATTGCTTCTCATTTCTACAGACAGGTATCATTTTCACACAAAAAGCCTTTAAATTGCATCAGTTTAATGGTACCATTAATGAGGTCTGTGTGTGACAGTTTTATAGCACAGCATATACGATCAAAGATCATTATTCTTATTTAATACAATATGTATTTGTACAGCATTTTAATGGAGTATATGTCCAAATGTTATTGTCAATAAATCTTGACAACAGCCAAGCTGAGAAAATACAAACTGACAATAGGACCTGGCATGTGAGTAGCAAAATTTGTGCTCTGGGGATTTCTAATAAAATAAAAAGGTATTGAATTACTTAAAACAAGCTTTTTCTGAATTTAATTCTTCCCAGGACATGTCAATTGTACAATATTTTATTTAGGCATTTAAATTATGAGCCTGGTGAGAGCGATAAATGCAGATTTTGGGACTTGTGTCAAGAACAGAGAGTGCGGTACATGTTGCAAGTTCTTTCAAGGTGAATAAAACCTTATTTTACTTTAATGAATATAGAAAGGAGAAACTTACACCAGTCTGACGGAAATACATCAATAGATCCTTTATTGCAAGATGATAGTATGGTACTTGATTAATTTTAATCATATATGTGAGACAGATTAATTCCCATTTTCTATAGTAAGAAATCAGCTCTATTTAACAGGTTCAGTATTCAAAGTCAAGATCCTTTTTTAAAAATAATGTTCATTACTTTGCTATGTTTGAAAATACTCAAAATACAAATTTTAAGTTACCCATAAGAAATGTTTTGTGTAGTCTGTGACAAAAATGCAGTATTATAGTATTTGTTTTCTGGTTTGAGTACCCTAGATGATGTGCAAATTGACTTAATTTTAGCATTTACCAGAATCTGTAGTCTCTTCTAAAGCTAAATTTACAGTGTTTTTATCCGTAATATTTGTTGTTCTGAGTGTGTAGTTGTAAACAAGCAAAAATTGTGTTATATTTATGATACAAATGATTGTGGAATCAAAGTTCATGCTGTAGTTTGATAGCTCACTATCATTTTTGTGCTGGTAAGATATATATTCAAGTTGTTCATAAATGACATTCAGTATTTAGGAATAGAAAAGAAACCCACAAAACAAAATGCTTACTGAGTCAGATTAATGGTCCCCTAGGCAAATACTATATCTCTAAATTCTGTCATTTGGAAAGTACGAATTTAGGTTGCAGGATTATTATTTTTGAGATGGTAGGGGAAAAAAAGAAAACTGAGAGGGAGCGGTGGTGATGCATAGCTTGAGGAAAGCAGTAAACTGCTAAATATCGTACAGATTCAGAAGAATATTGTCAATGTAGTGAAATACCATCCTTCAAGTAAATAATGGGCACTATAGTTGCAGAGGGAAGGCTTAATGATTCATCTGCACTTCCTTTCAGTCCTGTTGCATTTTCACATCTACCTGCCACGTTATTACCATTTTCTTCCATTATGGTAATACAAAGAAGAACGATTATACTGTATTTCTTACATGTTGTAAGGGAAATGGCCAAGCTATTTATGCTTTTTAGGCACAAAAAGTAATGGATAAAGTGATAAAATGGCAATAGCTCCTGATAATAAACACAGCCATAGCTGCATTGCTTTCCTAGGCCTGACCTAATGGATGGTCTGTAGGGCTCATGGCAGAGGTGTGAGAGGGAGGGGTTTGGGGAAGGCTAGTTGTCATGGATTTTCAGTGTTTCCAAGAAGTTCCTGCCAAGCACGGAAGCTCAGTAATGTATAAGTAAATTAACTGAGCATCTGCTGTGCTTTTGCCTGTACTTTCATCTGACATGCCTTGAGATGGGGCTGGTGCTGACCAGAAGGAAGCATTTCCTTTCCTTCATCACTATATGTGAAATATAAAAGCTGCTGTGATGATGCTTCAGTGTGAGAAGGTATGGTGCCTTAATCTGTTTGGAAATTTTTTCTGATATAAAACTGGCTGTTTGCCTGGGATTTCCAGGTACCGGGCAGGTGGGTGATGCTGAGCAGGGGCCTGACAGCCCAGGATGTTTGTGCAGGACTCCAATGCAGGCAGTGCTGTGGACCTGTGAGGTGAAAGAGCTGGTGCTGAGGAGCAGATGGCCATCCTAGAGATGTTTCAGTTTTTACTTTGGAATAATAAATGCTGCTGTAGAGCTCCATTATACATATTTCAGGAATCAGGGTTAGTGTGTGTTTGTATTTAATTTCAGACCAGCTCTAGTCTGGTCTCTCAGACTGGATGCTCCTCTCCTTCTGAAAGGCATTAGGTGCATTCCTGAAGCAGAGCTTGAACTTGATTTCACCTGCAGGGAATCCCATCAGCGTGCTCGGAGGCTGTTTTGTGCTGCAAACCAAATCACAGAAGTGGGGACGAGCAGGGTTCCCTTCAAAGCGTGCTAGTGTCCTCAACTCAACAAGACACTAGCATGGAGACACCGTGGTGGTTGCTGAAAGACTAGAAGGGATGGTGCAGATTGTGATATGCACCAAATATAATTTCCAAAATCCAGTTCTCAAAGAAACAGGAAAAAAAACCAACAAAACCCACCAGATTCCCCAACTAACTGTATGGAAGTAGTGTCCAGGGGAAGATCTGGATTAAAAGCCACCATATTTCTGTTCTGTCTTCCATAGTAAAAAGACCTTTAACTTCTCTTTGGGGAGCAAACGGACCAGGCAGATTTTCAAAGCTCTGACCGATTCACAGCCCTGTCACACATACTTGAAAATTACTGGACATGGTTTTATATATTAGTTCAGAAATTCAGAGGGTTTCCATGTTACTTCTGTACACAAAATTTCTCAGTGTTCTTGATAGCCGGTGGTGTATTTTTGTGTGTCTCTGATGCTATGACATGACTGACATCATGAAAGTGAACTAATCATTCCTTGCAAGTGCCTAGGATGAAATGATTTTGGATATTTACTAGGATCAATTTTGAAATGTTCACTGACAGTTTTATTGAACATAATATGAAATAGTGGCACTGAGAGGCATTCAGAAGTGTTTAAAAGAAAAATCAGCTCAGTTATTTTCATTGGCTAGTATTATGGATAGTGTATTTTGAGATTATTAGGGTCTTTGAAAAAGAAAGGAATTAGTTCTATTTTCAGAATGCTTTGTGTCCTGCAATATTATGGTTTTCTGTTACTTCAGCTGATGACCAAGAATACAGATTAAATGGCTGGCTCTGTAAAAAGGACACAGTCTGGAACGGCAAAACAAGAAACAGGTTAATTATGGCTGTTGCTTAAGGCCTCCAACAACCTTCTTTTAATGTCATGCTATATAGATACAAGATACATGGAGTATTTGAGTTGAGACACGTAGGTTAAACATCCTCCTCCTGAAAAAATGAAATGATTGTATGCGACATTATGTCATCAGAGAATTCAAGTTTAGTACTACTCCAGGTCAGAATTCAGTGGATTAGGATTGTCCTAGTTTATGATTAAGCCATTGACAGGATCTCAGACTTGAGTTTCCAAAGTCAGTGTTGCCTCTCAGCCAGCTCTGCAGGGCATCTTTGAAGTAGGCCATTTACCTTTAGGGTTGCATGTTCTAACTGGATAATCTTTAAATAAATACATTCATTTTCAAGTTGTTACAAGCTGCTTTTCTTGTGAAGTTTCATTAGCTAGGAAAGGGGAGCTGATGTATTTCTGTTTTCAAAAGAATTGTAATTCACAGAAAATGGTAGGAAAGTACTACTTTTTTCCTAAATTATTATTATTCCCCTCCCCTGCTCCTCTTCTGCTGGAGTGGTTTTGGTCAAAACTTCCCTTATACACTTCTAGATGGTCTTCTACCTGTAGCTGGCACCAGCTAGTTTAAGTCTGGCCTACTACCTACAACAAAGTAAGCCTAAAATTAAAACTGTCAGTGACAGAAATACTTCATAATTGAACCTTAAAATCTATGTAATACACTGAAGAAAAATACTAGTCTGTTATTTTGCCTTTTGGGAAGTTCTTATCGAGTTCATGTGTTTGCTGGCAAGTTGTTCACGTGTTCTGAAGAAGCTGGAATCACATCCCATTTCAGTAAGGCTTTGGATCCTCCTTGATCAGCTTGAAGTCCATTCCTGACTGTCTGAACCCAAACTGGGAAACGTAGCTTCTTTCCATGAGGCTGCTCTCTGCATCGAAGTGTTGATCTGGAGATAGAAGTTCTGATAGGACAATAAGCATAAGGGAAGTGACAGTGATGTCTTCAGACGGTCAATTGTGTATTAAAAATAACAGATGTAGTCCTCAATGTCAGTTAAGGATAAAAACGTGGTGGATGTGAACAAATATGCTATGGTAATGCAACTGTTTCTGCATGAAAAGTTGATCATTATGATAGGTGTGATGGATTTCATAAATAACCTGAGAAATAGCAGGGTAGGCAAATCTACTAAAATTATCAAGGATTTTAAAGTACTGGTTCAGTTCTCACTGAAGAACAGAAGCATACCTTTTTTTGGGTGGATTTAATATGATAGCTGCTGGATTGCTATGTTGGATCAACATGGTTCTGAGATTGCCTTAGTAATTTTATCCCATGAATAAGTTGTACCATACTGGTACAAGGTATTCAGTAGACTTTGAAGGCAATGCAGTCTTCAAATACATGTTAATTACAGTAATAATATTTTGAAAGTCTGGAGACCAGAAAAAATTATTCCCCAGAAGGAAGCCAACAGTTCCAACAAATTTACCTTCAAAGAAAAATTTCAAGTATAAAGAAATAAGAAACCTCTTGGATGCTGATATATCAAAATTATCTTGAATTTTATTATGATACAGTTGTAAGAACATGGATTTTTGACTGTGTTTGGAGAGAAGAGAATTAAATGAAAGATGTATTTTAAAATACTTTAGTGGCAGGGCTGTTTCTTGACACACATGAGTCATTATCATATGTCATATATTATTTTGACACTATTATTAGATGTTTATGCATTAAACCCAGAAGAGTAAAGGGGCTTTTTTTTTGCCCTTTTTTTTTTTTAAAATTTTTTTTTATTTCTCAGGAGAGGTAGGGCCAAAACTCAGTAGTGTACTGGGAAAGAAACATTATCCTTGGCAGGTGTAATGGTTGGCAGTATTTGGTCCACACTTGGTATTTTTAAACTCTTCTCACATTTTGCACTTGTATCTACTGAGTGCTAATAAAAAATCACTATTGGCCGGTTGGGCACTCTTGGATTTAAAAAACATTTTAATAATTTTACTGAATCAGTTAACTAGAAAAGACAAAACTTTTTTTTTTCATTTCTATGCTGTAGTATCATTTTGGAGTTCTCAGAAAAATCCTCATCTGATTCAATTTTTACACCTGTACTGTATAAAGTCAACTTACAGTCCTTCATACCTCTTTTTGACACAAATGAAACTGGAAAGACTCAATATACTGAACTTCAGAGCATGATTAGAGACATAATCTCCAATAAGCAAAGAGTGAATAACATCGATGCATCAGCATAAAGAGCAAAAAATACATTGATGGGATATAATGAGAACTAAAGAAGGAGCTTTTAATGAAGTAGGAGAGGAGGTGAAGTTAAGGAAGTAAAATTTAAGTATGACACAAATGTTGCTTATGAACACAACTTTATTTTATAAAATGATTACCACTGCAGTATAAAAAGTAGAGCCAAGTTAAATAGTCTGAGACAAAGTTCTTTGAAACAGAAATACCTAAATGAAGCGGTAAATTTAGTTGATAAGAAAGACAAATTTAAAACTGGTAAAACCAATTAATACTTGTATAAACTATGTCTAAATGCAGAGAGTGAAACTGTCAAAGCAGGTAACATAATGCTTTAAAAGGAAATTTGGAAAAGAAAAAGTACAATGAGAAAATCTGTTTACACTGGAGTAGACTAAAAGGTCTGCAGGCATGCATTAATTGATGTTGTGGAGTAATAAGCTATTGAGGACCGCCTTGAAACGATGTGGGGTTTTTGTCATTCCTTTGAAGTGTGCAGTACCTCACATGGTCAGAAACAGAGCTGTCAATATGCAATAAAATATATCAATCAGCAGGATAATTCCTATATTTGCCTGTTGTTTACTACCAAAAGCAATCAGAAATTAGTTTTAAATGTTAGGAAAATGCAAGAAAACCCTCTTGAACACTGATAAAAGTAGTTAGCTTATGCTGCTGGTTTTGTTTTGATAATTTGCTAAGAAGTGTTGACATATTAAACAAAGTTCATACCCTTTTTATTTGTTGGTGCATGTCAGCTGCCGTTTTAATATAATGTGTGCTCAGGACAATATATGCAGGGTAATATTTATTTTGATTTTTTGGCAGGTTCAGGTTGGCTGCACATTTTGTTATTTTACTTTTTCCTTCCCTCCACTTCCCTTAAGTCAGGAACCATAGCTTCCTGTAATGTGGTTTTCAGATATTCTCTAAGGAAATTGAATTTCTAGATTCAAAAGCTGCCCATCTCAAGTTCAAGAGCTCTTCTTTCTTCATGAAAACATATTTATGAAACTATATAGCTTAGGAAAATTTTAATCAGTCTTATGAAAGTTCTTTCTTTTTAAACATAGTAGGAAAGCTGAAGGAATTTAAAGATAAAGGCACATTGTTGAAGTTTAGAAAACTGTCTCGAAGGTTCATAATAACACTGTAGGATTTAGGAATTTAAATTCCTTTTATTATAGAATCAAAACCACCCCTAAGCATATAAAATACTTTGCCTAGTTTATGGACTTAACATTCCAAAGCAGTATGGCCAAGAGCTCCACTTTTTTGAGCTTATGGAACTCAATAGCCTTCTCCAGGGAACAGAGTGAGTGTTGTAAAGTACCAAGTCCAGTTGGAAAGCAAACTTAGTGTATTTTTTTTTAAGTTATGCTGCATATTAGACAGTAACATACTGGAATTTTCACTTCTTTAAGTGATAATTCATTTGGGAATGCATGAGGCTAGTGGTAGTTTGTACTTGATTTTTGCTGCTCATGCTTTCTGAAACTGCAGCTCCAAAATTATGCAATATAAACTATGCAGCTAGAAATTGTGCTTGTCTTATGAATGTTACATGCCATGGGCTAATATGGCTTATAAAATCATATTGCAAGCTTAAAGAAATATAAATGAAATAATATCACATGTACTGTGTAAGCTTATTGATACAGACTATGTCATTTAAGTCATATTAAAGCTAAATAAGAAATCTGTTAATCTTATTCTTGCATGCCTCTTAAAGCCCATAGTAATTTTGTATATATTTTTAAAAAATTATGTAATAAATTGCTACCTAAAATGTGTAACTGCTGACTAGTCAGTGGTTAGCTGATGATTTACAGATGGGAGTGAGATGATCCAGATTGTAGGCCAAGGAGTTTTTTATAGTTCTGGTATATCATTTGGATGAAATTATAACCATGGATGCTGTAGAAGAACGGTGATCAAGTAGTTGAAGTGGGGTACCTCTTGTTATGTTACTAAATCTGTTCTTCGATTGAACATGGTGCAACTTTATGGGACATTCATTGAAACATCTTGTGCATTTCTGAAGAGAATGCTGAAATCTAAAAAGTGTGAGAAAGTGACGAAAAGTGAAGTCACTTCTATAATTTCAATCTGATCCAGTAAAGTATTTGTCTCTGTCACCTCTGTCCTGGGTTTTCTCACTCTGACTTCTTCTGACAGTTGTATGTATACCAGCACCTCTCTTCCACATTTTAATGTAGATAGAAAGAGAATTCCACAGGTGCTGAGCGAGGGGAGGCAAGAGCTTATTATTCTGATGAAGGTTTCTAAGGCACATAGGTTGATACCCTGCACTGATAAAATAGATACTCTGAAAATATTCTAGCTCTGTGCAGAGATTCTTTTTGTGAGCAATTGCCTAGAAATGCAAAAAAAAAAATAAATTTACAAACTGACTTTCTAGATTTCAGAATATCTTGCCTAGCTGGTTAGTGATAGTTAAAATGAGTAAGAGTGGCAGATACAGGTATTAAATAAGTATGATTCAAGATGACTGAAAGTGGCAGGCCCAGGTATGAAGTTATTCTTGTCCTAGTTTTTAAACCTCTTGAAATGATTCTTTTCAGCCTGTAAAGATACAAAAGCAGAAATAATACTGAAGATAAAAGACAAGTCTTAAACAAAACGGCAAATAGCAAAGTACAATGTACAGGGCATCCCTACCATTGTTGCTTTACAGTCACATGCAAGGATATGTTATAACTTTTGTTGCTATTTAATAACATCACTAGCTTTATAAATATGTAATACAGAGATAAATCGAAGAAAAAGGAACTCTCTCCAAGTCTGACATTTTGAAAAGCACTGATCCGTTATAGACAGGATCAGTATTTGTGGTGAAATCTATGAAATCTTGAGGGTACTTGTATTGTTTGGTCAGGTAGTGTTAACTGCATTCTGAATGGTTTTTATGTTTTATTGACATTCTCCAAATGGGATTAGTATTTGACTATTTTATTGAGTTCAACTCTAACATATTTCAGGAAGTTGTTATGCATTAATTTTGCTATTTTATGATTCTTATTCCTCCCCACCTTCCTTGATAGTTGAACTCGAACAGATGCTATAGCTGTGAAGGTATCTGATGTCAGGCTCCATTGCTAGCAGTAGGTCCTTAAAGTTCTGAAATCAACTTCAGAAAATAGTCTTTAAAAGATTTACAAGAGTAACCGTCTCATTTTGGAGTACAAACCGTAACTGCAAACGGGATTTCATTTACATTTGAGATAAATTCACGGTCACACAAACCATGGTAACAGTGATATATCACAGCTGTAAAAGGTTGGTGGAAGCTCAAAACTTTCTCCAGCGGCTAAAGTGTTCATGAGGCTTATTGCCAAGGTAAGTATAGAGAGAGGTTTTGTTTTTAATATCACAGATGATTTAGTTGATCAGCGTGAGAGCAGAGTGGCAACTCATAATTGACAGACTGAGTTAACAGTCTTTCTGTCAGGCAGTATTAGGTGTGGATGAAAGGTCACTGCAGTTTTTAATTGCTTTTGGTAGCCAAATATCTACATAAAAGTCAGTGTTAGAGTTTCACCAAGTGACAACTGATTTAACCCTTCCTGGGCCAGTTCCAAAAGCAGCCCTTGTAGTGAGGTATGGCATGTATTAAATGAAAGTACTCATCATAAGCTGCATTCAGTTGTCATCTTAATCTACAAAAGTAGCCATAAATTTTCCAGCCTCATGCCCTTCAGATATGTGTAGAGGTGATCTGTAAAGAAGTTTGACAGTCAAAATCTTCCTTTCAAACCCAAATACTTAAAGCACTCTGTAAAGATGCCATCGAGCCCAGCAATCTTTTTTATTTATCTCCTGCACTGCAGAGGGAGCTGAGAATGCAGCAAACATCTGACACCTTGATTGAGTTCTGTAGATGCCTTCTCATGCAGGATTTGTTTGCTGTTGCCTTTAAGTTTGTGATGAACTGTGTGGATCAGCAGTCAGATTTTCTTGTACTGGATTTTAGGTCTTTTGGTACACAGCATCTGCTATGTGGAAGTGATTTCAGGCTTCATGGCTTGACTTTGCAAAGTCAATACTCTGTGTGGTATACTCCCATCCTTTTAATCGTGTCTGCTCAAATTGTGTCAAGCTATCCCAGAATTTCTATCAAACCATACCAGTTACAATTATTGAATGTCCCCTTAAAGCTCAATGGAATATTCGTTAGGGTTTGGCAACACAGAGAAGATAGTGGTTTTCTAGAGAGACCTGCAGAACTCTTGTTTTCTGGCATTAACAGCGATATGATCTGGCATGATACCTTGTGTATAACAGTTTTTAAGGTCACTAATGTGGTCTGTGTGTAGCTTAATGCTGACAAAACTGGAAGTGACCATTACTCCCTCTAGGGTGGTAGATGCTTGCTGAAATGATGGTACCAGTTTTTATTGTGGCATATTATTCTCTGACGTGTATCACCTGAGCAAATCCCTAAGTATATCTCTTACAAAGGTAGGTAGTTAATTTTCATGTCGGATGGTGGTGAATGGACAGAACGAACTTGGTCTTTGCTTTGACGTTTTCTCTTTCTCTGCTCAAGTGAGCCCCTTCCCATCCATCACTGGGTTGGGGGCTGTCCCTGGGAGGAACCACTGTTTTCACAGCCCTTGTGCTCAGGGAGGTTTTATAGCTGAACTTGGATGTTTTGTCTGTTTCATGCTTAACAGGAAAAGCACCAAGAAAGCTTTCTCAGAGAGATGAACTAGTGCTTTACCGAAATGTAACTGGTTTAATGGAATCTGTAAAATGAATATATGTATGTATGTTGGGTTTTGTACGTCGTGATTTAATAAGTAGCGCAGTCTTAAGGGTGAAATTAGCTTTGCCTAAACAAGTGCAGCTAAAGTTGTATTAAGCTTTCCTAGGTTGACTCATGCATCTCAGCTAATTCTTGCTCACAATTTTTGCTCTCATGGTAATTCTCAGCTATGTAATTCTCATTCAAGCTAATGCTCAGGTTGAAATCAGTGAAGTGGGAAGGAGAGTCGCTTGCTCAGATCTGTAGCCTGAAACGCCGGAAACTTGATTTTGTTGCCAACTCAGCCACAAGTCCAAAATTGCACAAATAATTCTCTTTCTGGTACTTTCATTTACTGTCTGAAAAATAATACTTACATAAGCAGGTACAGTTTTAAGGGCGAGGGATACTCAAATGTGCTTTGTAAAAGAAAGCACAATACAGCTTCCAGTGCTAGGGTCCTAATGAAGATCGTCTTATTTTTTTCTTCTACTACACCATTCCAGATTTTGTCTTTGATCGTAAAGCCTGTGTGAAAGTTTAAATATTTTTGTTTCCATTATTGCCTTGCTTATGATCTAACTGTTCTTGATGCATGTTGTTTTGCACTGGAAGTGGAGGCAGCTTGAAATGCTGTGTTTATTCATGTCCTGTGTTCCTATCCAGATAGATTATTGCAAAATAAAAATAGTCTTAGTTCCATTCGGCTAAAACCAGTGAGAGAAGGCTTTGCAATGAAAAAGAACCTTTGATGCTCAGCATCATTCATAAGACAGTTTGCCATTTTAAATATCTGAAAATCTGTTCCCTTAAAGAAAGTTAAGAAAATTCTGTTGGCCAAGGAAAATACCTTTCAGAGTAAGGAATGATATGTTTATATATCCTCTAGTATGCATACTGGAATCATAAAAAGGACACAAGAAGATACTGCCTTTTGTTTTTCTACAGATCCCTTTTGGTCCTGGCTATACAAACCCAGTTTAGTTTAGCACTTTAACATATAAAAAAAAAAATTCCAGTACACACAGCATGATAATGGTGTTCAGATGCACATGTGTCACAACAGATAGCTGTTATGTCATTCGTGACTCCAGATATAAGAAACATCAAAAGCAATTTAAAACTCCATTTATCTTGGCTCTACTGAATCCCAAGATAGTGTCTGAATAGCTGCACAATAGTCTCTGAAAGGTAAAATGTTCCCTCTCTAGGAGTGATTAATCTGATAAAGGAACATTTCTGAGTTATACATCTCCAGCACGTGTAAATGAAGTAAATTTACAAATAGAGTCTTTCTAGACAGAACTGTAAAAATAGCATCTAGGAAAGCTATTTTCTATTTATTTGGTATAGGAATTTAAAATCATGCCTCTGTTGAGTATTGGATTATTCAGCAGCAATTGTATAGCTTTTAGTTAAGAAGTGCTTCAGAGTTGACAATCTGAGCTATCTCGCTGTGAAAACAGCCCTCAGGGAATCATGGGCACTCAAAATGAAGCTGCTTGATGAGATTCTCAAATTCTTACTCTCCTTCTGACTTTTGCTACCTGGAGAAAGCTCTGGTTGAACATGAACATCCCGTTGGTGTGGACTCAATCGTCATCAGCTCCCTGACCCTTTTCCAATCCCATATTCATGTGGGCTGTGACAAGTGCTGCCACTGCTGCTTGCCCACTCAGGGAGCCCTGAATTCCTTAGCAAAAGAGTTGGCAATCCCAAAGGTTTGCTGTGGGCTCCGTAGGAAAAGATAGGAGCGTACTGCAGAGGTAACTGCCGGTGCCCTCCAGTGGCAGGGAAGTACACTGCTCCCTGCTATTTCAGGAAAATGGTCGTGTTTTGGGATTCCAAGGTCTGTTTTACAGTAAGTGTTTATAATGTCAGAGTTTGAAGGGGTGGAAAGCAGCATTGCCGTCAAATTCATGTGCTCAGAAGTAATGAGTGCAATTTTTTTGGGGGGGGAACAACTTTTTTCTAAGGATTCTTCTAGTGTACCTGTATGGTAGACTTAGGTCAGCTTTTCCCCCCCCCTTTTTTATATCCACAATATCTGGAAACTCTTTGTTTTAAAGAAAGTTGACAACCAGACTTCTCAGAGATGGAGATTTAAAGAAGTGCCAAGTCCCTCAAAAACTAATTCCTTTCCACAACTGTCATCTTGAAATAAGATGTGTTTTATATGAATAGAAATGTTTTTGAAAATTAATGAAAAAGAAAATCAGAGCATGACACAGTAGCTAATATTGCTGTAGGTAGACAACTGATGTGGATTTGTTAAGCTTGGTTTCAGATATATTGTTCTTATGGGAGTGTGTGATTATTTTGCCATGAAATGCTTCAACATAATCTTATAGTATTCTACATAAGTAATCAAATTGGTAAGACCAAAATCATATATAATTAAGACATTGAGCTATTATTTTTTCCCGAGTCTATATGAATAAAACTGGTTTTGCTTGACAGCGATTGGTTCATGATCACTTGACTTCTATGAAAGACTTGAAATCAGAATGTTTTTACTTAGTCAAAAAAATGCCTTATACAAAGATTTCAATGAGTAGCCCTTTTTGAAGCATATATTTGGTCTTGTGTTACAATGTTGAAAGAGTTTATTTTTGGAAATTACATTCCTGCTTTTACCTAATCTTTAATACACATAATTTGGAAAGCTTTGTAGAGAAGAACTTTTGATATCTAAGTATTCTGTGGCACTTATGGAACCTAATATGTGGCACCAAATCTCTCAGTCTCTCTAAGTGCTTTTCTGATAATTTATGAGAACTTGGAGTCTGATGGAAGGTAGGTAAACAAGTATTAGAGAAATGGACCTAACTAACAAGGTATACTGAAGTTAGCTAAGTTTAATCCAGAAAACACAGCAGAAACAGATATTTAAATGAAGTTTGAAGGAAAATGACCATATTTACTCTCTCTTTAGTCATAATAATATGAGTGAGGGGAAAACTGAAATGTCATTGAAATATTCAGGTTTAATGTTACAAATGTTATTTGATAATCCAGAGAGTGTACATTACAGAGTTTTCTTTCTAATATGGATTTTTTTTTTTTTTTATCATCTGGCCACCACTTGGCAGCCTTTAAGAAATATTGCATGGTTTCAATCTAAACCGAATAACGGAACTACATATGTGTGCTAGCAACTTGCTGCCTTAAACGCTATACGTTAGCCATCTCATATGCTAACTCAGTAAGCACAAAATGATGATCTGATAAATGTCACTCATGCAGGTGATCAGTAAAGAAATAACCACTACATGTGTTGCATGTAGTACAGTTACTAATGAGAAAATGGCGTTGTAATGGAAAAGAAATGGATGGGTACCGCTACTGATTTTGCCTATTACCGGATCTGCTGTGCTCTGTACTTTCTTGTACCTTCTTGTCTTTGATAGATGAACTATATTAAACTAAATGAGGGGAGATTTAGATTAGATATTAGGAAGAAATTCTGTACTGTGAGGGTGGTGAAGTACTGAAACAGGTTGCCCAGAGAAGCTGTGGAGGCCCCATCCCTGGAAGAGTTCAAGGCCAGGTTGGATGGGGCTGTGGGCAACCTGGTCTAGTGGATGGTGTCCCTGCCCATGGCCGGGGGGTTGGAACTAGGTGATCCTTGTGGTCCCTTCCAACCCAAACCACTCTAAGATTGTTCTATATTGGAACACCCAATTATTCATTATTCCAGCAGTGGCATGCCCAAAGAATGAATGTCTGAGCTATTTATTTTAGGAATTATTTAAGGACCTGTTCCTTTTTTTGTCATTCTGTTTAACTTCAAACAGGTCATGCTGATTTCATAAAGAGCAAAAGTTGTCTATCATTTGTGGACCAGGGTAGTAAATAGCTGATTAATTGTAAGTGTACCCAAAAAGACTATCTTACTTTCTGGTAGTTGTTTTTCTTCATTAGTACTCATAGCTATATTCTGTTTCCCATCCCTGGGTTTTTTTTTTGTGGTGGGGTTTTGTTGGGTTTTTTTTGTTTGTTTGTTTTTTTCCCCTTTTGTGCCTTTTATTTCTTCTGTTCTTCCTGAAAACGGTCTCTGTTTTGAAAAATGAATAAGTGCAACTGGTCTCACGTAAGCAAGCTCCTTTCCTGTTGTTTCAGGCATCTCTGACAGGTGCCATCATTCTCATTATTTATTCAAGGATCTGAAGACACTTCTGAAAAATGAATAAATTATTCTGTCATCATTATTTTAGGAAAACTTTAAAAACCACTAAAAGAAATGAATTGGGAAACCATTAGGAATAACCGAGCTTCATTTAACATAGCTGTGATCGCTTCAGGACATGATTCCCTACAAAGGCTTTGGAATTCCTTGTGGATATTGCTGCCAGAGTTTATTATTGTAAAAGCAATGCAGTCAGCTACAGTTATTGTACAGCTAAATGTTTTAGGAGCCATTTGGCAGAAATGCACTCTGTGAAGTAAACCTAAATATTCGCAATCAAGTATCAAACAAAAGGTGGTTGAATGGTTTGAACATTGACTAATCTGAAAGAAACAGAGACAAAGCAAGGTAGGAAAGAGTTGTGTGATGGAAGATGGATCGAATGTTAGGTTTCTTTGTATTATTTATACCAATGTTGTGCTGAAAGCTTTATTTCAAAGATTGCAGATATAACTAAAATGGAAAGAACATCAAATATTGAACAACACAGCCTTGGGAAGATAATTTTAAGTACCTGAGCTGATAGATAGTATTTGAGGCTAAGAGTGAAAAAGACAAATCACAAGTGAGGCCATCATTGACCATTTTAGCTTGGAAGCTGAAAGGTGGATGCACTTGGAGATGATTGCTCCTGTGTTACATTCATTATGTGGAGTGAGATCTGCCTTCCCAAATGTCCTAGGAGAATCTTATCTTTTAGCCCATTTTCTTAAGGTAACCACCTTGCTCTCTGAATTAAATATGAATAATCACCAACTGCTTCAAATTTCAGGATCTAATTTTGCCAGAGCATCTATCAGTAGTTGTCTGAAGTACTTCAGACAAACTTCTTTGTTACTCCCTATTAGCAGTTAAATCTCTGTTCCTCTCAGTCTTTGAAACCAAATGGAGGACCAAGAGGAGCGTTCTGACATGCTGTCCTACTGGTTGAAGCAAAATAGAGCAAGCAATTTAGATACAATACCCTAGCTCTTTAAAATGTCTCCTTATGAGAAAAGAGTTTCTCTTCAAATTCAGCTGGGAACTATTCTACGTTGTCAGACTAGTCTTTTTTTCAGGTTTTCAGTTTTCAGATGTATTGCCCAAAGGATTCAGAATGAGTTTTGTATTTTATTGAATTATCAGATTATATACATCATCATTTAAAAAAAACCCAAAACTACTGCAGATATCTCTTTCGCAAAACACAATTACAGTCCCAGCACAACCTATGAGTTAAGATATAACCATTATAAAAAAAAAACAATTTGGAGGGAAATAAAAAAAATTACAGTGAAAATTTTTCACTGTTTTTCTGGATTTATATTCAGCAATTGTTACTGCTTGTCTGTGGTAGTAGCTGAGACACATGAGTATTTTGAAGACAATTCTGAGCATGTTTTTCAGAAATAATATGGAAACTTTTCAGTGCTGATTTAGAAATACGTACAAAATTAGCAGAACTGGGAAAAGCAGAACACGTGTTCCACAGTTTAAAAGAACAACAGTGGACTGAATAAGAGTAACACCGAGATGGTCTTATGAATGAAATAAAAGGTATATAAAAAGTGTAATAAACAAGGAATGGTGACTCAGGAATTGTTAATCCTTTTTCAAAATGACTTAGAAGAAAGAAAAGTGTAGTAAAATCCAAAGTAGGAAAGGTGAATTATTTCTTAAAAAATTATGACCAAAAAAATTATAAAAATTTAATTCAACTTAAACAAGGATTCAGAATTTATTTGTGGGATAAAGCCACCTGAATGTATTGTAGGTCATGTAAACAACAGGTTTGGCCAACCTGTGAGAGCTGCAAGGCAGATGGGAATGCTGATGATTATTTGGCTGAGCAGTGGAGTGTAAGCCCAGGAGAAAGGAAAGGTATGCTGTTATGGTGACCTTGCTGTGAATTGCCAAGGCAATTTTCCTTGCAATAACCATTTTGAAATGGAGAACCTAAATCAATTCCTTAGTCCCACTGAAATGAGTGTAAAAATTCCTCTCCTACAGCGTAAAGATGCTCTCAGGCTCTTGTCTGTATACTTGGTACCGAGCACACTGAAATGCTCAAATCTGCACATTGTTTTTGTGCATTGTTCACTCCGCTGCTTTGCTCCTCCTGGTGTTGTTTGCACCATAGCTATCGGTGAATTGTATAAAAAATTGAATGAGAAACAAATATAAGAATGTCATTTCCTCATAATGTCAGCTGAGTTGAATGATGAACAAATCAAAAGCTAATTCTTCTGTAAACAATCATTTCGCTAAATACATTTGCATAATATGCCACCAGCTTACTCAGTGAGGAAAAGCTTGTTGGGTTATTTTATATTCTCTGTAAGTCTCATTTTCCCAATAAAGTGCATATATTTAAATATATATTAATTGAATGAAGGCTGTGCAGTGAGTCAAAGGTGAGACTGGCAACAAGAAGACATGCAGACCCATGCTGTCACCAATTGCCTATGTATGCTTTTGGAAATGGTGTTTTATTGAAAGTTCAGACGTAGTATTTCCTTCTCATTGTAGAGAGAGCTTTGAACAATTTCTCCCTTTCTCCAAAGAAAATGTTGACAATAGAATCTTTGATCTTCAAAAACTAATGCACATGATAAATTTAATTCATGTAAATAATTCTGCTAGGCTCAGTAGGACCCATCACAGAAAGCTGAATACCCGTAACTATCTCTCGACTAAAAACCATGCACATGGTAGGTACAGTGGTATGATCCAAAAGTTCACTTAGATAAAACTATTTCTTTTCCAAAGATGTAATGAAAATGCTGTCTTATCAAAAGATCATGTGTTGGTTTTTTTAAGTTATGTTTGAAAAAGTTATCTGCACTCCAGTTCAAAACTTCTAAAAGCAAGCTGTATCTAGACAGTTTAACGATGTTGTAAATACATGTACATGTTGTAGTAAAATACTAATGATCCATCACATTTTTATATTCTCAGCTGTTCAGTATTCTGTGATTTCAGGACATAACGCTGCATAGCTTTATTCTACATATTGTTTATATTGTTAGATCTTTTTATACAATTATCCACTAATGACGTAAGTTTTCCAGGTGTTGACTTCATTGAATACAGTTGATTAAAATTTGAGCATAGAATCCTGTATGGTATTTTGGGTCTTCGCTGATCTATAGATAAAACTTTCACATCTTAAATTTCATGTGGAAAAAAATGTCTGTCTTAAGTATCATCGAGTTCAGAAATTTGCTGGTGCTTGACAGAAGTCATACAATAGACAACCACATTTCTTTTCTGAAGTACTTACAAGTCCTATTAGTAATGCTTTGATTCCCACTGCTTCTTGTCCTGTTCAGTTAATGAATCTCACCCTGTCGGGGAGGGGGCTTGTTTCAAAAGCTGGAACTCTCTAACTCCCCCACTGTTAAGAAATCATGTAGATTTCTCTTGAGAGTGACCTTGCTGCTTCCTTTTGTTAATACATTAATACCACTCAACCGCTATTAGGGAGAGGATGAGTTGTGTGTCCTGCTAGTGATGATAATATTTTGTTTTACTGTTTGAATTGTGATGTTGCTTACACAAAAATGCTCTTGAATATGATTTTAGTTGGTGTGTGATTTATGCAAGAACTCTCTGGCTCTGTTATTTTGAATGTGACCTAGCAGTCTCTTATATCACCCAAGAAGACTACGGATGAAAAGCCACTACTATGAACACTGAAGCAACAAAAATAAGAGTTTTGCCTTATATTTTGAATACTGAAAGCAAGGCTACTGAACAGTGATTTTCCACAAAAGCAGTGTTGTGTTTCCATAACATGAGTGGTCAGCTAGAGTTTCTCCTACATTCCATTAAATCTACGACAAACTGCTAACATTTCATTGCACTTTTTGAAGGACTTTCATTTAAATAAGTAATTACCTAGAAGTAAATTTCTCGGTGCTTATAGTTTCATTGCTTCTTTTGCTATTATCATATAGCATCGAGATGTGGAAATATCTATTCTGTTGGTACTGTTCTCATTAGAAGGATAATTAGTACACTGTTATTACTGCTTTGGTTGTAGCTGTTTGGGGATTTTCACCACGTGTAGCACACTGTCTACAATGGAAAGTAATTTTTGAGTATTTTTCTGTTTTCACTAATGCTTGGGATTTGGTTATGCTGCAAGTGAAGGGGTTGAACAAAAGTTGGTCTATACTGAAGATAATGATAAAATTATGTAATTAGGAGTGCTAAGTGACTAGGATTTTTTTAGATTTCTACAGGATTTTTGTATGATTCCTTTTAAGCATGTTGACAACACACTTTGTTTAGTTTGAAAAGACAATACAGTGGGCCACAATCCCCTTAGGGAAGAGAGGTGTCACTTTAGATCATTATATGCATCTTTAGTATTCTGATAACTCATATTTATGCTTTTTTAAGTTTTGGTGTTCTTAAAGTCAGAGCACCAGGCACTATGAATTACTGTACACAAATAATGAATTGATAAATACTTCTCATGTTCACAAGTGTTTCCTTCTTTCTGTTTAGTTATCAAACTATGTGGGTGTCTGACACACCTCATTCATCTAATGAGCTGCCAATACTGTTTTCAGTCATTTTTCTCTCTTCACTTAGTTTTGTTGTTGTTCTATGACTTTCCTCCCAATTTATCTGTATAGTTCTGATATTATCTGTTGAAGCTATAGGTAGTAGCTCAGCTGTGGTCTTCAGTTTGGAGGGTAAAAAAAAGTGCAATTGCTACCTGTATTTTATGATAGCTCCATATGTATCTATGTATGTGGCACAGAAAGCAGGCATTCTTTTTTCCTTTCTATCCCTGCCATTTTTATGGTGCAAACTCCTCCTTAATTTGTTTTTATGGTGTAACTCTCAATGAATTATGGATGTTGTGGGAATAAACAATGTTCTGGTTTACTGAGGAGGAGTTTAAAACCTTAAAAATAGTCTTTCATTTTACTAGCGTTTCAATATAAATAGTTCTAGTCTTATTCTAATATCATAAAGGAATTAAATACATATTTTCCCACCACTGTGTCCAAGCATTTCATAGGATGTCTGCTCACACTTCTTTTGTATCTAACCACATACCATGCATAAAGAGAAGAAATAGCTTAAACTGTAACATGTCGGCTGTTATCAGGCTTCCATGTAAAATGATTAACTAGTATTAGTACTTAAATTTTTATTTTAAAATAAAAAAATGCCCCTCTACTTGAACTGAAATACTACATAAGCGAAGCTGCAGAACTTGAAACACAATTTCTTAACACACAGAGATCCCAGGTGTACAATATTAATGACTGAGCTTTCTGTCTTTTGTCAAATCATCTTGGATATCCATCTGACACACCTTTTTGATTGAGAAGTGGAAAAAAACAAACAGTTAAGAGGAAGTGCACAGCAGGGGCAGGTATTGTTGGTCTCCTGGTTGATGTCTCCTGTAGTACTTCAGTGTAACTTCAGCTGATCCAGTGAGTGGGTCTTAAAGAAAGGATTTTGGAAGGATTCATTTTCTAGACATTGGTTGCTCATCTTATCTATCAGCTAGACACAGTACTGGGTCAAGCCTGGTCTGAACCAGTTCCTGGGCTGCCTAGCAGGAAGTCAGGTGGAAGTTGACATTTTACTGTTTTTTCATGAAGTTTGGGTGAGGGTTTTTTTGCTCGTGGTTTTCGTTTATTTTCCCCTGTGAATATTATCAGATCAAATATGTATTTTCAGTAATTGGCCACGCTTCCTTCATGTTCATTGTGCATTTGGGAACAGCAGTCTTAGCAAATCCAAGAAAGATGACATTTAGATGATCTGAGATGCGCTTTCTCAGTGGAAACACTGCTGTGTCAGCTCAGAGTCTTTAGGCTTTACTGGTTGGGACGCAATACCTTTTCACTGAAGAAGCCCCAGCTGTGGAATTTGTTTCCTCTGTAATGTCAAGTGAACCCAAGTCCATTGACTTTGAAGGCATGGTAAAAAGATTCTTTCTCTTTGCTTGAGAAAATTAAAGTTTGTTTGCATCATGATTGAGAGCTTTTTATTTGATACTTTTTTAATATTAGAGTAGATTCTTTTATACCGAGCATCTTTCATGCTTGAATGAGGCTTTGTTGCACAGGATTATGGCTTTTTGCACTTTTAATTGTTTCACCAACACCAATAAATAATCATATCATCAATTTAAGGAAACTGTGATTTGTGGCTCGTTTAATTCACATAGAAGAACCAAAAAGAAAACCAAAGAGGTAATTTGTAGCCCATTAGAACAGTCCATCCTTTTATGTAAGTCTATACTTCTGAAGAAAGACGTTCAGGAGAGGGTGAAAGCAATGGCTCGTTGACCATCCATGCTTCTCAGTTGTTAGTATGCTCCTTGGCATGATTCTGGTCCTTGTGTGCATGTGAGGTTGGTTTGTTTCCAGTGCAGGATGAATGAAACAGCATGCAGCCTGTGTTACAGCCCACTAGAGAAGTATATTTGCATTATGAAACTATATGTATGGATTACATGCTTTAGGGTGTCACTGTAGGATAAGGAGGGTGTTTGAAGTATATCCCTCCAGAGTCTGCAGCAATAGAGCCGGATGGATGGCAGGGTCAGGAAAGAACAAACCTGGTGTAGAGTTAATGTCTTCTGAACATGGTCCCTGGGGTAAACTGTCCCCAAAGTGTCTCGGGAGAAGGAGCAGCAGAGATGTAAGATTTCAAAGGGTCAATGGAGTGAGCAAAGTGTTCATAATGTGTCTGACTGGCAAAGTGGTGCTGGCTAGTGGATTGCTCCCCAGCACTATTTTAGTTAGATACATCCTGTGAGGGCAAGGCCTGAATGTACCACCATTTTAACTTCCAATTACTTGGGGTTTGGATCATTATATGTAGTGAAAGGCAGTTTGCAAACTGAACTTTAAAATAAATACTTTCTCAGAAGGTTTCTCCAGGAAACTTTTTTTTTTTTTTTTTAAAGAAAAGTAAAACTTTAAGTGGATTTTGGTTTTGGGAAAGAGTTTCTCTGAAATAAAATGTGCTCATTTTCTTAGTGTTTCTCTCCTTGGAATAAAGTATTTAAAATGTGAGATTCTTAGCACATGGCTAGAAACTGACAATTATTTAAACCAGGTACCTAGCTGCAACGTGTAGCAATATTTATCACTGTGATTCACTAGCACATCAGGAAAAAGAAGATAAGTGAAAATGCTGTGAATAAATAAAATGTGAGAAATATTTAATCATAGTGGGTGGATGATGCTGATCTGTTTTAAAAATCCAAGTTATATTTAATCTTTTATTATAATAAGTGATTCAGTTTCTGTTACATCCGAAAGTTATAATTATGTTATAAGCTATCCAAAATCTAATACATGAATAGCAACTTTTTCCATGTATTTATCCACCAAACCTGTAAGTACAAGAAAAGGATTATTTTAATGTTTCTGTTTTCCTGCAAAATTTCTGCAGGTCTCTAATTACAAACATCTCCCTGTAAGCAGGTGCCTGTATTCAAGGGAAAAGATATACCTAAATATTTCAGCCGTACTTCATACATTTCATGTTACTTTTCCGAAGTAGTCATATACAGAATTATTCCGTGTAATTTCAGCATCAAGGGTAAGAGCCATAATTTGAGCAGATATTGATTACTTGAAAAGATTTTTTTTCATTGTCTGTCCTTAAGCCTTATTTCTTAGTTACTGTATTGAACATTTAGTCCAAAACTTTCCCCCTTCTAGCCTCACTCCCGCAACAAATGTCCTCAGAAGGCAAGAATGTTCTGAGTTGTATCAAAAGTTTAACGACTGACACATTAGTGTACGAAAAATACTCTGATTTAAGTTTGTCAGTGAAGTTCATTGTATTCATGGAATTGGTCTTCTGTGCTAACCAAATCCTTTTTGATAACAACCCATTGCAAGTTCTTGGACATCACTAAAGCTAATTAAAAACAGGTAGATTCTTTGCACGTAGTGTACCAACCAGCTGAATGAAATGTAGATAGCATGTATTAATTGTTAGAGAAGTTTGTTTTGGGTTTTTTCCCTGCCTACCTCACTGGAATGCTAGGATTCTCTAAAGCTGTGATTCTGAACAGGAAAAAAAAATCATATTTTAACTGTAATACCCATATTACTTTGTTTATAAAACCTGAATTTTAGTTGGCACTGTAGAGAAGAGAAGGCCCTGAAGGAAACTTAATTTTTGAAAGCTGATCTCTGTGTGAAAGTGTCTGTGAAAGTCTAGTATAAAGATTTGAAAGGTTTCATTTAGAAACTCAAATTTACATAGTTAACTCTATGACTCTTTTTTTTAAATTTTGTGGTGTCATATTTTTCAAGCCTCAGTTCATCTTTCAGAAAAATAAAAGCAAATGACTAAATGAGATAGCAGTATTGCAGAACATGAGCTGTGTTTACTGAGTGTTCCAATTATGAACTAAATGTTCTGCTTAATCTTGTGATTTATTACTAGCTAGATAGTTCTTTTTAATTTCTAGAGTTTCTTTATGTGAATTAATGATACTGGTTTCAGTATACACTATTAGGGCCATATAGAAGGAGATACAGAGGTAGAGAGTAGGAGACCCATGTGCTGCTGACTTGTGCTGCATTTTCGTGGAGTTGCCAGCAAAGTTCAGACTGCCCTCTTTTTCTGGGCAGAATGACTAGAAGGCTGGAAAAACAAATTGGCACCATGAAAATTTTTCAAAGACAGAAATGCTTGTATCTAAGCCAGATGTGAGTTCTAAAGCCCATGTATCTTTGAAAATCAGGCTATACAGAACAGTCCAAATATAATATTTATGTCTAATGTCATTGTAATAGACCTCAAAGATGGTCTCTCTGTAACACAGCGTATAACCAAATGACCCAATATGAAGTGGAATTTATGACGTTAGTCTTTCCAAGCCCAGACAATTTTAATTTTTGGACTTCATTTACAGAACAGAATAAAATAATAGAATGTTTTGTGTATTTATATTTTCTAGTGTAGATATTCAGAATTTTAGAACAATTTTCCAATTTAGTCACTGTGTGTCCACCTAAAAAGTTCAGAAAAACTGACTAGACAAAGTGAAAGAGGCTGTTGTCTTTCATCATGTTGCTGCTGAAACATATTGCTAAGGTAGTAGCGAAGAGTTGGTAGCTTGCAGGAATATTTAATGGCCTACATATGTGTTTTAATCTGAGAAGTAGAAAGAAGATCTTGTGAGATGTGGAGCCTATTAGTTGATGGCAATAGACTCTGAGTGTATTGGAGCATATTTAATTTTTGTTGTAAAAGTAGGCTTCTGTGTGCTTTCAAGTGCCTGGGTTTAAGCATTCATGATGAATCTCAAATTGCCAGCTGCAGGTTATACTGACCAGTTCTGGGTGAGGGGTAATGTTGCTGCACAAATACATTCAGTAACAACATAGTCTAATGAGATGCTGGTCAGATCTGAGCTGCTGTGTTCGCAGAATAGTTAGGGTGGGAAGGCACCTTAAAGATCATCTTGTTCCATACCCCCGCCATGGGCAGGGACACCCTCCACTAGACCAGGTTGTCCAAAGCCTCATCCAACCTGGTCTTGAACACTTCCAGGGGTGGGGTGTCCACAGCTTCTCTGGGCAACCTGTTCCAGGGCCTCACCGCCCTCATAGATATTAGGAAGAAATTCTTCACTAATCTAAAGCTGCCCTCCTGTAGCTTAAGGCTACTACCCCTTGTCCTATCACTCCATGCCTTTATAAACAGTCCCTCTGCAGCTTTCTTGTAGGCCTCTTTAGGTACTGAAAGGCTGCTATAAAATCTCCCAGGAGTCTTTTCTTCTCCAGGCTGAAGAACCCCAGTTCTCTCAGCCTGTCATCATAGGAAAGGTACTCCAACCCTGTCATCATCTTCATGGCCTCCTATGGATGCACTTCAACAGGTCTGTATCCTTCTNGCTTAAGGCTACTACCCCTTGTCCTATCACTCCATGCCTTTATAAACAGTCCCTCTGCAGCTTTCTTGTAGGCCTCTTTAGGTACTGAAAGGCTGCTATAAAATCTCCCAGGAGTCTTTTCTTCTCCAGGCTGAAGAACCCCAGTTCTCTCAGCCTGTCATCATAGGAAAGGTACTCCAACCCNCTCAATCCATTCTCCACACAGCCTGTGTTTGTGCTTGGATTGCCCTGACCCACGTGCAGGACCTTGCACTTGGCCTTGTTGAACTTCATGTGGTTTGCACGGGCCCACCTTTCAAGCCTGTCAAGGTCCCTCTGTTTGGCATCCCTTTGCGTTTCCACCACACCACACAGCTTGGTGTCATCGGCAAACTTACTGAGGGTGCACTCAATCCCACTGTCGGTGGGCCAACAAAGGTGTTAAACAATGCTGGTCCCAATACTGAACCCTGAGAAATGCCACTCATCACTAGTCTCCACTTGAACATTGAGCTGTTGACCATAACTCTTTGAGTGTGACCATCCAGCCAACTGCTTAACCACTGAGTGGTCCATCTATCAAGTCCATGTCTCTCCAGTTTAAAGACAAGAATGTCATGTGGAATAGTGTCAAATGCTTTGCACGAGTCCACGTAGATGATGTCAGTTGCTCTTTCCTTATTCACCAACATTGTAACTCCCTTGTAGAAGGCCACCAGATTTGCCAGACATGATTTTCCCTTAGTGAAGTCATGTTCGCTGTCACCAGTCACCTCCTTATTTTCCATGTACCTCAGCATATTTTCCAGGAGGCTCTGCTCTATGATCTTGCTGGGCACACAGGTGAGACTGACCGGCCTATAGTTCCCCAGGTCTTCCATCTTTCTCTTTTTAAAAATGGGGGTTATGTTTCCCCTTTTCTAGTCAGTGGGAACTTTGCCAGACTGCCACGACTCAAATGTGATGGGTAGTGGCTTAGCAACTTTATCTGCCAGTTCCTTCAGGGTGCATGGATGCATCTCATCAGGTTCCATGGACTTGTGCACTTTCAGGTTCTGTAGATGGTTGTGAACCTGATCTTCTCATGCAGTTGGGTGGTTTTTCATTCTCTCAGTCCCTGCCTTTGCCTTCTGCAGCTGGGGTGGTGTGGATAAGGAACTTTCCGGTGAAGACTGAGGCAAAACAGTCAGTGAGTACCTCAGCATTCTCCGTACTCCAAGTAACTGGCTCTCCCATTGCCTTTTGGAGAGAGCCCACATTTTCCCTAGTCTTCCTTTTATCACTGACCTACCTAAAGAAGCTTTTCTTGTTGCCCTTGACATCCCTGGCCAGATGTAATTCTATCAGGACTTTTGCTTTCCCTGCCCTGATCCCTGGCTACTCAGACAATTTCTCTGTATTCTTTTGAGGCTACCTGCCCTTGCTTCCATGTTCTCTGACCATCAAATCAAAATATAAGTATGCATGTTTATTTATGAATTTTAGAAATAACTTGCAAAAATCTCCAAATCTTACTAACATTTCAGTATTTTTACTTTCCTACATCAGTAATTATTTTCTTTTTCACTGTGGGCCAGTCTTATGTGTTGTCTTTTGCATCTAGACTTGAGATTTTATGATACAGGTGTATGCTGGAGCCAAGTGCTAACTATTCATATACAATGGGATATGATAACAGCGAGACAAATGAAGATAGCCTTGCATGACAGTTTGTTTTAAAACTTTACAAAAGTAAAAAGTTGATTTACAAAGTATCAAGTTTGCTAGTTAAGAGCATAACATTTCTTTTGAATTTTTTTTGCTTTATTTCTGTCTTTGTTGCAAGCTGTCTCTTATTTTGAAATGAAATTTTGTGTGCTAGAGAAGTATAATTTACCGTAAATGTTACATTAAAAGAATCATTTGTCAAGCTATTGGACTCAGATTTTTTCAGAGACAAATGTTTCTTCTGTGCATTGCATAATCATTAGATCTGTTTAAAAAAGATTTCTTGAGCTTCTAAAACAAATTGCATTTCTTTTGTGTATTGTAAGGTTTTTAAGCGGTAACATCTTCAGAATGAGTGTATGTTCATATTGTATTGCCTCTGAAATAGCTGGGAAAATATAGCAATGAAAAATCACTAAACTACAAAAAGCTGCTTGTGATATTGACAGTACTTTAACATTCAGACAAAGAATATACGATTTTTTCAATAGCTTGCATGCAGGGCCAGTTTGCATGTGTACTCGATGGTGGTACTTAACGGGCCAGACATAGCTTAATTAGTGAATTTCTGCTATGCAGAGATTGCAACAGGAAAACATTTCTGGAGTCTGTTTGTATAGTAAAGAGGTGAGGGTTTTGTTTGTCTTTCCAATAGAAAATGAAATACTTGCTCTGTATCTACCAGCCATTGATGATATTCTTTGTGCAGCCCTGTGACAGTAACCACTGCAAAGTGACTGTATTGTCCTCTAATCTACGGGAGCAGTTTTAAACATGTCCCTTGCTTCATCAACCTTTTGGCTGACTGGGAAACCCCAACAAGTACCTTTCCCAGTGGTAATTCAGAATCTACTAGTGAAGTGTGGGCATTTATCAGTGTTATAATTTTCAAGTTGAAGCCAAAAGTCATTTGCTGACATATTTCTTGAATGTGCTTTTATTTAATAAAGAAGAAACTATGCACTTCAGGAAATGGTAATCTTTATTTGCTGCTATGATGGGAAAATGCAAATGAAGCAGAGAATTTCGTGATTAGTATTTTACAGAGCAGTGATTTACTATAATTACATGTTTTTAATCAGTGGAATTATCATGTTCTATTAACTAGATTCTTTCCTGACTTCTTATAGGATTCTGAGTAACAACAAGATCTTATGGTTGAAGAATGGCTCCTTCTTTGGACTGAGATCCCTGGAGAGACTGTGAGTAACTGATGCTCCAAGTTCCACCTTCAATTAAAAAGTCTTTGTATTTTAAATACAAACCCAAACATCAGATAACGAAGTTGAGATGTTCTGAACTGTATTGCACGGTAGACCTTCTAGGCAGCCATCAAGTTAAGAAACAGCAGAAAAATGAGTGAATGGGGTGGATGTGGTAAATACAGGAAAGCACTGCAATCAATTTGGAACTAAAATAAACATCCAGTCAACAACTTGTACTACACTATGTACACTATCGCAGTGAAGACTGGTGTATGTAATGGTAACACTAATATACCTGACATGTAGTTTGGGTTATTTAACTCATTGGTCTCCAATACTTCCAATTTAATTCTGTTCTATTTTTAATTCTATTCTATATTTAATTATATTCTAAAAAAAATTGTACAGCATTTGTCACTGAAGCAGACAATTACGTTGATAAAGCTCCATGACTGTGTATTTCTAGCCAATATTTGGAGGGCCCAAAAAGAAGCTCAGGAGCAACTAATAAGTTAGAAAGAAAACATTCAGAAACTTCAATGGAAGACATAAGCAGTAGCAGCTATACTGTAATAACACTGCTTTCTCTATATATAGGTCACTTACTTGAGAATAATCATATGAGCAAGTCTGGAAGGCTCTTTTTTTATATCTATAGGCAACTAACTTTGCCAGTGCATCTAAAATGAATAATTATATGATGCATATCTGACAATATCTCTAGCAGCTTAAGCTAAATTATTTTATATTGCTTTTTAAGAATACTTTCATTATGTAGAACTTTTGATATAAAGTAGGTGCTACGTTCATTAATGTATTTGATGTTGTATGTATGTTTCCATATGCAAAAAAATTTACATTTTAAAATCAACTTTAGTTGATATTTTACTATATGTGTGTAATGTGCATCCTGTTTATGGTTGTGTAATAAGATAGGTAAGTATGTGATACTGAGATATTTGAGTATTCTATCTGCAATTTAAAAATAAACAATGCTTTTCAAGGTCTGGAGCAATCCCTTAAACACCTTGAAGGGTTAGGATAAAGCTAACTGTCTGAACAGTTATGTAACGGAATGCTAAATTTTCTCTGCATATAGTTATAGATGTAACAAGTACTTCTTTAATATTGGCAATATTAAAGGGTATGGAATGAAGAGTAGTTGTGTATTATTTACCAACTGGTTTAATCTTAGGTGTAACAATGATATGAGCTTTAGAAAGTTTACAAATAGTTTAGAACAATTTACAATATGGAATAGGATTACAAATTTATCGCAAGAAGGGAAATTAGTAAATGAAATCCTAATGTACTGCAAGTAAAGCATTAATGCTTAGACATAGAGGAAAAATACTTCCTCTGGGGTTTTTTAAGGTTTAATTTGCATTGAGGAATGTTACTGAGTGTGTACTTTTAAAAACTTTGTTAGTTATCGAGTTAGAGAAATACTTCAACTTGAAAAGACATTGCAAACAGTACTGAAAACAGTGAGAAAACAAAAAAATACCTTAGGTGTATAGTCTTTGGTGTCTTCACCATCTAAACCTTCTTAATTGTATTGTGTTGATTTTTCACAACATTACAGATAAAATGAGTGAGTATCATCTCCTCTGTACAGAATACTATATGGCCACGGCTTTAATAAAAAACTCATAAGTGGTCCTTGAAGCTAAGTCTAGAATGCAGAGGATGACATTCTCATCAGATTCAGATGCTCAATTTCTTGTCCTCTGGCCCCGTACAGTTCTTATCAATATATGCAAAGTCCCAGTTTCAGCTGAAGGGCGGTGAGAACAGCTGGAATAGTCTACTAGGAGGTGGGCATGGGTGAACTAGATCTCAGTGAGTGCTCCTGAGGTTTCCCCATCTTTGCCTTTTCTACACAAGCTAATTCAGAGCAATGCTTCAGGTGCTTAAAATGGAGAACTATGACAGCAACTGTTGTTGATGCTCATGGCTCATCCAAACGGACCAATAAGAACTTTTATTCTTTGCCTGAAAGGGGAGGTAGAGAATTTCATGAAGTACAGTAGCAGGAAAATATAGTTTCCTTTAGGATTATGTTAAATTTACAAGATATAAGGATTACTCATTTTATTTGGCTTTGCACTCCTTGTGGTCCTGTTCAGAACAAAAATTAGTAATGTCAATGCCATAGAGACAAGAATCATGTGTGTCTGCAATTCTTTTGTGGTTACTGTGCGTTCATGAGCCAGAAGAGTGTCAGCTTATGTGGAAAAGGAAATCATTTGAAGTCAAACTTGAAAACTTTAGAGAAGTAAAATTTCAGGTGGAACTGAGTGACTTGTATATTCTGGGTCTTTCCTATCCTGGAGTGCTCAAAACCTCTGAGCAGAGAATAGTTTGAAGCCCTACACCAATAAGCTAGTGACAACTTTGCCCTTATTATTTTGTTTTTCAATGCATGTCACAACAGGAATTGGGTTACAGAAGTGTTAGTCCTCCCAAGTTCTGGTGATTTCTCAACAGTGTGTTACGCAAGTGAGAGACCTTACTGAGAAGTTGTCTCAAACTACAACTCCTCATTTTTTTTCAACTTTAATCAAGCAAAACGAGAAACAGAAGTTGTTTGCCCCTTAACTGTCCATTCTAAGAGTAAGAATCAATTTCTCTCAAGCTAAAACTATTGTAAACTCATATTATGCATGAAATGCAAATGTTTTCAACATATAGTTGGACCTGGTTTGTATTTTTTTCTGCAGACTTCTTAGAAAATTGCTTTCTTCAAGCACAGCATGAATATTACAAGGTTTCTCTTTCACATTGTGTTAAATTGTGCTACTGCTGTAAAAGGGGTTTTCAGGGGATACAACCTGCCGGCCAGGAAAAAACGTTTAGGGATACAGTTATTTCTTATTCATAGAAAAATAATCCTATATTTATGAATAATTTATTAATATTAAAAATGAAACATGTAATAATGTCTGTCATAACTATAGAAGTAATCCTGATCAAAATGCATTTATGAAATATTAGTATTTTTACTGGGGAGTTTGTAAAAACACCATCTCACCAAAGGTGCTTTTTCTGTATTATGCATGTGGGTGAACAGTGACTCACGAGTGACCTGTTGAGATGGCACTCTCTGTCCACTTAGGCTGAGCTTTCTGAAACTAAGAATGGCTGCCTTGTGCTGGTTTGGAAAAGTTGACTCACAAATGTGTTGTGGCATCTGGATCATGATGCACCTCTGTGCCACTGGGCTTACTTTGTAGCACTAACAAGAGGCATTAAGAAGTGAACATCATTACTTAAACACCATGCAAGAATAAAAACTTTCTATAAACTTTAGCTTTGTATGGTGCTCAGTTATATAGGTCTTGATTTGGAATAAAACCAGAAGGTAGGTAAGAAAATGAATAAATTTTTTTGAAGCAAGTGTGGTAAAGAAACTAACTGTTAAAATATCAAGAGCTTTATGGAATTTAACCGCAAGAGATCTACAGATGAGAGTGAGCACCTTGAACTCATTGCTGTGATATCCTCCATGGAGATGGCTTCGTATTCAGGAGGCTGAGAGTTCACTTTGCGTCTGAAGCTTGGAGCAAAGACTTGACAGCTTGTAATGGTTTCATTTCCAGGGCTTTCTCTGTCTGTAGTCAGTGTCCTATATTCTTGGGAGATGCATTGATCTGAGCAGGATGGCATTGGTTATTGTAGACGTACAAATAAGTTTTTCATATGCTCTGGGTACCATAAAAGAAAGGAAAAATGGGCTTTCAAAGTCATATTATTAGTAATAGCTGTGGCATGTCTTTTTATGCTTGAGAATATTTGGCCAGCCATAGTCTACATGGTGCTTCAGGCGACATGGACTGAGGTTGTTCCAGCTGGTATTCCAGCTGAGCTGAACCCAAAGTCAAGAGCTAGACTAGGAAACTAAATATTATACCCTTATCCTGATGTCAGCTGGCACAAAACAGTGTGTATCTGAGCTGTTATCCACACTAGTAATTTTCGAACCCTCCACAACAACCACTGCATCACAACTGCCTGGATCATCCCACACTAACTCCCCATGTTACCTCTAGCTGGGGGCAATCTGTTGTGGCTGCTCCTCTGCTGTGGGTTTCCTGGTGCTTAACGATCTTGTACTTTGCATTTTCTGCAGTGGGTATGTGAAGTCTGTCTCCCTCTCTCTCCGTTTCATAACCAAATGTACTTTTTCATTAAGTTTATAGGAGCATAATTACCTCTGAGACTGCTGCTCCTTTGTCCCCTGTGGCTGAAACTCTTTAACAGGTTCAGAAGCTGTTTGGAGGGAACCAGCAAATAAAATAAAGAAACATGCATAAACAGACCATGATTGCATAAGCAGTGTTTTCTTGGGAAATCAGGATGAAAGATCACTAAGCAAGATTACACATATTTTTCACAGTTGACCCAGAAGAAAAGCATGCCAGGCACTGATATGTCAACAGTGACTGTTTTACAGAAACTTGCTGTTACATTTTCCTGATATTCCTCAGCATGTTTCTAGACAAAGAAAAATAATACTGAAGTATTTGTAAGAATTTAGCATTGAATTTATTTTTTTTTTAATTTTTTTTTTTTTAGCTGTATAGATATCAGTCTTACTTGACCAGGTCTCACTGAGATTGTGTGTGCTTTTTATTAAGTGTTGATGTACTGTAAAGTTACCAGCTGTGTGGCAGTGCTATGTAGTCATGTGTTGTCCTCAGTTGTTATTAGGTAAGATTGCATAAAAGCTACTTTCATAGATTTCAGTATGACATTCTGGAACAATATATTTTGCTGTGCAATTGAAGTAATAACACATTAACTTGAGGGAATGAAAGGGCAGGAAAGGCAAGCACAACAAATTAGACCATGGGAAAAACATGTTGTTAAACAGCTGGTATAAAAATATGGTATTTAGATGTTCTTTAGCAAAACTTAAGTGATGAAAGGGTAAAATATAAAGGTTTTACATTTTGATATACTGATGTGCTTTTTTAAACATGCAATTTACATTCTCTGAATTACTGGCCACTTCATTTCTTTTCCTGCCTATACTTTTGAAATGTGCGTGCGCATACACACACGCTTGAAGAAACGCAGATGTTCTTCCTGGGCACTGTGAAGGATTGGAAGTATGCTTAAAGAAATTGTTAAACAATTTTTTTTTCAACACATATACGTGACATCTTTAAAGTTAAAATCTTCATAAATTAAATTTGGAACTATGTGTTCTTTTTTTTTTTTTGGATTGCTGCAAAAATAGAAAAATACTAGGTATTATAAACTAATATTATTTCACCCTGACAGCCAGGATCCAACTTTACAACTTTTTTTTTTACTTTTTGTTTTTTCTGAAGAGCTTGCGACTAGGAAGCATGCCCTAACTTCATGCAAGCGCTTTTAACAGAAAATAGATTAATAATCTCAGGATGTCAAATGCCCACATTAATTCATCTCAAATGCCATTTAGCCATGTTTAGAGAAATGCTGTGATGTTATTCAGGGAAAAGGTAATTTTAAAACCTGTTTCTTAGAGCTGTCTTCTGAATAGAACTAATCATGGCATGACTGAAACTGTTCAATTTTATCTAGGTTTTGTATTGGGAGAAATATGGAGGAAGAAAAATCAATACAAGTTCCTTTCAAGTGTCTAAGGTTTTCGTGCCACTTTTTCTTGTATTTCAAATCCCACATGGATTTCTAGATCCAGTTGATAATAGTAACAAACAAGTTCTTTGTTTAAATTCACCTTAAATATTCTCACCTAAAATATTCTAAAACCCCCAAAATACAAATGCTCCAACCATTATTTTTTCTTGTCTAGTAATATATCTGGGAGTCCTGAGGCAATCTAAGCCTTTTTTCTTGTTAAATTTCTTACTGTGTTGGCTTGTTGTAATTGTTTACAAAAACCTTATTATGCTGCATTACTGTTTGAAGTGGTTGAGCATATTCCAGTAAGTGAGGAAGAATGGGAATAGTCATGGGGAGTGATTTTCCTCCTGGAGCTAGTATCTGTACTTCACGCACATATTCTAAACTAGACTGAAAACAATTCATATTCCTCTTGGTGCTCATTGAACTTTGAGTTACCCTTTTGGTGTCAGTGTCAGACTAAGAGATTGTCTTTCTAATTACGGTGAAGCGAGTGTTCGCATGAAGCAGGATAGTTCCCTTTGTCACTTCTAGACGCAGCTAATATAGCTGGAAGTTTTTAATTGATGTTAAGTATGCTTGCCTGAAATATATTCAGCGCTAAGGCAATTATACATATTGAGCTCAGAAAGAAAAGCTCTGAAAATTCATGAATAACTGAAGTTAAGGTGAATTACTGCAGTAGATGTGTCTCTGGAAGAACAGGTTTGAAGGGTTGGAGATTCTAAGAAAAAAGAGCTTTGCAAATACAGGAAGGGGAAAAAAGAAGCTATGAACTTATGTCAGGCAGCAGACAGATCAGAAAGAGGGCAGAAAATATTTACCCACATAATAATTATTTATCACCTAAATTAGAGTAGTTTTTATGTGAACTGAATGTTTGCTTAAGGCTCATCCTGGAGCATGGAGAGAACCAATTTCTACCAAGAAAATGAGTGGTAAGTTAGTAAATCAGACTGTATTTTTCAGAGCTTAATACACCCAACTGCTTAGCCATCTCATTTTTTTCATTGATCGTGAATGCCATGGTCAGCCACCAAATGATACTTTTTTCTGGGCATGCACCATATCCCTGGCTTAGGACCAGATTCCTTACTCATCCTGGCTCCTTCCGCATGTGCTGCGGCAGTCTTCCTTTGCGGTGGCAACAGCCCGGGTGCTCTAGGTTGTGCCTCCCTTTGGTACTTGGTCCTCTGCCATTATGATAATTTTAGTCGCGTTACTCAGTAACGCCAATGTCAGGTTTATTCCGATACAGCCAGGATATAGAGATGTCCACTTAAATGAATGTGTTCTTTGAATATCTAACTTCCTGTATCTGTCAAGGAAGTTTGTAACATTTAAATAAATTATTGCTAAATAATTAAATGCATGTCAGAAAAAAGTATTTTTTCCATAAAATCAATTTAGTTCCATAAAATCCAATTTCTATAAAATCATTTTAATATTTTACAATTTTAATGGCATGGATTGGTGAGATTATTGATTCTGATATCAGACTGAAAGGAGATACAAAAATGATCCTTGTAGCAGCAGAATATCTTCAGTTCCTCACTTGAAAGACCTTTTTTTTTAGCATCAAATATGGATTCCTCATAAACATGTGAATGATATCTTGTAAATCATGCAAAAATACAAATTTATTTATTTATTACAAGTAAAATGTAATATTGTAATGAGAAGCTTCCCCTATTACCTTACTTAGCTAAAATTATCTTATTCGTAGCAGATAGATTTCCAACTGATTGTATAAGTTAGACAACCTTATTGCTTGTCAGTATTTATTCATTGACAGCTTTCTTCAGGTTTCATCATCTGATCCTGGAAGATGCTACATCTTAGACATTGCATTCACTCAAAAATACAGCTTTTTAGCTACTATGTGTTTTACTTTAAGGTAATTAATCCTTCTTAATCATGAAGGTGTTTGTGTAGATAGGGAATTTTATGCATGCTGTAGCAAATGTGTAACAGGTAATATAATACTTCAATATTGACATTAGACAAGGGTCTTTTCAAAGAAGAAAATCTTTTGAAAAAGTCTGTTGTTTGAGAGAAATGATTGGAAATCAGAGACTATCTTCTTTTAAATTTTGCCATAAATTTTCATTCAATTTTTGTCACATCACTTAATCCCTCTACCTCTCTCTGTTTTTCATCTGTGAAATAGTATTGCTTACCTATAAACTCCAAGTCTAGTAATACTGGAAGATCTCAATGCATCTAGAGAGAGAAAATGTTGTAAGGAAAAGTACGTTGATAATTACATAATACCAACTATTTTACATTTCTGCCCTTAAGTATAGTCATTCATTCATTTTTGATGCACTCCTAGCCTGACTGGGAAGCAGTCTTTAAGAGGCACAATGCATGAGTGCAAACAGAGGATACTGATGCTCTGTAGATGTATTTTGTGCAGCTCCATGCATCACAAATTCACTTGTTAGCTAAATTTAGTAGGAAATGTCATCCTCACTTTTTTTGTAAACAGTGAAAAGGCAAGTTCTATAGCAGAAAATTGTCCCGTATCAGAAAAATTTTTAGCTTTGACTACAACTACTGAAGTAACTCTCACTAAATCCCATGGAGCCAATCTTGAGCATGGTGTAGGCTGAATAGCACAGGGCATGTATGGGTGTTAGACGGGGATGGAGATGATGTTCAACCTGTCATCTTTGGTGACGAGGCTGTCTTAGTGACAAGACTGAGGTAGTGTTGGCACATTTCTATACCCGAGAGGACTGTGACAGATGCTGGCAGGGCTGCAGGGGATGTGACTGAGGTCATCCTCTTGTTGTCTTCTTGACAGGCTTTTTAGGCTCTGTTTTAGTCCAGACATAAATTTGTTCTATTTTTCCAGTAATATAATCTGGTGTAATCAAGTAACACAGGGCAAAATACAAATGAGATGGATCCTTGTACAAATCATTTGTATTAACATACTGTCATTAAAAATAGATAGAATCCTGCTAGCAAATAGGTCTACTGGTAAAAATTTATATTTTTCTTTTCTTTTTTTTAATGGATGGAAGCCAGCTGTAGCTGTCTTATTGACTGTAATTTTTTTCTGTGAACAATATTAAGTTAGAATTATGCCAAGCAAGTTAATATAATGAGCCATATCCTGACCCAGCAGTAGGAATGTGAGTTTGCAGATTGATACTCTGCTTCTCCTAGTGCTATCATCACAACCAATATATGCGTGTGTATTTTCTGGGTTCAGTGTTGTTAAGCATAAAATGAGAGGTCCATCCATCCCTGTCTGCTGTAGATTGATGAGAATACCTGCCTGGTTAGATAAGCAGCAAAGGACAACAGCAGATCTGAAGGATCATTTGCAAACATCCTGGAACAGAAAACTAGACTTGGAAAAAACACTGTTGATCCTCGTAGTAGAGGAGTACAGGGTGAAATGTGTTTCAAGGTAAATATTACTTGGCTTCAGGCAGTATTTTAATGAATTGCTCAGGTTGAGGATATCTAATTTGCAATTGTTGCATAGAAATTTTGAGAAACCAGGGAAGGAGAGACAAAGGCAGGATCAATGTCACAAGTCAAACTGGGCAAGCTTAATTAAAAATTACCTTTTCATTTTAATTCTGTGATCCTTTGAGGATCTCTTGATTACATCCTATGACTATCAGTAAGCTACTCATTTAGTAATGCAAAAAAATCATTATGTGCATTTTTTGGCAGCCCCTCCCAAAAAAACCAACCCCAAACTCCAAACCAACCCAAACCCAAGCAAATAAAAATCCCCCCAAACTCTTTAAACTCCAGAAATTATTTTGTCCTAGTGTGCAGTATCAAAGAGAGATTTAGCATTATATCAGGAATTATAAACTTCTTGTTATTCTTAGTGTGACTGTCAGAAACAGGAGGTAGAAATTAAAAGGAAAATTACATTACCCTCTTTCTAGCAGGCATATGTACTGTACGTCTTACAAGCATGAAGTAACTATCAAAGCATTTGTAATCTAGTCTGACAGAAAGATAATGTATTTTTTTCCTCTAGTCATTTATTATTTTCCAGTACAAAGTCAGAATGCAGACTATTACACATCACATACTCGATATCTTAGAGGATGAGACAACAGGAAAATATCCTGTATGTATGCCATAATTACAAAAAAAAAAAAAAAGGAAAAAAAGCAATAATTCTAAAAAGAGGGGATATTTTCTTTTGGATTTTACAGTGCTCTTTAAAAATAGCAGTAGTTAACTCAGGAAAATAAGTTAATAAATTCAATCCCGTAGTTTCAGTGCAAGGTCCAGAACCAAGTGTGTTTCCCATCTTTTCTTTCTACCTTAAGACTGTTTTTTGTTTGTCTCCTAAACTGCCACATTTGTTTCTCTGGTTCTTGTGGTATTTTTTTCCTTCTGATAGAAACAACTTGGGGTACCAGGGGATGTCTTTGCTCTTAATTCTGTGCTTCATAATGAGATGTAAGACTTGCCAGCGCTACATTCCCTCACAGGAGCTGCACATTAGCGTGACGGGCGTTGATGCCATTCTGAATGCGCTGGTGGGATTGCATTGCTCCAGTTCTGGCATCAGACTATGGGTCCAGCTTAGGCACCCAGTTGCCAATTGCTGCTACGGATGTGGTACAGTGACAATATGTAAGACATCAGTGGTTTGCCAGGTTGCATTGGCTATACTTTGAGTGTAACTATTTTTTTTCCCTGACAAAACAGATTTCTGTTGGAAATGTTAGCATGACAAAACAGAAACATTTTGTGAGGGCACATCAGTTACGGGAACGTCTTTGTCATATATGTCAGTATTTCATTTCAACTGTTTTGTTTTCACAAAATAGAATCTTTTTGGAACGATAAAGCTGATCTATACTGCTTAGGATTGATGCAAGCTTCCCTATAAAGAAACGGCAGACTGGTTGGAGAAGTAGGAAAACCAGAAATGTTGTTTAAGGGCACTTTGTATGAAGTCACAGAGCAGCATGCTGGGAAGGCAAGCTGATAAAAATTAGTGTCAGTTGATCAATAACAACTAATCTTGTAAAGTAAGCTGCGAGTTCAGTTGATAGCATTTGATGGAGTCCTTGTGTTCTGTATTTTGTGGTTTTGATCCCTCAGCTGTAGGCTATTGATGGAATAATGTTTTCAAACTCAAAAAATTACTATAATATTTCTTGTATTCATATTCAATTATGTCCTTTAGCATGTTTGTGGTTAAGGAGACCAAAGTTTGATGCTTCATCTGGTAGTAGCGACATAAAACGCGAGAGACCTCAAGTTCTGAATAGGAACATCTCCTCAATGTGATGGTGTGCTCAGGTAAAAGCCAGTATCAGAAGAAAGGCTCCTAACTCCATCCTTCCCTCCCAGAGTTTTCTGGGGCCTACTGATACCTTTTTTTGTGTGCCTCTCTCTCTAACTTGATATCAATTGACAGACATTTTACATTTGCTTGCTTAAAAGAAAAAAAATATAAGTTATTCCCTTCCAATAGTTCATGTTTATAGACTAGCCTGTGAGGTGTGATAAAAATGTGCTATTACTCATTCATATGATGCTAGTCCAGGAATCCTCTGCAAGCACCCAGTGACCTTAGGAGCTTGTTGCCCTAAAAACTTCTGTGGATGCCTGGAGAAAGCATAGCTTGTTCTCTCACACTTGTGCTTCAGCAACAATCTCTGAGAAGGCAAAGTAAAAAGAAAAAACAAATGGAATGTACTTGAAAAGCAGTAGAAAGAAGGGCTATGTTTTATGTCAATTTAGTTTAAAAAAAAAAAAAAACAAACCCAAAAAAACCCCCAACCAAATCCCCAAAATGAGTTGTCTGAAGTAGTTAGGAAAGCTGATGTAATATAACAGCTGTGGGCAGTTTTTCTCCCCACTTCTTAATATAGACAGAATTGATTAGTTGGGTGTAGTATAGTGCAGCGTGTGTCAAGTAGGTACAAAATGGTTGTTCTCACGAGAAAAATGCATGCAGACTTAGCACATGATAAGCTGTCTTGTGCTAACACAAATTGCCTCGTTCTTGAAATGGAAAGTGACTGGGAGAGCTATAGAGGATGTTTGTATAGTCTGAGCTATGCACATCTGTGAAAAACAGAATTACAAAATTCCTCTATGCTCTACTTTAGAAAGTATTTTGCTGAGGAGAATACAGAGAGAAACATTCTGCAGGAATAAAAATGTGTATTTTTATTTCCTTGTGAACTTGAAAGAATAAAATAAAATTGTTCTACGCAATGATAGTCAGCTTCATCTGGCGGAAATAAGCAGTTTGAATTAAAAATAAGCCACTTGAGTTAGCATAAGGCAAGAAACTTGTTGAAGCATAAATAAAATGTTTTTATCATGCCTTTATAACCCAGAAAACTGCCAAAGGGGCAGCTTGAAACTCTTAAAATCAATTCATTTCTGTCTATGAAAAAATATGAAAGATGCTAAATCAGGAAAAAATATTGTAGTTGTAGGTACCTGAAAACCACAAATTTATTAAAAAGCATACCCTCTCAACCGTAACTGTAACACTTTTGCTATGATGCTATAATTAATGGCCTATGAAAGAAACTTTTACAGCTAATGTACGTTCCCCAGACACATGGTGCATTTGTTATTTTCACCAAGTGTTCTTTCCATTTTTTTTATGTTCAGTATTCACATTTGTTTCTTAATGCAAAGTAAGTTAATACTTTTTTAAAGACGTGCTTTTCAGCTGAAGAGAGAGTTTAACGTACATTGTGTTCAGAACAAAACAGTGTTTTCTCCACTGTGTCAGCAGCTAAGTTGAGAATTTGATAGCTTTTTTCCCCTTTGTACCATTAATTGCTTTTAGGTATTTCTGAGAAGCGCAAGTGCCTCACAAGGGACAATTCTTCCATTTGAGTGAAGTCTGAGTACTGTATTAAGCTTTCCTACTGTACAGAGTTATGTGAACTTACAAAAATATTTAGGAATGTAAGACCAGGATGGGTTGCAGCCAGGCTGAGTTTCTGGGGATAAAAAGAAAATGTGTTTAACTCTCCCTCCCACCATATACACCATAAACTAGCCACTCCATTATTGCTTTCCAGCACTCCATTAAGACCACTGAAACTTCAGTTCAAAATAATGTCCTTAAAAATTATAATGTGTCAGAACAGAAGACATTATAATGCATCACAGCTTTTTTTTTTTTTAATTTTATTCATATGTGTCTTTGCCACAGTAACCAATAAATCCTTATCAGGCCAAATCTGACAGTTACTTTAACCATGAGTATGCCAGCAAGGTGTACTAACACAGACACCTGAAATATTTTCAGTACTGGACCAGTTCAGGTTGCTAGGGTGAACTATCCCCTGTTCCCTCTCTTAGCTTGCTTTAGCAAAAAGGGAAGAGCGAGGGAAGCTCCTGTAACAGTGTTCTGCATCCAGTAGGAAATATTAAAAAAAAAAAAGTGTTGCTGGTCCTTGCGGATGCCCAGAGAGGGTTCAACTCTGGATATGCAAAAATTCATGTCACAAGCTGCAAATTCTAACTCTATTAAGCCCTGTCCAGGCATAAAAGCCCTTCTGTAACAGTTTCAAACTACATTTTGAACAAACGATTTGAAGGCTGCTCCAAATCCTTTTTTCGGTAATAGCTAAACTTTTTTCAATTGCTGCTTTTCGTAGTCTGTGGTCTAAATGTATTCATAGCCTCTTTTTATCCATATGAATTTATAGTACTGTTATCCTTTAACTTAAACTAATTCCTTTCTTGTTGTAGGGTTCACCATTTATAAACAATGGTGTAATACCCACTTTCTTGTCTAAGCAAGCCAAAACTGAGATAATCTCTTAGTGGCATCATGAAAATAACCATGAAATGTATATATCCTTAAAAAAAAATTATGGGCACAAAGCCTGACATGTATGTAAAAGTAAGATTATTATCTGCAAAGATGTATTTTGTATGTAATGACAATATACTCTCTTTTTTAAGTCTTAAAATGGATTTGAATGCAGTTTATTGAATACTCAGGCTGGTACAATTTCAGCGTAGTTTAACATTCAGAAGTGATCATCGTGTAAAACTCTCATACAGCTGAATACAAGGAAAACCCCTCTGGAGCATCTACATACAGTAAATATCCTTGGGAAATTCACTGGGATTTTAGAGCTTAGGAAGTCTGTATAGTGCTGCTTTCTCTGGTCTTGTGTAACCAGCCAGTGCTGACCAAATTGTCACTGATAGAAGCCCAGTGAAACTTTAAAGCTTCCTGCTGATGACAGTGAATTGATTCCTACTTTTCTTCCTATTTTTTCTTTCTGTTATCCCTAGTTTCAGGTTGACATTACTGGATAGGCAGGGGAGGTTTTTTCTTTTTGTCTCCAGAACAGAGAATTCAGTAAATTCATTGTCTGTTTGTTGGTTTGGGTTTGGGGTTTTTTTTTGTGGTTTTTTTTTTTTTTTTTTTTTTTTTTTTGTTGGTTTTTTTTTTTTTTTNTGTTTTTTTTTTCTCTGCACAGAAACAGAGGGTAAAATAGAGGCCTGTTGTTACTGTCTTTCTCCCTGATTTCCTTGCATTCAGGTGTATGAGCAGTGGTCTGTGGTGAATGCTTTGTAGTTTATTTGTGTAAATCAAATGAAATCCTTTTTCTTCAGAACGAAACAAAACATTTCACTTATTTTTCCCTATTGACTGTTACTGCACAGCAGCTGCTCCCTGGTTTCATATAACTATCTCCTCATGTATTCAGATTCTGTCTTACTGTAAAAGGAGAAAATTCATCTTAGCAAGTACCTCTGGCATAATTTCTCCTTCATTCAGCCATTTCCTACTTTTCTACTTACCTTGTTCTAATTTATGTTAAGCAGTGACAATGAAAGGAAAAATATTTAATGAAAGTGGAAAAATGGTATCATAAAATCATAAATACTAGCAGAGGGGTGGAGGACACATGCAACATGGGAAGGCACCTAACTGTTTGAAAGGGGTTAGCAATAACACATGTTGGAAATGGTCTTTATGCAGACTTCTTCCACTCATACTGACATAAGGAAGTTTCTGGTCGTCTTACCCCTCTGTTGAGTTGCTGTGGTAATGAATGCATTTCCTAAAGCTTTGGTTTTTTCATTTCAGGTTTCTCCCATTTGAAAATTCCCAAAAGTTCTCTGGGTTTAGGTGAAACATTAATTTCCTAGACATGTGATTCCTTTAGCATCATTAAGAAAAAAATAATTCTTCCTCTTTCATTGTATTTGTGTTCTTAAAGCATTCTGTCTGCTTACTTTTCTCGTGCTGAAGTAGCGTACCAAGACAGGTACTTTGTTGCTATGTGTAGTACTCTATACCTGTACAATTATTTAGACAGTTCAATAAGTGTTCATCAAGTTCTCTATTCTTACTTTTGGCCCATTTCCCCCACAAATCCAGTAAAACATTTTCATGTGACAATTCCTCAATAAAAAATTAGTTTAATTCTAACATAAGTGAGCTAAGCCAAGTTTCATGCCTTCAGCCTGCTTAATGCTTCTCAGTAGCCCTTGTAGCTTTCCACACCTCCATGTTATGGAGGTGCTATTCCCTAATGCTCCGCTCTTTTTCACAGGAACAGCCCATGTTTCTTCAAAAAATATAGCTGGCATGCTGGTGAGCAGCCATTTCATTAGCAAGCATCTTAGGAAAAAAGGTAGGTGCAGGCTGAGAAGTGAAACCATCTCTCTGGTTGATGACTACAAAGAATATAGAACTGTAATTTATGAAGGATGTGTACTGGACACATGAAGTTGAGCATACGCCAACAACCAGAGCATGAACTCTTCAGGACTCTGGGCTCTCGCCAATGTATGCAAAAGCTGGTATAGGCATGTCATTGTTGCTACTCAACGTTGCTTCAACTTGTGCAACACGTTAACATGTGTATGCCATGCTTTCTTTTGCTAAACAAACCTAGCAAATTCATTTCTTTAAATACTTGGTGTATCTTAGTTTGAGGTTCAATGGACTAAAACTCCAGCATTTTTAATGAACTGTAGAGCGTTAGCTGTGTGCTTTTTATTGATTTATTTTAATGTGTGCATGTTTCAGAGGTTGTAAATCTGTTGCTTTAGTGTACACTATTGAAGTCAGTGGTGGTACGGCATGAAGAAATGATTGCCTCACTTTCCTGTTAGCCTAGTCATATATAAAAGCAGATGTGGATACTGTTTTCATTAAGTGGCTTTACACAAAACTTAAAACTTATCAAATAGTTGGGAAGGCTAAGCAGCATGTACATTTCTTTGTGATTCAGAGACTTCTACGAAATGAAAATTTTCTGAAGCCAAAGCTTTTCTGATGACCTATTTAAGTCATTGTGTAGTTCGACAACATTTAAAAGGTGATATATGGGATGTACAAAAAACAAACCTTAATGAAGTGTGGTGAGCCAGCAAAATGCAGACAGGATCACGCAAGGTATTGTCAGTCTTCCAGAATGACTGAAAGAACCTTTTATACTGGCTTACAGATTTTACTGTCAAACTTTAGTAATGGGCTAATGTGAAAAGAGTAATCTGTGAGAGCAGCTGCTGCTGACTTTCCTACTTCAGTGCACAGGCTGAACTAAAACTAGAAATTGTACTTTTCTTGTTTCAATATTGAGATAGTAGCATAGCTGGGCAACTTGTATTGATCTTGACTTTGAGCACAATCCTTTTATATGCAAAAATTATTTTGGTAGTGTTACCTCTAGCTTCACTGCTCCTGAGTCAATGTTCTGACATTAAGAATAGCACAGATCATCATGAATTTCTAACTTAGAGCTACATGAGTGTACTTCTTACATCAGTTACTGGGATAAATTCAGATTAGCTAAGTGTGAGCTGATAGATCAGAAAAATACTGCCAGTTTGGCAATATTTGTTCTAAATGCAATTACTTTTCATTTCCCATTGAAGTTTCACACTGCTATATGAGAATGAGTGTGGATTAAAGAAATTAAAAGAGGGAATGCGTGTGCATGTACGTACAATATCAGTGCCAATTTGCCAGCAGTGAGCCCGGAAGGAGGCAGCCTGCCTGCTCCACCGCTCACCCAGAAAGTTACCAGAACAGTCAATCAGCCAATTACCCAGCCAGCTATCTACATCCCAGAATGCTAAAAGTCAATGCAATTTTTTTGTTCTTTGCTGGCATTTCTCCTTTTGCATGTCAGATATTCTGTGTATTTTCTGCATGTTAAGTTTTGGAATGTGTAAACTTTGTTTTCTGGCTTATTTGCTTGTATTTTCCTAATCATATATATTTAATTTTATTATATTTCTGTAAACAAGGGATTACTGGGGATCATTTTTAATTACTATTACATTTACCTAAATGTACCCATTTACTTTTATCTTTCCTGACTTCATAGAGTTAAATGGAAGGTGGCTGTTTTGCTGCTGATTTGCTTCATTCCTAAAAATATCAAGGAAAAGACTTAAAGGATCAATGCAAGAAGGGGTTGATAGAAGCAGCACAGAAGCGGGAGGGATCAGAAGATAACGACCTGCAGTGGGGCTGATAGAAGCAGCACTGCTGCAGGTCATTATCTTCTGATCCCTCCTTACTCCCCCCTCCTCTTCTCTTGGAGAGGGAGGCAATGGAAGCGATTAGAGCTTACCACACATTATGGAGGAAGGTTACGTTTTGGGTAAGGAAAATATCTGTACACATACATGCACCACTTCTTCATGATTTGTGCTTCCTGTCTCCAGGTTCTTTTGTCTATTATTGGCAGATATCCTCTGTCAGAAGCTTTTTTTTTAAGAAAAAAAGCTAATCAGTGATTGCCATCATAAAGTTAATTATCTATTACCAGAACCAGAGAAGTATTGTTCATCTTAACAGAAACAAGCCTTTCTCTGAAGTGATGCTGCAGGTCAGTCCATTCTTGATATAACAAAATTTTCGTCAGCAACAAGTGCATCAGGCATCATTTGTCTGCATGATTTTTGTTTAGAATAATGCTTAATAGTCCAATTTCTACACGTCTTCCATACTTCTGGATCCCTTTGTTTTTTTTAAATATTCTGAACAGTCATAAGTTTGGATCTCTGTTCTTGGTTTGCTTGGTTGCATGATGAATATGACTCAAATTCCTTTTCTGAGAAAAAAATCTGATTTACTGCACCATAAAACTCTTTCTAAATAGGTTCTATGTACTGTTTTTACAACTGTTCAACATAATTGTGTATATGGTATTTTCCTCGAATGTAATAGATATTCTCATTAAAAGCAGTGTTGCAATCCTTTAGGCAAATGTAAAATTATAGAGATTATTTATACAAAACTTCCCTTTAAAAATCTTCCAAAATTCTAATGAAACATTTAAAAGGTTAAAACTTTAATTTTGAGATGTTTTTTCTCTTTCCTTGTATAAAAGTTTCTTCTAAAAGCTTAGAACAGATTTGTTCTAATTCTGTATTTTTAATCTCTAGCGCAAATAATTTCGTCAGATCTCTTGGTTGTCGTTTGGTTCGTTTTAGGTTAAGTCAGGGGTCAGCTTCTTACAGAGATTCATTAAAAAGCAGCTGGGCTCTTTCTGAGGACAAATGGAAAAGTGTTTTGGCCAAGATTTAAAGAAATTATGCAGAACTGAGATTTTTATCCACTCTCCTCCCTCAACACTGTTATGTTCGGATTTGAAATATTCAGACTTGAAAACTGGCAGAGATTTGTCCCTGTGTTTCAGATGTGCGCTTCCACAGTTCAATAGTAATCTGTTTTCATTTGGCTGAGATGCAAGCTTTTAAACAATATACGTTATGTTTGTACAAAGATTTATGTTAAACAATGAAATCAATGATCTAACAACATTCACTTGGTAAATTATGTATGTGTGTAAATCATATAAACACTGTGGAAGTTCCCAGTAAAAGTAATTTTTGCAGTAACTTGCTGGATTTGTGTGCATAGAGAAAATAAGGAAAGGAGTTCAAATATACATACAGGGCTCTGGAATATAATTAACAGTAGTGTATGTGAATGAAATGCATTGTTGAAAAAATTGTAACCTTGTTAATTGGGGACTGGAGAATGAGAATTCTGATTTCCAACTTACTGTACATGCTGATGTACAGTATAATATCAGTGGTTTAGCATGCCTATAAATGAATATCTAAAAGTTATACAAAAAACTCAATACAGAAGATTTAATAATAAAAAAAAAAATCATACCTGAAAAGCTAATATCATATTGTCACTTAAAGGGATAAATTTTGTAAATGCAGTAAAACTTTGAGCCTAGTCAATCAGGGGGGTTTTCTTTTTTTTTTTTTTTTTT
>VWZZ01005988.1:33704-101403 GCA_013399095.1 Psophia crepitans | reverse complement strand
TTTGTTTTTTTTTTTTTTAAATTTTAGAAAAATGAAGGAAAAAAATCCTAAAGAAAAGCTAAATATAAGATCGCCATACTTCAGAGTTTGGTCTTGTGGTATTAAAAAAGCTTCAGTTTCAGAGTTCTGAATGACCTATTTGAGCTTAGCAATATAAGAATCAATTGCTAAGTAATTATTTTCTTATAAACAAGTCAGACTAGATGACAGCAGTGCCTCTGATCTTAGCAGAATGAGTTAAGATATATTAAGCATATGTCATGTGGATTTTACTTTTTAAAAGATTTTTAAGAAACAATGTTTTAAGGATCATTATGGCTGTAGGCTATAGAATGCTAGTACAAGAAACCTGGAAATTTTTGTCATGGTGATGAATCAAATATCTGATACTGATAAGTATCAAATATCCTCTTCACACCCCCTCCCCCCTTGCCCCCAAAATCCAGGTGTCATAATGGGGATTGCTCTTACTGTTATGATATCCTTCAGTATAGTTGTCAACTTGATTTTCTTTGCCCATGTTATATGTGGTCATAAGCAAATGAATAAATTTTGTATGATCCTATGGAATACTTAGTAAAACAAGCTGTTATCACAAGAATATATAACAAGGTAAGCTTATACCGAGTCAAAGGTTGAGCAATATAATTGAACAAACTTACGTTGATCAAATTTGCATTTTGCCATTTCCCAAAACGTTGCTGCTGCTACCAGCTAAGTTGCGTGCTTTTGTGAATGACATTTATTGTAAGTATATGGTCTAATCTGTCACTCGTAACGTAACTGTAAGATATCGTGAGCATGAAAATTTGTAGGCGGAATAGTAGTACCCATTATTAATCTCTAACTAAGCCTGACGTGGTATAGATGTGGTCATTCACTACAGAAATATTCTGTCTTCTTGAAGCCAATAGTCAAATAATTATCTTGGGGTACACACTTTTCTTGCCAAATAATGAAAGGGGAATGAAAGGCAGGGAAAATATTTTACTAATATAGGGACATTAGTATTGGATTTATTGTAACAAGGAGCTAGACAGAATTGGTGATTTGTGTATAGGAAGGCTGCCTATTTTATTGGGCAATTCCATGTCCTGGATGGAGTGCAGAGCAATACCCTTTGAGCTTCTCATCTGCGCTGAAGTGTCACAGCGCTAAGCCAAATAACACATTAACCAGTATCAAGGAACCACGTGTGCTCAACAGAACTGGAGATGGAGGTGATCTTCATAGATGGTAATATTGTTATTAAGGCTTAAAGGACCCTGAATAAGACTTCCACTTTAAAAAAGATTAGTAGAAAGGGGAAAAGAGAAGATAAAAATAGGAGCAGGAGAAATGGAGAACGAGATTAAATAAAAATCAAGATGGAAAGAGAGAGCAGGGACAGAAAGCTTATGTTGGTACCACAGTGGAAATAGCTTGGGAAGATGTAAATAGATGACACAATGACTGAGTGATGGGATGCTGATACTAGCAGGGTGAGAAGGGAGGGTGCCAAGCAGCTGCTGAAAGTGGAGGAAAATTCATTGCTCTGAATCTGCTTAAACCACAGGCATGTGGTGTTACTAGAGTGGGCTGGCTAGGCCTGGCCTAGGACAGTGCCGGAAACCTGGTTTAGATGTTTATTTTGTGTTCCTCATCCCTAGAATGAGTGGTGAATGCTGCAGAGGGAGTCACTTTGCACAGCAGAGGAGGAGGAGGAAGTAATTCACATTGCTTAAAAATAATAAGTTTCAGATACGCTTTGCAGAGCACTGAAGGGAGATCTGGCCAACGAGTGTATGGTCTGTGTTGCATTGGAAAAAATTATTTAGGAGTGTCTTGGGGGGGGAGGGAAATCAAGTTAAATACTGTAATCCTTCTGCAGGGCAATTCTTAAACAGTTATTTGCTTCATTGCAAAACTTTTCCTTTGCAAAGTGATGCCAGGCGTCTAATGACATGTAACTCAGTCCTCCCTCAGTCCCCAATACAAGCTTGAGTAATTTGCTGAGAGTTTGCTGATGCCTGCCTGTCTTCTGTCTAAAACCAGTGCCTTTTTCACAGGTGCAGATAGCTTTTTGGCAAAGAGAGAAATAAAGGAACCCCTGAAAAGTCAAATGGGTCATTTGAACCATAGAAGAAAATGACAAGGGAAAGAGCAGCAGAAAGCTCTTCAGCTTTCCAGCAAAAATAAAGTAACAGAATGGGAGATGGCAACATAACATCCCTGTTAGGCCTGCCCTTAAGGTGATGCCCTCCCCTCTGAAATTCAGCAGACTGTAGTAGAACTGGAGTATAATGTGCAACAGAAAAAATGATCGTGAAGAAAAAAACAGTGCATTCTTAAACAGCGGAAAGATCCAGCTAAAGTCGTAATTATCCTAGGCTGACATACAGAAATCCAGTGCAGAGCCTTCTGTGTTCAAATGTTTAACTTGATACAGGGAGCACTTGCTCTTTCCCTTCCTTAAACCTTTTCTACTTTTTTTGCCTTATTATCCTTTGCAGCTAAGGAGCCATTCAAGGTGCTCCTCACTGACAGCTTGGTGATTGTAGAAAAGGTTTGTGGCTGAGGGACATGATTTCATCCTTTGCTGGAACAAGAAAATGCAGAAATTCAGACCTAGGAAACGGTCAGCGGTTGTGAATATGAATTACAACAGAAATACTGATTTGTTTTTCATCTGCTCAGACCTTTCTTAGAATGGCAGGCTTTTGCAGCAATCATGCTTTGGTGTTTAAAAAAGGAGATTTCTATCTCCCATGAAAAGGGAGACAGTTAAAAAACAGTATCTCTCTTCTTTTTCTTTTCAACTTCTGGCTATTGAACTGTAACACTGGCCACATGTGCATTAAAACTATAAAGTCCTTATGAATCTTTAATGAGGAAATGTTCATGTGCCTACAAAGTAGATGGTTTTAACAGAGGCACCTCAGTCACTTTTAATTTTGTTTCCCTCACCATCCCCCAAATACCTCAAGGGCTCCGTTCTGCATTCCTTACACATTTTGCTTGCTCAGGAAAGACTCGTTCACGTTAATTGAAAGACACCACTCCCTTCCTCACCAAAAAATCCCCACATAACAAAACCAAAACTCCATTTGAAACTCATTTTGATCTCAGAAAAGCATATAAAGAGTTTGTTTCTTGATTATTCTCTGAGCTTTCGATATGGGTTGAGGAACAGCTCAAAGAGTATTATTGTAACTGCAAAGAAGGTAACTTTTTAGAAGTGATCAGGCGCTGTGTTGTGGTGGAGCTAGTTAGTAATGTTATAATGTTTCGTTATAGTTGCTGCTGTAATTGGGGGGGGGAAGTGCACCCAGTCTCAGAACAGGCAAAAGCAGCAAGTCCAGTCACATCCCAAGAGGTCAGCGAAATGGCAGGGATGAGGATGCTTCACTTCACATGGGACCATGGGTAACAGCCTCCTTGTTTGGATTCAGTATTGGAAATAATAAAGGTCAATGCCATTAAAATGGCAGTATAAAGCTAATCTTGCAGGAAAATCTCAAAACCTACTAAATGTAGCTTAATTGTGAGTTTGGTATGGTGCATTGAAAGGGTTATCTCGTTTTCAGAGCTAACTATGTGGTGAATGCAATTAACAACCATAGGACTGTATAAAATATCAGCCTTTTTACTAATTTGCTTTGCTCGGGAACGTTGTCCTTGCTTTGTTGTCTACATTTTAAAAAGTTATTCACGTTAAAATATGTTTCTATTTTTAAAGGAAATGGAATACAGAAATTAATACCCTTTGAAACCTATGAGACATTCTTTAGTTTGGGGGGGGGTGTGTGTGTGTCCTAAATAAGGCTTCCCAGGAATAAACATAATAGTGTTTGTGAAAAAGGATATATAATACAATGAAATGTTAAAAAAAAAAAACAAACCAAAAACAAAAAACCCAAAACCACGACAAAACCAAACCCCAAAATTTTTAGCTCTGGAGAGGACAAAAAATAATTATTTCTCAAATAACAAGTTGTTTGTCAAAATACCACTTTGAAGTATTCCCGGCATCTCAAAATGAGCCGTGACGATGGAATTGTTCCTCTATTGCTATTCTTAAAATCAGACTTTGAAAGGTTTGAAGTCATAGCTGTATACAGTTTCAAACTTAGTGTGTTAGAAATAAATACCATATTCAGAGCAATGCAGATTATGAGCACACTGTGGTTTACAGGTCTCCCATTTCTGGTACAGCAGATATCTATTAAATGGTAACGGGGGGAAGCAGGTTAGTTTTTGTTTGTTGTGCCTATGGGATGAAGAGGTCTGCAGCCTGACCCCTCTACAGATACCCACCTCAGAAAGCAGGACACCAGCCGTGGATTGCTTGTGCCTGGTAATAGGTGGTGGGGGGATGGTTGGACTAGATGATCCTTGAGGTCACTTCCAACCTTAATGATTCTATTCTATTCTATTCTATTCTATTCTATTCTATTCTATTCTATTCTATTCTATTCTATTCTATTCTATTCTATTCTATTTGTTACTTTACATATATGCTTCTCTCTGATCAAATTGTATTCTTCCTGGTATCCTGTAAATGTGTCTTCGAATAACATTGACTTAGAATCCAGGACACGTGGAGGCTGTAGCTGGGGTGGTATTGTGCATCTTTGTGGGGTCAAGATTAGATGCCATCCAAAAATAGCTTGCAGGAGGTTGCCCAGAGTTTGTACTGATCTTCCAGGGACTATTTCAGCTCTTGCCGCAATATGAAAGCTAGGAAATATACAGATGCAAGACTTTATTTGCCTCCAAGGTGCCATTTAGCTGCATCTTTGGACCATCCTTTTCCCAGCTCTTGTCGTGTCTGGTACCACAATGTGCAGAGATAAGAGAATTTAGTTTGTTTGTAAGTTTATTTTGATGAAATTTATATAACACTAGAACTGATGAGGCTTGGATTGGCTATAACTTAAAGAAATCAGTACTTTGCATGAAGTTCCAGGATTTAAGTTTTATCTGTAAAAAAGAGGATAAACACATGGAGCTCAGCATGTCACAGCACTGACCATAGCTAAACAGCATGACACCACATAGTAATGTATTATGCCAGCTGGAACTGCTGGCAGACAACTTAATTCAGCCATCAAATTGTAACTGAGGTTAATAGTGGCAACAGCACCAGGCCACGCAGCTGCTGCTGTCCGTGGAAATTTGTCATATGTCAGTAGGTTGCCTATTAAATGTTTTGAAATGCCAAAGAGTTTAGTGTGTGAAAAACCCTCTCGGGTGTGTGTTGTGCCAGGTTGTGTGCAGTGTTTTACAAGATATTGAAATATAACCCAGATTTGCAGGGAAGACTTGGTATTCCAAGCTAACACAAAGGAATGCGAAAGTTTCTTATTCTTGCAAAACTTTTCCATTTTCTTTTGCTTAGTGCATACTTGGCCACCTGGAAGATAAAGCCGATACTGTATAAGTAATAAAAGTAGCTTCACTTACAGGTTTGAGAGTTTTTCAATGAAATATTTATTTTTGTTTCTCTGCTAGACAGAAGGTTTTTGCACAGACAGTGTGTTCTGTTTTTCTCACATCATCAAATGTTTAATGTACGAGCTGTCTGCAATAAGGATACAAAGTTTGTGAAATCCTTCGTTACAGCGTGCTACAGTTGTAATTCTAAATATTTTCAGCTCAGTGGGTGGCTTTAAATCTGATTTAACTTTTTTTGTTAGTTAAGAGCCACACAGCTGTGTTGGTATTAATTGGTATGATATTGAGCACTTTTATTGTTGTCTTTGCAAAAGGTATTTGGATGGTTAACTGACCTAAATAGTTTCTCCTCTGTGTATATGCTCATATTACAGTGCAGTTTTATAAGGTGGAAATTAAAAATAAGACCCACTCTTAAAAATTAATTAGCTCTGGATTTATTTTTTTTAAGTGTAGTTGTGGTGCTCTGAATTCAAGGAAACAAACCCAGGAATTTATGAATTAAAATGCGCCACTGCAGCAGGAAGTTACATGTTTTCCCATTCAAGCAGCTGTTTAACTGTTTGAAACTTTTCAAGCAAATATGTTTTTAAAAGTTTATTACATAAATTTTGGTTATAGTAACACTAAGAATGCCTGGCTACAGAAACAAATTAGGCATATATCACATATATCACAATATAATATCCATAATATTATTAATAGAATACACTATGCAAATAATATATAGTATATGTAATGCAATATGTTAATTTTATATAAAAATATCTATAGATACCTGTGAGACTAGGGTTTTATAGATAAAATACACCCGCCTACCATTTCCCTTTCCCTGGTTTCCCGAGAAGCAAGATTTCCATTGACAAAGACTCCTGTTCATTATTGAGCTTGCAAATACAATTCCCAGAAATACACGTACTCAAAATGGTATTATTGTTGGACTAATTTATTGGGAGGGGCGGGGGGGGCATTTTCACACAAGGAAGCTCACTAAACATAATGCAATAGAACTCCCTTTATTCGCACTCATCGGCTAATTTGTGGCAGACATCAGGGAAGATGTCCACTTGTAAGCAAAACCAACCTCCTGCAAAATATTCTGAATGACTGAAGCAGCTGTGTACCGCTCGGGCAAGAATGCATTGTCTAAGTGAGGAATTTTAAATTAATCCTAGCTAACTATATAAACAGACTCTCAAAAGAATGTATTTGGGGAAGCACACAGGAACGCGGGTGTGGAAAAGTGTGTGAGTACCTTCTTTGTGCTCCCAGCCACCCCCCTCGTACCCTTCAATGCGCTCACCTTCTTATTGAAATCCCAGGGAAGAAGGGACTGATTACAAAAACCCAAACATTTTACAGTTGGAAAGTGGGGAAAATTTGCTAGTATTACTTCACATATTGTTGAAGTTACCACTTTGGATAGGTTTTGCACTACAGGATCTTTTGCCCAGTATTCTGTTGTTTTACTGGTCAAATTTAATTTGGAAGTAATGGAAAACAGAATCTTTCCTAAACAGGGAAAGAGAAAGAAGGAAAAAGTCTCTAGGCAGAACCTCGGACCTGAACAAGTGCGTGCCTCTTTCCCTAGAGTCGTTAACAGGGTGATGAATGTAACACAGATTCAGTTTTAGTTAAAGTTGCTGAAAGATTCTTCCACTCCAGCCATGCTCAAACCACAGGAAAGCATTATTCACCGAGGCACTGTATATCATCTGTTCTTTTGCTGATTACGTTTTGGTTATAGCCAACTTTCCGAGAATCATGTATTCCAAATCAGATTTATAGTTGCCATGTTAACAAATAAAAAATTATCCTTTGCCTTTCTTCTGCAAGACCTTTAAAGAAAAATGGAGGAACTGAACTTCTGGTGTTAATAAGGACTGTGAAAGTGCCAGTGGTTTCTAACCATTTTCTTTTATATTATTGCTAAATATAGGTACTCCTTAATAATTCCCTTGGGGAATGTTCTTCTGTTGATGCACTAAAGAGTATTGTGGAATTCCATTAATCTTCATTGGTAGTAATGATGTCAATCTCAAAGAATACTTCAAACATATAATTGGAAAGTTTATTGAGATGGTCTTGGTTATATGTTAGTATATCATTAATAATATTTTATATGGGAAAACAGATTGAATTACATGCTCATTTCCTCAATTTATGGAATCTGTCGTGTTACCTTGCTCTTGGGGAGGGGGAAAACCCCCCACCTTCTATTCCCTAAAGAAATAACTCTTTTTACGTTGATCTACTTCTGTCCCTTGAGAAAACTGTCTATAAGAAAAAAAAAAAAAGGCATTTTAGAGAAAATGATTAATGTTTTTCAAAACCCTACATAGAGAGGAAAAAAAAAAAAGACGCCAAGTATTGCTTTAAGGTAGGTTCCCCACTACTATAGTGAAAGTGTGTGAGAGTGTAGCAATCACCTTGTTCACTGGGCTGGGGTCTTATATATAATGGAAAGTGTTGCTTTTGACATAAAAGATCTATTCTGCTTCCTGGATTTCCAGAAAGTACTACTTCAAACAAATACTATGAATGTTTAAGCAAATGAGAAAACAGTTGTTTCTGTCTTTTAGACTATTTTAACTATTTTTGTGAGATTTTTGTCAATTAAGCTCCTTTTTCTATCGTTGGGACTCCTGCAGAATATTTTGCTGATCCCTGAAAATGCTCCTTTCTCTAAATATGGAAGGCTTGTGTTTATCCATGAATAGATAATCTGCGCTGCAGATTGTTTCTGCAATATGTATTAGTTTGAGTGGAGCAGTATATGTATGTGGCTATACAGCTTTGACAGCTATGAATTAGAAGCAGCATGACAGTTTCGTGTGGCACAAAGCTTGAGCTCAAAATGTGTGCTGATCTCTGCTGGACCTGGGAGCACTCAGAAATGTGATTCAGAGATAATAAATTTTCAGGTAAGTGACAGGAAAGTAAATGCACATAGGGATGGGTACAGGACTGCATGCAGGCTCTTCAGTCTTTCTGAAAACCAGACTCCTGGGAAGGACATTGCAAAGACATCTGAGTAGCAGAGACTTCTAACTTGATGGAATTGGATTTCTCTGTATTAGCTACGCGTTATCTCACTTATTAACCAAACTTTCCTGTCACGTGAACTCTGCTGTCCCCTTTGCCCTGGATTAGAGACTGCACTCGATGTGATGACCCATAGCGGTCAGATGGATATTTACAGGAAAGGGAATGGGATGTAGGAACCTGTTCAAGCTCATCTTTTCTTAGAGATGATGTTGCTTGATAGCAAGTCTTTCAGTTCCAATGAATGTTTGCCCAGGAAATCTCCTATTCAGACCAAGCTTCAATTTCCTTTTAAAATATTTCACGTTTTGCCTTTATTTTTCATGTGGAATGAAATATCTGGTGTCCACAAATTTGTATACAGTTTTGCAGTTTTTACTACCTGTGAGCTGGCACACGATTTAAGACTGGAACTTTAAAAGTACAGGAGGTTTCTGTATTTTCTTAGGTGTTTCAGTTGATGAATGCAAGATCATAGTTAGCCTTGGATGGTCATGAAGATGTAGCTATACTTTTTTCTTAGTTGACCCAAAGACAAGAAGAGCAAGTAGGTTACTAGTTAGGGAACAGGATTGTGGTCAGTTTTTTTGGTGTGGTGTGCGCACATGCACAGTAGGAAAGCAGTGGAGATGCATAGTTAACTCCTCTAGAAACCTTGTGTTGAGACCTGTTAACAAGATTGCTTTAAAATAAAAGAAAAGTAATTACATTTAAATGAAATTAGTCTTTTAAAATTCTGAAAGATGCACTAGAGGAAGACAATGCAATAGTTAGTTTATACATTCTGGTTAATGGTCATTATTGCTTTTACAAATTAAATCAGTGTCACCATAAAAAAAAAAAGAAGAAACTTGTGGCTTTTTTTTCCAATTTGTAATGTAAAATTCAGTCAGTATTTTGTTTTATGAAGGTTGATTGATAGTATAGTTTCAGATTTATAGTGTAGTTTTGCTGTATCTAGTTTAGTTGTATTCACTGTAGTGTCAAATACCATTGCCACAGATGTCGTATCTGTGGGTTGGGCAGCTGTATGGGAAACTTTAGAAGTGACCAAAGCCTCAGTGAGCAGTATGGGAAAGATGCACTCCTACAGCCATATTGCATAGCTCTGTATTTTCTCTCAAAAAACTGGCAAAAATATGGATCCATGAACTAGATGGGCATATGCTTTGTTTTTGATCTGTGTACATGCAGTAAATCCAATGGACCAAGTGTCTGGGCATATGCTGACCTCTGTGCAAGCCAAAGGCTGCTGGGTTCAGTGTGTCTCCGGAGTGTCAGATCTGTTACGTGTACTCACAGATGTCTGAAAAATTTGGACAAATGAATATTCTGGATAATGCCACTGAGAGGCTAAAAGAATAGATGTGTTTCTTCTTTGCCTTCTGTTTTCCTCTTCTGTGTCATATCTGTGCAATTTCTAACAGCCATTTGTATTCCCTGAGTAGTCAGTGGGAAATACATTTTGTAGAAGCAGACCTTAATTATGGTACTCGGTGTGGCAATCCACCTCATGTATGTGCATAGATGGTAGCTATCATTGAACCTATGAGTTACAAATTTATTCTAGAACTGTATTTACAATAGCTTGAAGAGTTTGAAACATTTTATTTTTTTGTCATTCACTGACACTAATCTTATGAAGGTGTTGTAGATGCCAAGTTTTCCATTGTGTCAAGCAAAATTTTAGATTTTGGGGCAGGAAATTCTCTATACATGGGATGTTAAAGTAAAGAAGGAAAACTGTGCAGGAAATAATTCTTGATAGAAGGTAATATGGAAAATGTGACAGAACTGCTATTAGACCAATTTGTGTTTCCTGACCTTTATCACCTGATGTCAACTTTGTATCCCTTTGTATTTCCTGGTAGTGACAGATATAAATTCATTGTGTTGTATGGTGATATAGAATATTTCAGGCTGTTGAATTCTTATCTTTGGATTGTGGTTCAGACTTTTTGCATCTTACTGATTTAACTCTTCACAGCTGACAACCTGATGCTACCTGGGTAATGCTTATTTGCCTTCTCCTCCTAAATCATCTTCTACTTAGAAAACCTTCAATTCCAGCCCACTCCTCTTTTTGAAATTTGGATTTAACTCCTTTCATTTTTCATAATGATTTTATGCCCACACATATTCAGACAAACTGAATGGCAGCTGCTATTATCCCTATATACAGCCTTACAAATGAGATTATATTCCCTGCACCTTGGCTTCAATAACCTTCAGCACTTTGGGTTTCAGATAATATGAAGATGTACGCACTCCAGCACTTCATGCAACATGCTTTGTATTTGCTGCTTTTAAAAAACTTGACTAAATATTAGTTTTTCCAACACCATAGATTTTCATCCATACCTCGCATTTTAGACTTACGATTTAAAAAACTGCCTTTGGTTTTCCTAAGGCAAAACATTAATTGTATTTGAAATATGTTCCTTCTGTAAATACAGCAGACATAAAAAAGGTCAGGATGAAGGTCAGTGTTGCTTCCTGCACTAAATGCCATAGATGGCTTTGTCTAAGTCATGTTCAGCCACAGCTGAACAGGAGTTAATGGAGGACTCTTTGCCAGTGTTTTATTTTGATTAATAGTTAGAGTCAAATCCTAAATGTGTCATTTAATTCTGTGTGCTGTGTCAGTGTTCGGAGGACCAAGGAAATAGTATCTTTCTACTCTCTAAAATGATAGAGACTTTTTAATGAGAAAATGGCATATAAAAATCATTCCACTATTAATATGTAACACTGAAGATTCTTATGTCTGCATAAAAGCAGAGTTAGAAAATAGCAATAACATTTGTAAATATCTGTGAACAGGGTGATATTTCTAGTGTCACAATATGTGACAACAGTAGGCGTTACATTAGATGTGCCATATACCACCGCTTATTGCCCAATAAAAGTTTTGTATTTAACTTTGTAGTGATTTAAATGTACTTATAAAAACTATTTTGCATCAGTGCTTTATATTTTGTTTATCATTTATACTTTATTTTATTCATGATTTAATATTTTGATGCACATGATTGGACCATGTTAAAAAAAAAGACAGACACGCCAAGAAACTCTGTTGTCTGTGACTAAAAGTAATGCCTAGAGGTAGTAATTCATTTGGAACTCAGCTAATGTGATTAAGGCATGAAAATACTTTCTCTCAAATTATCTTTTCTGCTAAGTAATAGGCATGGCCTGATTAAATAGAAAGAAGTAAGACCATCTGTACAAATTGACAGAGGTCTGCGGGGTGTAACCCTCTCTTTTATACAAACCTACAAAAATGCCTGGAACCACAATACTTTGAATACTTTGGGTACTTTTTGATAGTTTTGCTGTGAAAAGATCTGCTAACTATTCAATTGATGTATGTCAAACCTGCTATGTAAATTTTGGATTTTATGTTGTAGAATAGTCTGATTGGTTCTTTAAAATTAAGTAAAATTGAGCAGTTTTACATATATAGCACTGTTCCGTTTATTTGGGTAGTGTAGACTTTTGTTTTAAGCAGTTCGTTCTTGAAAGTGATGTGGGATGTAGAGTTCAGTTGTTTAACTCTTACTCATTTAAGATGACTCAGATGTACTGCACTATTGTGTACAACTTGTAGACAAGAAGTCCAAGCCTTAAATTGTGCTTCCATAGGCAGAGCCACCAAAGGGAGCAGCTGAGTAAACCACTTGCTGGTCCTGATATGGTCCTTATGTGCAACTTGCTAAAGTTTTGGACACAGTTAGATTACTGATTTTAAGTGCATGACTTAAGATTCCTGAGCTCATACAGATGAGAAGTTGGCAACGAAAACATTTTGATATAATAGTTTCTTGCCAGTCAATATTTAATCTTTAGTCTCTCCTAGCTAGATGAAGTGTAAAATCTCGTCTGATGTTACTGGTATATTTGACCAGAACAGGTCTACTACTTTCACTATTTATGCAAAACTTTGAGGCATATACACAATTTTACTTAAGTCTGGTTGATGCTGATGGTGGCAAGATCTAGGTGGATGGTGCAGAGAAAAGGCATAGAGCTCTGTGTGGCAAAGAAAATTAATGGGTTTCTTTTGATCACTGTGTGATTAAAACTGCAGAATGGCTCTTCAGAGGGCAGCGTTGGTGAGGAACACAGTGGATGCCATTTAAAGAGGTTATTGATCGAAGTAGAAATAGATTGAGCTCCCTTTCCCTCATGGCTGGTTGGAAAGAAGCAATGAAAGTTGCCTTTTGTGCCAGGAGGTTTATTTTAATAGGATCAATTTTATCAATGTGAAATTGGATTCAGTTAATGATGGTCTCTCACTCTCAGCTGAGAGCCTCTAATTGGCTGTGAAAGACAGAAATATAAAATTTAAAGCATCTCTGCTGCTCTCCTATTATGTTAAAGTAGATACAATCAATCATATTTTCTATATATTTGTATACAATTAGATTATTACTCAGTCTTTTAAAAAATAATTATAAATACTTGGGAATAAAAGGTCATGTTGTCCCTTCTTAACTGGTTAATTAATTGACCTCTGGCAATTTGTTTCCTAGACATTGCTGCTGCATGACTGAGGCACTGAAGCCTACTCTTTCCAACAAAACGTCTGAATTAAACAAAGATAATTTGCTGCCCTTTAATTACTGTGATGAACCTCATTGCTTCTCGTTCTAGGTCACAGTAATAACTGTTACAGGGCTGTTGTTTAAATACTTCATAGTTATAGATTTTAAAATAGATACACAAGTCTCTGTACAATGGTAATGAACAATGGGGTTAGGAAGAAGCAGAAAAGTCCTGTGCATGCGAATTCATGAAGGGAGCATTGCTGCTCTGGGGTCTCTGGTTGCTCTTGTTTCCTCCTCATGTGTTATATTAGGTAAGTGTAAGTTTTCCCAAACCATGTGCAATTTTGTTAGCACAAGCATCAAAACCAAGATGTTAATTCAAGACACTTCTATCCTACCAACTTGTCTGTCTGTTAGGCGTGAGATAGAAGAACTTTTTGATTTTGTGAGATTTGTTTGAATAGACAAGTTTGAACAGACTCTTTGGGAGTAAAAAGGAAAAAAAAAAGGATTGAAACCCATCTTTTAATAGTTTACATAGCTGACTAATCTCGGGCACATCATGTATATATAGCTCCTCTGTCTAAAGATTTGTATTTTCACTTATGTTTTATCTTCCATAAATAGTCAACTTAGTTGAGAACATCCATTAAATACTTTCACTAGTGTCTTAACTGATGGGTAGGCAAAGTACTACCTTACTGAACTGTTAGCTAAAGCCACTAGTAAAACACTTCCTTAAGATGAGAAACTATTAAAAGTCTAAACAATTTTCATTTATTTTACATTTTTATAGTTTCCTTTAGATTCAATAGCAGCTTTTGTGGTACATTCTAATATATTTGTTAGTGCTTTCTCATGCATATGGTTTGGGGATATCCATCTAGACACTTCTTGCTTGTTTTGTTGGGGTTTTTTTATTATTTTTTGTTAACAAGTAGATTAGACCTAGATTTAATGTTGAAGTTTCCACTGTCTGCAATGAAATCTTGGCAGATTACAAAAATTTACAAATTTCAAATTATGTAACCACTTCCTTTGAAGACTTGAAATGAAATACAGAGCTGTACTAATGAAATGCAACAGAGCTGTTCAGCCAATTGCTGGTGAGTCTGCTGTGAGATAAACGTGCTTGTCACATACTTTGCTAAAAAAAAAGGGCAATGAAATATTGCAGAGTTATCTCTGAGTTGGGTTTTTTTCTGTTTTTTTAAGTACTCTTGCATGACAAAGGCAATTCATAACCTTAAGGCTTCATTTTGTGGTTGTGTGCAAGTCAGGAAAGGCTATAGAATGCATCACCATTGCAGCTGGGGCTAATTTATTTTTTAATTTAATGAGGATTTGTTTAATTCTAGAGTGGAAAACTTCAATAATCGGGTATTAAGGAAGCCCATAAGGAGCATACCAAATATCTGGTTGAAGAGGATATTTGGGAGCTTGATGACAATTGAGATCTTTCTTATGTATTGGAAATAGGTCTGGGTTTTCTAAACTAGAAGGAAGAGAACATCACTGTCACCATCTTTCCCTTGAGAAAAGCTGTTCATTAAAGGCCACGAATGGGGAAGTACCTTCTCCGCAGTCCTGTGTGAGGGAAGTTTGCGTAATAATGAGTGATATTATTTCTGATTACCAAAGTATTCGCACTTTGTGGGAGCAGACTTTAGAAGGACCTCACACAGTTTGGCAGTGCCAGCTGTGAATTCTACTGTTTCTTCACCTTTCAGTATGACTGAAATCCTTAAGTCATCGTCACCCAAGTATCTGTCAACACAACACCTACTGTTTGACTTGCTAGTCTCAAACCAGTGAGCCCAATTTATGTCACTGTTTTTGGTAGTGCATGCCAGGAGGTTGCAAAAACTGCCACCTTCAGAACTGGTACAGCCTCCCTTATCTATGAATCCCATGCTCCAGAGCTGGAGTTCTTTGCACAGCTTCATGCATGCAGGAGATCTGAAATGCTGATGACCATTTCAGTGTGACGATGTAGCTCTCAAATTCTGTGCTTGCTGCCATACTTTTGACCTACCAGTAACCATGAGAAAAGTCATAGCAACCTCCTGTTGCATCACCAGGTTTGTTTCATCATGTGAGCATGCTGTCTGTGTAATCCCTGTATCGGGGCATGCTCTCAATGACTAAATGATGATAAAATACGTGTGGTACATCCAGCTCAAAGCTGGGAGAGTACATGAGGGAGGTGTCACTCTGTTCCTCAAACAATTATTGTGAGTTTCCACTACTGGCCTCGGTTGGATACAGGTCTCTTGGCTGAATGGACTTTTAAACCCATTCTGTCTGGTAGTTCTTGTGCTCCTGTTGCGTAGGAAGCTGAAGGCTTCACTTGAGGCTCTGACTGCAGCCGGGCATTTAAAGCCTCAGCGCTTGCCTTCGTAGGTTGAACCCACAGAATCCTGAAAAAGCAGCAGGGCACTCACTGACAAATCTAATAATATCTTTCAGAAAACTGTGTCCAACATGCCAAATGCTATAAATATGCTGTAAATATGAGGTTCCAGCTACTCTGTCCTTTTCTTTTGGTTTCGCAAACGTCACTGTTGCTCACGACGAGAATGAAAATGAATGAAAACACAATGAAGCAAATTGCAGTTCTAGTCCCCATCTGGGACCAGCAGGCTTGAATTTTCAAAATAGAAATGAAAACAAATGATCTCTAATGAAACACTATGGAAAAATAATACTATCATTTTAGATATCTTCTGTTTACAGGGCGGGGGGAGGGTAGTGGTGGTGGTTGGATTGTTTCTTTTTTTCTTTTTTTTTTAAAAATGTTGAAATAAGAAATTATCAGGTTTGATTCTGTGTTTTAAATGCAGTTGACAGTTTATACCAGGCCCAGTTCATAGAAAACTCATGCATCATTAATATGGGATTTTCATGCACTTGGAAGAATGCATTGCACACTCTTCCAACAGAAAGCAGCCTCTTTAGTATGTACAATATGTTCATTAAATACCTTTCCTTGTTTATACAAGTACTCATGTCTCCATTATTCATTCAAGCAGAAACTAATACAAAATGTGGTACATCTGCTGCAGCACGTAAAAGTATCTAAACAAAAAACCCCCCAACTTTTACTTAGGAGGAGGTAATTCTGCTCGCTTAAGCGGAATTCTGCCACGTGTTTTTTTCCGTAGTTGGAATGTCATCTAATTTCTGATGGCTATCAGGTGACATTAGAGCCTTACATTTGTTTTCAAAACTGGGGGAGGGGTATTTTCTCTAATTTAAAACTGATTTTTTTTTTTTTTGTGTAAATGCATTGGTGACACTTTCAGTGGAAGGGGTGGCTGGAATTGCGGGGGCTCACTGCTGTACCTGAGGTGAGTTGTCAGTGTTTTGTGTTGAATCAGTCTGATGCAGATAATGTTTATTTTACACATAGAAAAAAAGAATAGTTTTGAGAAATTAAAACAGCCAAGGCATTTGGCTAGGATCAGGGAAGTGCTAGATTTAAGTGTTTGCTCCACATTGGGCAACGGTGGCCCTTCCCTGTCACAAGGCATGTCCTGCCTGCTGGGCTCTCAGCTGTTCTCCGTCTCTCCTCCTTCCTTCAAAAACATTGAGAAACTGATTTCTTTTCCTAGTGTTGAATGAAAAAATAATACCAAGCCTTCAGTTTTCATGAAATAGAAATATTTTCTGGCTCTCCCTGTTATTACTGTATTATTTAGCACTACTGAGAAACCTTTCCCTAACAGAGTGTCTGCCCAGATATGCTCTTTATTAAAGTAGTGACAGCTGACTTCATAGTCACAGAAACACTGCAATATAATTTTGCAGATTTTTTTTTTTTAATATTTGGAAATGAGGACTTTGATCTTTCTGCACAGTTGTAGAAAGATGGCTTCATTTTAGAGGAACGGTCCTTCATCCTGGTTTTAGGAGGTAGCATCTTGGTCTCTGTGTGCAGACGGTGTGCTGGAAAGATGAAGTCTGAGTGATATGGAAATCAGAGCTGACTCCTTGATACTGGGGAAAGTGATGTCATTCCCAGGGAGTCAATTTGTGAGGGCATTGCATACCAAAGGATGCGGGAATCATGTGGAGCTACATATGTGTTCAACTTCTCACCAAAAGACCCCTAAGCTTGTTAAAGCATATTTGCTGAAAGTATAAGGCAATGTAAGATCCTTCTTGAAGCAGAGACAGTTCTTTGCATTAAGCCATGCTGCAGCAATTGCTATAGGCATTTAGATAAACCATTAAAGTCTTGCAGTATTTTTGAGCAACGATTTATTTTTTTCTTTTTAGAGGATATAATCAGGTAAATTGAGAAACTCATTGTGTAAATGCAGCTTTAAAATAACACTCCACTTTGCCGTTTCATTATGTATATCTGCTGTCAACAGTTTATTTTTTTTAATGTGAGTTTCTTAAAAGTTTGGAAGTTTTCTAAATCCTGATACTTTAATGGAGACTGTAGATGAAATATAATCCTCATCTATTCATAACCAGTTAAAAATAAACAATTTTTTCAAGCCATTAGAGCATACAGAGGAAAAGTTCATGAACCAATCATTTGGGGCTTTTGGCAGACCATACGGAACTTTTCTAACAGCTATTTATAAGGTCCTAATGTGTTTATTTTCTCAATAAATCTGACTTATTGCTGAATGTGTTGGTTTCATAGTAAAATAAACACTGAAGATTACAAACATAACCTTTAGTAAAGTCTTCTGAAAGCCCAAGGCTTAATTTAATAAATGTGATGTTCTCTATATTGCCTGGGAAATGCACACCAGCTATAAGAAAAAAGAAAAAAAAAAGAACAGCCTGAACCCTTGCTTTAAATTACAAAATCAATTGTCACCAAGATGATGTTATAGCTGAGCAATTTGGCCTGTGAAAAGTATTAATAATTGATAGATTGACACATATAAGAACTAAGAAGGTATAAATGAGGGAAGAGATATACCTCAGTGCTGTTGTTACAGGGCTATGTGGATGAAATACTGTGTCTTTATAAATATACAAACTTAACTTCATTTGGAGATTGTTTAAATTTGCTTAGCTTAATTCTGTAATTTACTAACAAACTTACCTAATCAACAGCTTTAAAGTGCTCTGAAAGCATTTACATTATGACTTTTTTAATTAGAAGAATTTAAATCATCATGCTGTAAAACAGAGTACATGTTCAATTTCTCCAATATTTTGCCCCATGCCATTGCCAGAGATGAGCGTCCTGCTCCACTAAAGTTAGTGGCCTTATTCGCATGTTGTTGAGTCAGGATTTCAGCTCAGATATAGGTGATGATTATCAAATCTTCAGAAAAGGTAATTATAGAGTAACTAATCCATAAAAGAAACTTTCTGGTTTTATGCTATGTCCTCAGAAATCCTGTCTGATGTGTGTGTAAATGTCCTCATTAGGCATATAATTCCTAATTCTTTTAGTGAACCCTACTAAGCTCTTGACCTCAATGATGTTTCGGTAATGAGTCTGTAGGTTAATTACATATTGTGTTAGAGTACTTCCTTCTGTCAGCTTTAAATATATTGCTTTTGAACTTCATTAGATAATCCCTTGTTCTTGTCATATTAAAATGTATCACTACCAACTATCAAACAGACTTTTGTGTTGGATTCATTATTTTATTTGTCCGTTGCTAAACATACTTCATCTTTTCTTCTTCCTAGTAAAGTCCCTTCAAACTTCAAACAAATTCTTTAGGTTTCACATAATGAAAAAGTTGCTTTATGTAAGTTTTATTGCACTTCTAGTATGTCCAATTGCATGGGTGGGAAACCAGCTTGGCTATGATTTGGTGTAATGTTGAGCATCCAGTGTCAGATAGACTGCTTTATATAACATAGCATTGTTTCAATATATCATTTATTTTCAAAAGAACTTGAATCATGGCCATAGAATGTGCTTTATGTGCACGCTTTGTTCTCAGATAGAAGCCTGCAGGATCTCAAACAATTAAAAAGAAGTTGTCATTCCAGTTGCTGAAATGCTAGTGCTTTGGGGATAGTTTGGGAACAGCTCCAAGGGACATGCCTGGGAGGGTGGACCTGGATAGCAGATTGTTTTTAAGAAAACATCCTTCTTCAGAGTGATTTTATGTAAAAGAAGAAAGAGACCATTGAAATCCATTAAAAATGCTTTGTATTTTTGGAAATGGTTTTTAAAGTTTAGAAAAAATGGACCAGCTGGACTAAGGATCTTAATACACTATACAGTAGTTATCTGTTTTCTGGGTGACACTGTGAACATTTATAAATACCACAAATGTTGGTCTATGCAAGGTGCCAGGGGTTTTTTTTTGTTGGTTTTTTTTTTTTTTTTTTTTTGGGTTTTTTTTTTTGGAAATGGGACAGGCTTTTTCTGCTACTGGGAGAGCTGCAAATTTCTGATACTTCCTTCAGTAATTACTATCTTGTAGAGCTTTTATGAATGTTTTGTCTTTGCAGTGAATAATTTAAGCCATATTTGATTAGTTCAAAAGAAAAAAAGGTTATAACAATAAACATGGTCATCACATTCCCTGTTTTTCTGAAAGTAATTAAGAATTTACTGGCAAGAGTTCATGCTGTGGTAGGCTATAAATCTTGTGCAGATCCTTAAATACTGGTGTCGTAAATACATTAGCGAAGTCAGAATGAACAAATTGGTTGGGAAGGAGCTTTTTAGTAGAATCAGTATCATGAAGAGTCTGTGCCCAGGCAAATGCTCAGTTTATAGAATTAGCTTAAAATGAACACTTCCCCAACACCAGAGCAACCTGGGCCATTTTATTTTGTTTAAATCATGATTTATTTAAGTTTTGTTTCAACTGCTACTTTGTATTTCTGTTGCTTTTGAAACAGTTGTAAGACAAGAATTTATTTGACCTCATTCTGAGCTCTTAGACCTCAGTGACAATACCCCTATGGATTTTTTTTTTATCTCTTTAAGGCAGGAAACATAACATCTGTGGCTGATCCTGCAAATGATTGTATATGGGTGAGCTTAAGTCCAGTCATTCTATATATATACAGAATAGGGGAAAAAATATGTTTGCACAGCACAAAAGAGCTCCAGCCCTGACTGGGTCCTTCTGGAGGTTTCTGTAAGATAAATATAAAATATTTTCTTTTTGTTTGTTTGTTTGGGTGGTTTTTTGTTCGTTTGTTTTCTGTTGTTGTCGTCATCATTCTTGGAAACAACTCGTTGGGCCAAAACCATACAAAAGTACAAGTTCAAATATTATTGATGCAGCTGCTCAAATTATTCTGGATATCACCCTCTGTAGTTTCTTTAATATGTAAATGGCCAGATCTATCGGCTTAGTAGAACGTAGCAGTGTTAGTTGTGGCTAGTCTTATGATTTTAGATGGTTAACTTGCACAAGACTAGTGCTACCCCAGCCTGTTAGTAAATCGAGTAACAACTTCCTCCAAATGTTGACAAAAGTTCATTGATGAATTCCAGTATTATACCTCCTGAAAAACTCCCACATTGAACATACAATCAAATTACAAAAGTGGGAAATAAATCACAGATAAAATGTGTTATTTCTAGTATCTTGCCAGTTTAAATCCTCTACTGAAATGCATGCACAGTTCAGTTTATACTCCCTCAGAACCTACTGGTGTATGGAAATCACTTTTTTGAATTACCAAATTCTGTTGCTCTCTGCACTTGCAGGTAGTATGTCAGGGAATTATTTTAAATGTATACCACCTATATTATGTTTTGGATCAGTCACCCATATGTTACATAGATTCAGTTAGAATTACTATATTTAGCTCTACTTTACATGAGAGGAGCATTCATTTAGAACAAAACAAAGCAAAAAAAGAAGAATTTCGCTGTCAACATTTTCCCCACTCACAATTTTTTAATAGCAGCAGTCACCAACCCAGCACTTAAAAGCAATAAAATGAATAGTTAAATATGCCATAAGTCTTTTATTTCATACATAATAAACAAGTGTGTTGTCATCATCAATTATGGAGAAACACGTACAAGACTGCAAGTAAAACTGCTAAATTTCTCTGATGATGGTAGGTTTTGCTGGATTTTAACTTGTAAATTTTGACTTTATCTGCGAAATATTTCTGAATCCTGCACAAGAATATCCTGCCTTGGCAGGGGGGTTGGACTAGATGATCTTTCGAGGTCCCTTCCAACCTCTACGATTCTGTGATTCTGTGATTATCAGTTTCACTTCTTGACTGTACATGTTTTGATAAATCATTTCTATTTTAATGTCTTGAAAAAATATATAGTATATTCTAAGTTATCAGAAATAGCACAGGATGCTGTCAGTATAATGTTAAAATAATATGGAGCTTCCATTTGAGTTATGTTATTAACACACATTTATAAATACACTTTTTGAAAATCATTTTCAGAAAATGAGTGGGATATTTTGTTTTGAGGCTTCCAGTTAGAGAAAGAGATAAACTTCTCATTCTGTTGTTCCGTATGTTCAATAATAGATATATGCGTATGCTTTTTTTAAATTATGCTGACAATTTCAGAATCAAGATATTCTTAACATACTTTTCTTGATCTGAAAAAACTTATTTTCAAAGTAAGTTAAACAGTCTTAACTGCTTTTTACTGTTTGGGTTATTGTGTGAGTTTCATTTCTCTTAAATTTAAAATGGCTAAAATAATGTGTAATGTTTATTCCATATACTGTTTGGCAGGAATGTGGTCTCTACTTACTTCCATGAAGTCAAGATCAGGTTCTCTTCCTCATGCACGTACGTGCTCAAAAAAGAGACAAGGGAGTGAAGAAATCCAGACCTATATGTTTGCCTGCATATAGAGCTATTCAAATCAAGACGCTGCTGAACAAATTGTACAACATTGATCTCTTTTAAGGACAGTTCTCCCATTAGTGAGTCTACTTCCAAACAATGGCAACATTTTTTCTTTTTTTAATTGTGTTTTTAATTAATTTCTTTGGGTAAAAGCATAATTACTTAAGTATTGCATTTGATTTGCACACAATTCTTTGTAATTGGCGTTTTAAAAGGAAGTTATCTTTATTTTCTTGATGTGAAAAATATTATATACTGATGGATGAGCATGTAATCTGTGTGAAAAATGTTTTGTTAAATCATTAACACTAGGTTGTTTGTCTGTTGAATCAACGACCTTTTGATGGCAACAGAGATTTCATGTGATCGTTTTTAATATTCTTCTTTTCCCTTTAGGACAAGAAGCAACAGTTTTAAAGCAGCCTCTGTTTCACTTTGATATGAATAGATAAATTGTCAAAGCTGCCAACAAGAATGCTTCCGTATTACGGGGTATGTTGTAAGCAACACTACATACAGTGTTCTTGCTGGTAAACACAAACTGTGCACATTTAGTGGTGCAGCTCAGTTCTCATCCTTCAGCTGAATTTAATGAGCTATAACTGTGATGAGATTTTGGAGAACAGGGTTAGTGTGTGCTGAGTGGGATGACATTTTTTCTGAGTTGCCCTTTCCCACCACTTATCAGCGGAGGTGAAAGGATGAGAGTGGAATATGTGCACTTTGTGTATTGTTCCACAGGAAAATGCTGTTCTCCAGAGTTAGAGAACCCTTTTTAAAATGCTCTATATAGGAAAGGAAATGCAAAATCGTATTTAGCCTTATGCTCCGTGTCTTTTAGAAATGAAAAAGAATGATTGGTTTTCAAAATATTGCCTGCAGTGTTTCTTAGGGGTATTGCACTGTGCCATTACTTCTTAGAGATTTGAGTTGCAGTCCCAAACACATCCCTGAGCTCTCTGCGCTGGATGGGAGCGCATGTCACATTAATTATGCTCTCAGCTCCGGTTTGCTGCTACTGTCTTGTTTGGTTTTTTGCTTGCTGGATTGAAGTAAGTTGATTCTACTCTTGGCCTATTTTGAAGCCATCTGAAAATAGCTAAAAAACAAGCTAAACCCCAGCCAAATGGATAGTAAATAATACATACAGCCTTTAAACAGAAAATTTAGCAGCTTGCTAGCTGAGGAAGTCACTAAGGCTCCCATCAGCAACAAGATAGAGTAGACTTAGTGGTTCGCAGCACTGTCATGTGTAGCACAGATATTTAGCTTTCAGAATGTAATGCTCATCTATTCTTTGGAGGCCTAAGCTCTTTATACAGCAAACAGGGAGAATTAGGTGTGTAAGAAGAGGATCCAAACCAGCCATCATGCTGGGGGACTAAACAGACACCAAGTGGCTTACAGAAATGCTGAAGCCTGACATGATTTTTTTTTTTTCCTGTGCAGCCCTATGTTAGAAGCCTTTGTGGGACTGGGATTTGCAACTTAATACTTCTTCTGAAGCCATTCCTCTTTATAGGCATAACTGACTTCATATTTTCTTTTGAAACCTGGTCATAAAAGAAAGTAATTGTGCTTTTCTTCTTTCTATACTAGCCTACTGGCTGCTAGAGGGAACCTGCTTGGGAAGAGGACTCGGGTTCACCTCTTCACATCACACATTTGCTACCTCTGCGGGAAAGACCTTAACTGGGATGTAGGTCTGGCTGAAGTGGAACTGTGCCAGTATGCAGTCAGGCGATTAAGATTTATGGGACCAGAAAGAAAAAAGCAGAAGCAGTCAAGTGCCAAGGGTATTTCATCAACAAGGAGAAAATGGGTTTTGCTATAAACATTGATTTGATAAAATACAGAAATACTGTTATTAGGGAACAGAGACTCCTGTCTGTTTTTTCAGCTCCTGCATATTTTAAATGTAGGTATGCGTCCCTTCTGGGCGAGGACAGTACTGAAAGTGTGTCTTCCATTTCTCCAGCTCTAATCGCTATGCTGTCATAGAAAAGACGGATGGCAGCGCTTCCTCAGTCCTTCGCAGTTCCCTGGGATGCTGGGCTGCACTGCTGTGTTTGTGGCTTTGCTGAGTGCATCCCGTTAAGCTGCCAGAGAGCCAGAGTGTGGGCAGGTCTTGTCTGCAAATCCCCAAAGAGCTTTTGTACGAGACTAGCTCCGAGGTGTTCGGCATGCCTGGCACCCTTTCCGCGCTTTGGGAACTTGCAAAGTGAAGACAAAGGTCCCTGCAGGCATTCGGACCTGTAGGAGGTGGAGAGGGCTGTGAAGTGCACTCTGGGACTTGGTACCTGTGTTCCACTTCAGTTTCACTTTAGAACGGCCTAAGTGCTTTTTGGGACCTGGGCCAACACTTTTACCATCATGCTTTGGGTGGCCGGTATATATTGTGGTGGTTCCACTAGGCATTAAGTCATTTCTGAGTTTGATATGTGTTGAGTCTTTTAAAGTGTTGAAAATTATTTCTCCCGTTCAGGTCAATTGATTTGAAGACGAGGTTATTCATTCCTGCTTTTTATTTCAGAAATGTTTGTACTCTTCTTTGTGAATACTTTACACGATCTGACTAGCTGTGTCCCAGCATTCTTTACTGATACTGCTTGTATAAATATAACGGATTTATTTATATCTCAGTATTGGCTAAATAAAAATAACCCACAAAAGAAAGAATCTCCAAAGAACAACATATGCATTATTTATTGAGCTCTCTGGCAACTGTTGCTGATCTGTTGAGCTGAGTTATTTTCAGAGTTCTTGGGAAAAGGATGAATTCAATATTTGGTATTGACCAGAGTGACCTGCTTCCCAATAAACCAGTTTCACATTAGGCCATCTGTGAGGGAGATTCACAGCGATCTCTCAATAAAAATGTCAGATTCTACTAGTTCACAAATAGGTATAGTGAACTTTATTTCACGATTACTTAGAATTGAAATCAGCATGAAGCACAGAGTTGTTAGTTGGGTTTCAGCTGAGAAGGTTTGATATTGCTTTAAAAAAAAGGCAACTTGGAAATGCTAGTTTGAAACAGCATTGTTTCCCCAATAATAAATCTTTCCTAAAGGCAGAAATATTTTAGTGTGTTTGAAAAAGAGAGACACAGCAGGGTCCATGGTCAGGTTTCGTTTTCTTCATAAGTGAAGTAGCCATTGAGGAGAGATGCTTTTGCAGAAGACCAGTTGAGACATTTATGTATTGCGATGCATACTGCATACTAAATGGTAAATATTGTTTCAATAAAAGAACATAATTAAAAAATCAACATAAAATAGTAAATGTTACAGTGCTTTCTGAATTTTCCATAGATGGATGTTGTTCTATTGGTCATATTATTTGAGACTTTGAAAGAATAAGAAAAGTATAGTCCTACTGTTGTATGGTAATACAAAGCTTAGTTTATGAAGGACTAGTAAAGCCTGATTTGAGAGAGATGCATGTCCATGAAGAGATGCAGGAGACATTTGGAATACAAGATCTAATTTGACTTGATCAGTACTTTAGTAATTATTAAAATGGGATGTAGTATGTAATTGAAATACTTGGAAGAGTTCTCCATGCATTACTGGTTTAATGGTCATTATTTTTATTGTCCTTATGTCTCTCATGTAATCAAGACATTTTTGCCTTTATATAGCCATTTACACTACATTAATTATCTTGGTATCTAAACAGTTCATAACAGGACTATGGAAAAGATTATTAGATTTGTTTAGTAAGAATGATGTTTCCGAGTGATGGTCATAATCCACAATTCAATAATTAATTTTACTGCATAAAAACATTAAGAAGCACTTTTAAAAATTATTTTTGGCTGAAAGACATTTAGATCATGGCCTAGTACTGTGATGTATTTTATGAGTAGGCTTTGGATTCATCACTTTTTAAAAGGGCAAAACATACTATGTATTTATCTTTTCAAGTGTAAAAGACAAAAATATTTCAAAGGGGGAGGAATGAATATAAGACATATATATTTATTAAATATAATCCCGGGGAAATATTTTAATGTAAAAACATCTTCAAAATTATTACAGTTGTTGAATGAATACAAAATGTGCAAAACATGACAAAAGCCAGGAATTTCTGCTTGATATTCAGTGGATAGCAATGTCAGCAAAGGGAAATATAGGGAAAATCACTAGTGGTAGAAAGTGAGTGAATTGTTTAGAAACAGGGTGAAAGAAAGGCAGGAATGAAAGGTCATAATTTTTAGATCACTTTTGCTGTCATTAGAATGAAAAGCATCTTTCTTGTGTTGTCAGTCAGTCCAAAGGTCCTGTATAATTACACACAGTATCAGTTCCTCAGGATCAGCAGTAGCTGTATTCCTAACCTAAAATAGTCTAATAGTCTACTACTTTAGGTACATTTATTAGATGTGAGAGTTGTTATGATAAGGAATTATTTTTATGCACCTCTTAAAATGCAGGTGTGTAAAAACACTGCAGTGTTAGGAGTTTTGCCTGGACCCTTGATGTTAACTCATCATTGAGTTGCAAGATAAATTTTTACTTGAGTAATTGAATAAACTGGTTGATTAGACACTAAGATTATTTTTGCCATAGCACAGTCATGAATAAATTTATCCAGGCATTGTATATTAGAAAAATTATATAATGTGTTCTGTATGAAAAATAAATATTAGTAGTCATAAATGACAGGAATATAAGATAAACTAACTTATAAAGTAAGTATATAGAGCTATTTAAATCATGGGCAATTTAAAAAAAAAATATGTAAAATGAAGTTTAGCTGTATTTCAGGAAGCCATTTAACTGAATTTATGAGCCCCTAGTCTCCTATTTCCCATTAGGACCACAAATAGTTGTTAGTCTGATGTGCAGTCAGCCATCTATGCTGTATGATATACTCATGTTTTATATAGTGATGTCATTAAGGTAACACATGATTTGTGTCAGATGCCGTCATCCTTTAAGAAGACATATCAAATGCAGATCTATAAATACGTGTGTTAAAATAGCCACCATAAAGCACCTTTGCTGCCACCAAAGTTTCTTCCTTAATGCTTCTAGCTCTAGCGGCACTGGAAGGTGTTAACTTTTGGGGGTTTTTTGGGAAATAGTTGTGTTATGATTTATGACATGTGGACATGATTCTGAGCTTTAAAGTTAGATATCCATTGCTGATTAATCCCTCTGTTGGTATGATTTTATTCTCAATACACATGCGCACTTTGCAGAGAAATACAGTCTTTAATTCACTTCCACAACTAACTGCAAATAAAATAACCCACTAGGAAACCAGCACGGCACAGCTAGCTAGGCAGGGAGCAAATAAATGGGGATTTGGCTCCACAAAGTACCTGTGGACTTTTCTGCCCCCTTCATGCCTGAACGACATTTTGATGAACAAACTGAATTATTGGTTACAGATAATAGCTGGGTCCCTGGCTTTACATAGGAAGACTGTGGAAACAAAGCACCATTTCTGAGGGGCTGAGGGAAAGGCAATGTGAAGGAGGTAGGATAAGAGATGCCACAAAGGAAGATATGAAAAAAAAAAAAGTTGAGAAAAGAATTTCTATTATTCTATGCGGTGAGAAGGATAGGAAAGGAAGTGATATCTAACTGAACAAAACATACTAACAGTGTTCAGCAATAATTATCTCCAACAATAGCATACTCCTTTCCCTGCATCACTTGTTTTGGTCCTTCCTTTCCTGTTTCCTCCATTTTTTGGTACACTTCAGGGCTTGAAGATCTGTGAGTGTTCCTGTGGCCCCAGCTACTATTGTCTGTTATTACGGCTCTGTTGATTTTTGTTGGGGTTTTTTTAATAATCTTTGCATATTCTACAACTGAATAACTGAGACATTTATATAAACAAAAGAAAATTTATTTTAAAAAACTGTAATTTTGTCTGAAACACTAGGAAAAAAACAACAAAGCACGGAAATCATTGAAAAAGAACATTTCAAGTGGAACCACCAGGGACAAGTTTAAAAGTATGTGCCAATTCCTTATTATTTTTAATGGGAGATGTTTTGGCTTGAAATTAATATCAGTTGGTACTTCTGAGGTAGGAGAAATACAATTTGTTCAGTTTGTTTAAAATAATTTTTACTTGAAAATCTCACAACGTATGCATTGTATAGCATTTAAAGAATATGGCGGTGAGCTTATAGAATGTGCAGAAATTGTACATGCATGTAGGTCCTCTGGTCTCCTTGCTTTTCAACCTTGTAGTTTGCTATATCATTCATTCGTATTTCGTATGAATTTTTAGTAAAAAGTATTTTAAAGTTTCTGCAGCTACCTGCAGGAAAGTGCAAACGTAAAATCTGTGCAGTGAAAATACTCAAGGAAGTTCTTCACTGTCATTGAAGAGGATATTCATTAACCCTGATTTCTGCAGGAGAAACAATTCTGCATGCCTTCTTATTGGCACACATGGTTGTTTTTTAAATTATTTAAACCTGTCTAAGTTATTACTGAAGGCTCAGTTTATATAAAACAGAGGCTTCTGAGGAAGGATTCCCAGACCAGTCTTTCACCAAGGTTTAATTCCTCAAAGCTAAACTGCTTATAGACAATTCTACCCTGTTATCCTTAAACCATTTGTTATTGGCAGGTTAAATTGACAGGATTTCTGTGTAGTTAATATTCCCCCTAACACTGGCTGAATTAAATGCTCAAATGGTCTCTCTTTTTAATTTTCTCCCCTCCTTATCTGGAAAAGACTTCCTGCTGTAGGTGATGCTGGAACGTATATGGGCATTGCTCTTTTCCCAGGTAAATAGGAAGAATGGCTTTGAGTGGACTTGTTCCTGGAGATGGGTGAAGGTTATCGCAGTGTTGTCCTGCTCGTCTCCCGTCATGAGCTAAATAACGACTACAGGTCACTCAGGATTCAGTATATAACCAGTGACTATGTTCTTTGTGATATTGTTAATTAAGATTCTTATTCTTTTAATGAGATTATACAGAAATCCTAAGCAGGCAGAAAGACGGAGTTCCTCCTTGACATTTTATAATTGAATCACCTTATTTTTAGAGTGTTCTGCCTTACAAAAATGCTACAATAAAATCAACATTATAGGAAAGGTGATTTTTATTTTATTGATTTCCACTGAGTAGTAAACTATCTTATTTTTGGCTTAGAACTGCTCTAAGCTGATCTATGGACCATCTGCAGGTACTTATCTTTCCTTTACAGCTCAGGGTGGAATTCTTTCTTCTTTTCTTTGTATGTTTGAAGCCATGGAAGAAAATATTTCTCTGAAGTTCAAATTGAAATTCAATATAGAATTGCCTGTATTCTTCCAAGTTAATATTGGTTTAGTAACGGAAAAAGAATAAAACAATCAAGTGTTTCCTTTAAAAGAAAAAAAAACACACCCAAAACTCAATGATACAATGGTTTGTGTATTTTATGGTTCTCATAGCTAATAAAACACATTTTTATTACAGATACCTCCGATATCCCTGATATTTTAGTGTAAAAATGAAATCTCCCTATTTTATTATGGAAAATTAAATCAGATGCACTTCTGGAAATACTGGATAAATTTCCAATATTTCATTTTCAAAACTGTAATTATGCTGTTAAGCTGTGATTCCAGAGTTTGAAATTTGACCTAAGGGTGTTGAATGCACATTGCTAGAAATCTATAACTGGCAAATAAGTGCAGTCTTAAAATGTGAAATAATGGAATAATAGCTCCTACATGGAAGTTTAAAACTTGCTCAGTACTTTTTATTCACTTTCTAAGTGTCTGTTTTACATTGTATTTGGTCTGTGCACTTCACTTAAAAAAAAAAAGGGTACTTTTCTCCCTACTTTTCCACTTTATTTGCAAACAGTTTTTTCACAGTGTAGAATTCTGCTCAGAACTGATTTTTTTCTTCTTCTTCTTCTTCTTCTTTTTCTTTCCCCCCACAACATCTAGCCTGTTCTCAAAAGGAGTGGAGCATGTGTCAGGAAACCTAACCCATGCTGAACTGCCTTCGAGGCATGAACATGCAGAGAAGTCCCAATGGGCGTAGAAATTAGGAACCTTCTGGCTCTTTTCTGCCACCAAAGGTTTCTGTGCTTGTCTCATCCCTACATAGCTATGAATAGGATAGACACAAACTCTACTATCATGATCAACGTCATGGCAAATGTATCGCTGTATGCCAGGGCATAATTGCCAACACTCATGGAGTTGTTTTCCGGTGGCAATGCAGAGCTGCCTGCGAAGCTGTGGACACTGAAAGCCACTTTATGTGCTTCCCTTGGCATTTACTGCTTCTGACCTTTCAGTCTTGTTTTAGCCCCATTGCACTCCTTCTGGTGGGCACCACAGGTGCTCTGTCTCAACTCCCCAAGTTACAACTGCCAAGCACGTGCTTTTGAACCTACACAGCCAGTAACTTTCAGACTGAACGAGACCCTACGATCTCTGCTTTTGTGGCATTTTCCAGGATAAGAAAACATATATGAATAGCTATGTATGTTTGAAATTTGAATATTTTGCTGAATATTTTCTTATTGGAAACAGGCCAAAGAAAAAGAATCTGAAAGCATAGGTGATTTTTCTTCATAGATGATTTTTCTTTATTAGAAAATGCATTTAATTTTGAGCTATGAAAAACATGCTGAACTAAAGGCAGTCACCAAACATATTTGCAGCTTCATCCCAAATTCTGATTGGTTGATGCTATATTTATATTTAGAATGAAACTAGAGTTTATATTGGATAAATTAATCTTTTAAAATGTTATTTTGTAATGTATGCATGTAAAAAAAAAGTATCAACAAAAAATTTGCAAAGAAAGGCTCTCCTGCTTTACCAAGTTTTTTACTCACTTTTCCCTTATTTGGCTTGCTGGTCCTTCAAATAAAATACTCTGAGCCTTAAATTCTTGCTCTATGATTATTACCATTAAAATGGAATGTGTTGTAACATTCTGCGGGATACTTTGAGCAAGCAAACTGCCATAAAGCCTGTATCTGTTTTGTTTCAGCTGCCATTATTGGCACTTTGTTTAACATTTTTAGGCATCTTCCTAAATAATGAATAACTGCCAAATTACCACAGCAGGTTCGATGTGAATGAGTCATCATCCTTAAATTAAAAAGAAAAATGTGATGACCTTTCTGTTGTTCTAGATGTCATTATTGCCATCAAGTGACCGGTTTGAAACTTCCAATCATTCATTAGTACCTTGAACGGGCAGCAGTTATTTTTTTGTCAGTCCTTAGTGTCTATTGTTTTAGGTAATCCAACCAGTGATTGCTTGGATTAAAGAAGAAAATGAAAGGAGAATGCATAATCAACATGCACCAAAATGCTAAACAAACAAAAGACCTGTAGCCTCTGTGTCTGCAAAGGCAGGCAATTATTGGACAATTATTGTCCATGTTTATATGCATGTTTATTATCTTATGGGAATGATCTACAAAAAGATTTATCCTTATGTCTTGAAACTTAACTGCAACGCAACTGTAACTTTTTTTCTGATTTCTGAAAAGTAGATTACATATCTGCTTTCATCATAAAAAAAACCAACCAAACAAACAAAAACAACCCAAGAAACAAGAGCTTAGGAGTTTCATGGGAGCGCTTTGGTTATTGGTGATGATATCAGGTAATGGGTATCACTTAACCTGCCTGTTTCTCAGTCTACAGTGTGTGACCAACAATGCATTCACCAACAATGGAGATGAGAATAAGTTTTGATAATATCCAGGCCATCAAAGTATAATAATTAGTCACTGGCTCCTGATACATACTGTACAGATCAGTGTATTTGAAATGTCTTCAAACACATTTTTGCCAATATCGTCTTAATTCTTTGTTCCTGTGCCCAGGACTGCTAACCCTGACAGTTGCTATCGTGACAGCAGGATGGGTGCTAAATGTTGTCTTTCGTCATTGGCTACGCAACTTTCCTACCACTGCGATCATAATGCTTTAAAATGGAATCTTCTTCAAGGGTCTCAAGTTTACATTCATTTCTTGAGCAAAGGTGCCATTTAGTTTAGCCGGAATATTTCACATGAGAAAGAAGTGGAAGATGTGACCCTTCCCCCTCCCCGTTGTTGTTGTTTCATAGTAATATGCAAAATGTGGAAAGTCAGTCATATTTCATGGGTATTTGGCATCTGCTCAACAACTGATTGCTCTTCTCAGAGCTTTTTTGGAAAGTTTGCAGCACCATAATGACAGCTTTCTAAACACAGATGTCCTCGTGGTACAACCTATAATTTTTTATGAAAGATGTATCGATGTCAGGAATTTGAACGAAGTACTGGAATTAGTTGAACATTCTTGTTATGAATATGTATTCAAAATAACTACAGTACATATATTGTAAGTTGGGGGAAGAATCTGCAGTGTCTGAAGGCATAGATGTTGGTACAAAATGCCCAAAATGTCAGAATGTAGTTTAAGATAAATTGATTCTCCTGTTAATGGACTGTGTATATTTTAGTGATTTTCCCACTATGTTTTATACTGTGTAAGTGCATACTGTGAACTTGAAGCATTAAGAATCTTAAGAAAACATTTAGATAGTCAGGGCTTTGGCCACAGAAGATGTCTAATGCTGAGGGGCCTGGACTAGCTATTAAATGTTCTTGTAAAGGCCCATTAGTCGCCTCTTCCTCTTGTTCCGTTTACCTCTCAGCTTAAACCATCAGGAAGTGAATATTTCAAACACAGATTTCCTCTCCTTAAGTCAGCTGTTTTTCTTGAGGTAACTCCTCTTAAATGTCTTTGGTAAGTAAAAGTCAGTTCAAAGATTAACGTGTAAGATGATAAACTCCCGACAGCTTGTGGTATTTAGTAAAAGAATCCTAGAGAGTTTTACCTGTGGGAATATTATTTGCATATACGTACAAATTATCTACATACATGTAGGAAAGCAGTGCTTAATGGTTATTGTATGTAACTGATGTACGTTCAGACTCATAAGTGAAAAGGAAACTCCCCTCTGTTAACTTACTGTAACCATTTGGGATTGATTTTTAGTCATAACATGATGCATTCTATATAGTCCCTTTACCTGTTCAGGTCTAGTTAAGATCAGAGTACCACGAAGGAAGTACATCTAGCAACTGCAGTAGAATTAGGGGAAACATATTTCAATAAATATTGTAGTATTTTGGTTTTGTGCAGCTGTGCAGCCTTGATAGAAGTGCTGCAGCTGTTATGACTACGGCTAACTTCGTCTATCTGTACTTGTACGAGGCACTCGGTTTTGATTTATTTTCAGGTCACACCACTAGATATATACACCCACACCACTAATGACACGTCATTCAGATTCAGAATAGCTACTTTAAAGTTAGAATGCTGCATCAGAAATGATGCAAAACCATAACTGTTAGTTATAAAATGCTTTCTTTTTGGACTTTAACTGGGTCACGCTGTGGTCATTCAATATTATGATACTGGGGTTTTTTCCCTTTTCTCTTACTTTTGGTTGATGATAAAATCGCTTGCATGGTATGTATGCATGGGTGCACGTGTGTGGCCCAGGCTGGGCTGCTCTTTGGCATGCCTTGGATCATGACCTTTTTGCCAAACCTCAGCAGTAGCTCTTAGGGAAAAAAATGTAAACATACAACCAAATTTACTCTGGTTTCTTTATTTAGCTCAGTGAAAGTTGATATGGCTATAAGGCTTCAATATTAAAAACCCTGGGCTAAATTAGAAAATGGGAGAAGCTAGTTTAATTGTTCAATAAAAGTAATTTTGTAGAAAATGCAAGTGGGAGGCAAGCAAATAGATTCTCCTAATGTAGAAGTAAGAATTCTGAGTGATTAACAGTTGTGATAATTTTATTTATTTTAATCACATTTTAGTCTTCAAGGATGACAAGGATGAAAATACCTATTTTGTTATACCATAAGTGTATGGAAACATTGTGAAATAATACTAATTACTAAGAAAGTGCCAAGATTGTGGGTAGTGTAATCGTCTACAATTTTCTGAGAATATCCTTACTAAAATGACCTACCTAATTTAAATGTAATTTCCAAAGTAAGGAGACCAGATGTCTTGTTTGGGCCAGTACAACTGATAGACACTTTTCCTTGAAATGGTCTGCCTTCTACTGACATTAAACTGGACTTTATTTCTTCCTGTAGATGGTAGTTTAGGATTATGCTGTTTTTTCCGATGTGGTTACAAGTTATGGGGTAACACAGCAGAGTTTCCATAAACTAGAACATAGAGGATTTAAGTAAAAAGACCTTTTGTCTGCTTGGTTGTTTTGACTGGCATTAAAACTTACCTGCCAACTCTGTGCGACTGAGGCTGACTCTCTCATGTTTGTTGTGAGCTGTTACCACTGTTGGCTCTCAGAGATGGTCACCTAATTACAGCTTGCAGAGTGTTCAGATGAGTTGTCAGTTAACACAGAATGTGGGTAATTGATACAAAGATTACTTATTAAAATTGTCAGTTTCCCCTGCCTGCCTAAAATGTGAATATTTGCTCTGAACTATGCCTCTAAGTGGTTTTCAAATATGTCCCAGAGTAAAGCCTGAGATAAATCAGGATAAATCCTAAGGATTTATATACAGTATTGGGTTGGGTTTTTTGTTTTGGTTTTTTTGTCTTTTAAGGTTTAAAAATATAGAAGCTCACGTGTTGAGAACAGTGGCCTTTCAATCTTTTTCATGTGGACTCAGTTCTACAAGTTAAGAACTTCCTTCAGCATAAGTAGTTACATCTTGAACATACTGTACAAGCAAAAGGATCTACATCTCATTCATGAAGATATTGCCGATAGCGCTGTCTAGGGAAAGCTAAGCCATGGTGTTTGGTGTAAGCAGAACCAGAGTAGACAAAGCTGAATTGAATATTTGAAGATTAAAAAAAAATGAGACTTTGGCTCACACAGCAAAAATCCTAAACTGTCAAAGGAAAAGACACTCACATAGATTAACTTTTACTGAACGTGTGCACTTCTCTTTGCAAATTGATGGTTCTCTGGAGGAGAGAATGCAGAAATTTTGTATAAACAGTTTTGTTTATGAGAAGGTGTGGAAAATTCAGAGGTAAAGGAATTGTCACAACTTCTTGAGCAGATGAAGGCAGAAGGATCGAGTAGCTGCTGCAAATACCAGGAAACTAAGATGAAAACGTTTGACCACAAAACTTAAAATAAACCCCAAAGCCTCTTCCAATTCTTAGAGAGTGTTTTCATGATAACAAATGTCATCCTCTGTATTTCGTTTGTGATTAAATCAGCTACTGTGGCTTTCATCCAAACCCAGCAGAAGGGAAAGAGACAAAGCAAGGAAGAAAACTGCTTTCTCTGGATTAAGGATTAGGGAGCAGGGCAGAATACCCACAGGAGGATGGCTGTAGCCCCTAATTCCTCTCTGTTGTCCATGTGGTGGTCGTGTTCTTTGCCAGATAAGAATTAGTGCAAGCACCAACCTTGACCTCTGTGTTTCTGCCATTGTTTTGCTTACGTGATTTCCAGGAGAAAAGAAAGAGCCTAGACCTATGTCTAAAATTAGTCATAGACTGTGTAGCTGTCTTATGAACACTCAAATTTTTTTTGTTTGTTTGTTTTTTTGCCCTCCTGTGTGCCACCTTTTCACCCCTTGTTTCTGGCTCCTATTGCTGATTTCTTGAGACTATGGGGAATTTCTTGGGCTCTGACTCACTCCCTTTGCCAGGCGGTGCAGGCATACTTAGCTCTCTGTACTGTGGAGTAACACGGAGAGGGAAGCACTTCAGGGTTTTGTGCTTTTTACTAACTTAGCAACAAGTGATACACTGCAGTTGTGGCTCCGGCAAATCGGAATGACCTATGCTATGTAATGTGTATGCTTAAAGTATCTATATATGCATACAGTCATACATCACTGTTTAAAAGTTACATCAGTACTGGATAACTGGAATAGTTGGTGCATTTTTAATATATTCTTGTTATATCCAATGTATTGGTGTTGAACTGAGATTAGCATATTTTATTGAGTTTGTTTGCATAATGAACAGATAATGGTTTATTAGGGAAAAAGCAACTGAAAAAAAGGATGTTTGAAATATCTAAAACAAGCTAAGATAAAAACAATAAGAAACTAAACCATGAGTTTTCGGACATGCATGGCTAAAAAAATTTCTAATATATTACATAGCTTTATGAATGCTTGTAACTTCAGTTACATCACAGGTCGTCCTTATAAGTAAACCTGTATGCTTTGCAATGCTTACATTTTAAAAAGACTCAAAGCATAGCCTATTGCTTGATTTCAATTTTCCTTTCTCTTGGTCCTTTGTTTTTTTCAATAATGTCACAAGATCTGGTGCAGCACATAGTCATGATGAAAGCACTGTGTAGAGCAAGCTGGAACAAAGAAGAAATGGTAATCTAAAATTGTTGGACAGGTGACATTGCCATGTATTCTACCTGTATATCATACGTTGCTGATTATGTAGCACAAACTTTGAGCTGAGTAGACTTTAACAAATGCTAAGGGATTATCTTGAACCTTGTTTACACTTAAGATTTTACAACTTAAGCAACTGAATTTTCTAAACTGAAAGCTGATATTCCAGTTTTGGGGCTTTTTTCCATCAAAATTGCAGTCTTGATCTGCTGTGCATTTGACAGCTCTGCACTTCTTATATGTAAGAGAAAACATCTTGTACATGAGTAATCAGAGTGTCTTATCACCTTCTTAAGGACTCTTAGTGTTGCATGTTGTAAGCTGAAAGATGAACATGATGGTTAAGAGTCTGACTGAGATCTTTGTTAGGGACAGATCACTCATGAACATCATTGAAATGGGTGTGACATGCAAATTTTTGGAACAGTGTTCAAAAGATCTGCAAAAATTACTGCCAAAATACAGAAACATTTATTTATGATTTTGACTTTGAAACTAAAATATACCCTACTGTGAACTAAACATTTGAGATTAAATCTTGCCCTGTTGAAGGCAATCAGAGCTGGTGCAACCCAGATTTCACCTAGTGTGCATTTTATTTGCAGTAAAATAAAAAGTCATAAATAAGATGACTCATGTGGCTGTTGATACATCCATACATTGGCAGTCAAGCAGTGTATGTGCTGTAATATCCTGAAAGTGGCCAATCTGAGAAACAACACTGATATTACCGCACATCAGTCATTTCCTATGAATTGCAAATTGTCGGAGGATGAGCACTGACTCTACAAGAATTTACAGCATTTATCTCCTAGGCCTGTTTATCTAAATGTGCTGAAGGCATTTTCTCAGGGTTCACATCACAAGAGTCTTGAGACAATTCAGTAGTAAATCTCTGTGGGGACTGAGCTGAGAGCAATGTCGTGGGGACTGAGCTGAGAGCAATGTCATGGCCCCGAGCACTGTGCCAAGAGCAGATGAGATTACTAATGCCAGTGAAATATTCTTTATCTGCACAATAACCAATCCTCTGGATTGTCACCAAGTGCAAAATGAAGCACCTATCTGCCAAATATGAGACATTGCTTGTATTTCAGGACAGAAATCTGACCTATCTGTTTGTCTCACATGCCAGCTGCTTTGCCTACATTAGGTGGAAATGAGAAATTTATTAAGTGTAAAGTGCACAGCACAATGAATAAGCAAGCTAAAAGGCTATTGCTTTGCTGACTGATTGTTTTATTCACTCATTGATTAAAATATTTTTCCTGGGGCAAGAATGGCTGGTAAGCTTGTTTTGAGAAGTGCAAATAGGAGAAGAATTAAAACAACCAGATTTCTTTTAACATCTAATCTTAACTATATTACTTGAAAAAATGTTTTTATAAATTGAAAATGATATAATGTTTTTGGTGTTACTACTTAAATTAATTCTTGATTTTAGCTAAGACAAGTAAAGGTTAGAATTGCATTGCATTTCACACTCATGTAGTACAGTAGGTAAAGTGATAATTAATTGCTCCTCCTATTATGTCTCTCTAGAGATCTGAAGAATAATTTGATCAGCACAATTGAGCCAGGGGCCTTCCATGGACTTTCAGAACTGAAGCGCCTGTAAGTATTAATTCCGTTTGATTTATTCTGAAAATTGTGTTTGTATCGACATTTCTGTCCTTGGGCAACTCAAATATGTCACCAAGCAATAATCACATAAGGACGTTGACAGTAAAATAGAAAATCACCCGCTGTGCTGTTTAAATTTACCATGACTTTTTCTTCTTCTTTCCTTTTTTTTTTCCCATTTCCCCTTTATTTTTTCCCTTTTCCCATTTAAAATGATGTTTGCTCTCCAGCAAATGTCCTAACAAAGTAAATCTACAAAGGTAAAAACCACACCTAATTACTGACTTAGCAGAAAATATATTACTGTAAACCTCAATCAGAAATAAAACTAAGTAGTTTAAATATGTGTAAACAGTGTTTTGTTCTACGCTAAGTTTTATTGTTATGTAAGGTCTATTTTACTTTTATCACAGACCAGATCTATAAAATAAATTCTACGTAAGGAAACTTTGTCTATCATTTTCATACCTCTCATGTTGACTCTGATATTTTTTTATTTTAGCATGGTTTTCTAAGGAAACAAGACTTACGCAATATATTCCCTGTCCACCACTCTTGCTTTCCTGTCTCTGAAAAAGTTCTCATAATACTTTTGAAGGCACTGGCTGATTCTTAAACTACATTTGTAGAGGGTAAAAACATGTAAGTTGCTAAGATCCTACAAGTGGTCCTTTTTTGCTTTTAATTAACAAGGACTACAGACCCTCCTTAGTTCTGTTCAGCCTAAAGGAAAAGTGAGATGAACCCTTTTTAAATTGTAATTTTCCAAGTGACAGCATCCAAATGTCCATGTACTTGCTAACCAGGTCATCAGCCCATACCATAAATCTGCTTAGCCATTGTGTGTGCTGTCCTACGGGTGATGAGAAAACCTATCAGAAAACAGAGATTATATGGGAAGATTTAGATGAGAAAGAATGCGAAGCCACAGAAAAAGAAATTTACAAATCCTTCTGCTTTTTTGCTCTGAGGTTCAATCCCCTAACTGCTACGTACAGAGACCACTGCACAACCTAAGTAAAAGACTTCCATCTCTGATCACACAGGTAGCAGTATTGTGTAACACCAACCACTAAGTTTTAGTGTGTTTGGATGGAAATCTGATGACATAATACTGATGAAGTCAGAGTAGCATATACATTTTTAATGCAAACAAAAACATTAGGTCTTGCTCACTCTGTATGCAGGGATATACAATACAATGAAATTATCACGATGAGTGCTAATTGTTGCTTTGGCCGCATACTCTAATAACACAACCCTGACCTCTTGTGGGAAAACCAGGAAACCTGTGCAAGTCAAGGGCTGCACGTCTGAAGACCACACAGGTGGAGCCTTGGGTCAGCCGGGAGAGACAAGTCAGGGAAGAGGAAGTCATTAGGCACTGGGAAAAGTGAGAAGAAAAGACTGGGAATGGAAATGTTGAGATTTGTTATGCTAGATCTCAGAAAAAAAACCCCACCCCTGTTGCTGACAGGAACAAGTTACACTGGGAGCAATCTAGAGGCGGGGAATCGATTGATTACTAGACTGCCATGTGTGTCGTACAAATCTGTGCAGTTTCACGGTAAACAAGAAAATCTCTGCACTCCTTCACCATCCGACTGTTGGGTAGCAGACAGTTGAGCAAAGGGAATAAATAGTGTAAACTCCTGTTGAATGTTGAATATAATAATTACTCTAAGACTGTACTTTACATTCATATCCTATTTCACATGTAAAATATAAACGACATGGTGGAAAGCAGAAGCTGATGTAATATGGGCAACTGCAAAAGATACGGCTATGGCAAGTCAGACAGACAAACTGCAGGCTGTCAACATCAAAATGTTTTCTGTGAATGATTTGGAGAACTGCTATGATTTATATTTGAATAGCAAACTGAATTATTTCAAGGGGTTACTCAAAAATGTACACAAAAAATTGTTGAAAACTGAAAATTTGTGAGGCACTAAAATTATGGCACTCAGTTATTCAGCAGAGGAGAGTTTTGTTTTCTCTAACATCAATTTTATAAGTCAGCATTAGTAAGTTAAATGTTTTACTCCTGAAAAGGAACACCAGCTTTGTACATTACAAATTGAATTATGTCTAATATAACATATATTAGTGTGGAGGAATGTGCAGCAAGCTGTCCTTTCTTTTTCCTAATTTTTTTTTTTAGAAAACATGTTTTCAAGTACTGAGATTTCAGCCACTGCCATATATCTTGCGAAAATAACACTCATTGAAATAACCTTTGAAAAAAGGAAATGTAGCGTTTTGCTTTGTTAAAAAAATATTTTACTGTGTGCCACACTTAGAGAAATATGCAGTTGTTATGATTAGTTTAGATGAAATTTGCTGTTGCTACCCAAATTATGCCCCACCCAGTGATGCATTTCTTCCACACGTGTTCAGACTTTGCTTAGGCAGAAGTAAGGCAGTACTCATCTAAGAATTCTGGGTATGTTCTTGTTTACTATTTAGGACTTCTAACAGAAATATATATATATATACACACACACATGTATGTAAGTTTGTTTCCCCTAAAGTTGTATTTTTAGAGTTTTATGTATCTTTCATTAGGAAAACATAAAAAATAATGCTAATATGCAATTTTTGCACTGTATTGTTATGCATACTATTTTCTCAGGTCTTGCCTACTTAATATCCCCGACAAGCATTTAAAATATTTTCATCCTAATGCATAATTTCATAATTTAATTGTACATTAAATATATTCTTTGTCTGATGCAGGAAGACTTTGTAGTGAATTCTAAAGATATTGCCTTCATATTCTAGCTAATTGGATATGTCTTCATGAAACAATACTGGATTTGTTAAACTACAACTTTTCTTCTCCAGTTTGATTACGTTAGGTTTCTCATGTGAGAACAGAAAAATGGGGAATATGCACAATGTAACAAAGGAATTGGAAGACTACCACTAATTCTAAAACAAAAATATATTTAGATAATTTTTAACATTTTAATGGATGTATAATCTCTTAAAACCCTTATATTACTGCAATTCTTGATAAGAAGGAAAATTTGAGTCAAGGTTGAAAACCAGATATGTAAAAATTAAACACTAGTTCAGAATGCACCAAGGGGCAGTATTCTTGTTATTATCACAACGTCATTGTTCATACCTATTTTTGTCTCCTTCCTGTAAGTATTCTATACATTAGGTTGTATGTATGATTTGTACAGAAAACAGCAATTCACCTTTCTACAGCTACCGTTAGGGAACATAATGCCTCGTACTGCTTGTGGTCTGAGACAGCCACAGTATTGCTCTTAGAAGAGCATGCCAAGTACTTCTCAATGCTGACCACCTTACTAGCTCCAAAATTAATTGCCCTCAGGTGATTGCCCTGTGGTTTCTTCAGTAAGAAAGGATTCTGTCAATGAGATGAGATGTTAGTCAGCAGTAAAAATGTGTCAATTTTGGCTCAATATTGCATGCAACAAAATGCATAGTATTTTTCATAAATAAACAAACGGGCTAGTAACTTTGATAGAGAAAATTCTTTATATTGGTAGTAATTTTTGGTGGTTTTTTTACTTGCTACATATGTAAGATCACATTTTACTGTAATTAATATAAGTTGCAGTTTGGTTTGTTTAACTGTGAAATATTGCTCAATAATGTTAATATAGAAGTTTTTAAATCTATATAGTCCAGTTATGTTACATTACGGAAAAAGGTGTTTTTCTCGTTTCTCTCTAACTCCTTCAGTATTAAAAGCTGCATGTGATTGTGTAGGTGTGTATACGAATAAGACAGACCTTATGTTTCATGGGGGTTTTTTGTTTGTTTCAGGGATCTTTCAAATAATAGAATTGGTTGCCTGACACCAGAAATGTTTGTTGGACTTAACAGTCTTCAGAAACTGTGAGTATAATGGCACTTTTGTTTTAAACAGAAGAAATCCAAGCTGTCACATGGCTTACCCGAGTGAAGTTGGCAATAAACTTTCATTATAAGAAAATTACAAGATTTCTACTAAAAAAACCCTCCACTCCTGAGCTTTTGATTGTGATGATTTGATATTTTAGAGATGTTGTTTCTATTTGTAGTTGTAAAATCTATCATCAGAATTGGAAGAATTAAATTTAATATATTTCATTTCCACATTGAAAAGAGGCTGAATGTGATGTTTTCATTTGAATGTATTTCTCTTTGAATGTCTTGGAAACAATTACAGGTCAAGGACACAAATGAGACTTATGTTGGTTAAAAAGGAATACATTGCTCTTTCTGTCCATTACACATCAATTAGAATTATAAAACTTCTTTTTTCTTTAACTGTGTTACAGAAAAAAGGAAGCATATACTAGTATATGAGAAAGAAAAGTATGAAGTACCAAGTAAATTTGGAGTATCGGGGTCCTTCAAATTGCTTCAAAACTATTACTTTAGACTGTTTGTTTAAGGTGTTGTACACTATGTTTGCAGTGGTACTTTGAGTCATTAGTTTACTACACGCAACTGCACTGGAATATACTCAGGAGAGGAAAGCAATCAATTTACATATCCATAAGTATGCCAGAGAGCCTGTGTGATCCATAAATTATCAGGCTATTCGAGAAAGAGCACTCAGAAAACAAGAGATTATGATAGTATACCGCGGCTGTTCAGTTTTATGGAGAATCAGATGACCCGGTAGAAGAGATAAAATGTGCAATGACAGAGTTCTCTAGTAGAAACAAAGTTAGCTGGGGAATTAGAGATAAGGGTTGATTTTGAAGGACAGAAATAAAGTACGGGACTCCATGACTGAGCAGTAAAATGGCTAGATGAAATTTAAAGTAGATAAATATTAAGTGATGAAAGGGAGAAAAAACCCGATCTTTTCTGGGCTAACCATTAAAATACAGGAAAGTTGTTCTGAGATTATAGTGGATAATGCCATGAGAACATCTGTTCGGTTTCATTTTAAAAGTATGTTAGGGAGTATTATTAAAGGAAGAGAGAATAAATCAGAGAACATCCATTGCACTATGGCAAAAAGCAAAGAACATGCATTTTGAATATTGTTGGCAACTCCAATTTAATCTCAGAAAGATGACCAGAACTAGGAAAGGTTCAGAGAAGGACAAAAAGGAATGGCCAAAGGTGTGGTTCAGCACAGGCAAGTACTAGGAATGAGTAAGTTGGCTGCAGCTTTCCTGACTGGGAAAGGGACAATTCACAGGAAGGGCCCTGGTTTAAATGGAGATTTGGCCAGACCCAGGAGGGTTCTGTGTCTTCATTCACACCTGTCTTCATTCCTGAATGGGAAATAAATTCCTATATGGCATTCTTCCTCTTCAGCCAGTTGTGGTGTTTCCTTGGAAAAAAAGGGAAATCTTTCTAGAAAGATCAGCCATGACGTCAAGGTAACACCAGGCAAAAGGCTGAAGTCTGGTGTGTTTACTGATCACATTAATGAGAGTAACTCTGCCAGATCTTCTCTGGTGAAAACAAGCGAGAAGAGACGATGGGAAGAGTCTGGATAGCATGTTGATGAACAGGTGCAGACGACCCCTATTTTTATTCATCTCAGATGAGCTGCCAAACTGGGCAAACCCAACTCACCTGTTAAGGGTTACTGGGTCTCCTTTTATTGTGCACAGTAAACATGACTGTGACTATATAATCAGATTACCAGAGGTAATGTAATGAATGTGTAATTCGAAATGGTGAAGTCACCTTACTTCACCAAGTGGAAGGTGCTTCTAGATGCTCAGTAGAAATCATCCAAATCCCTGTTCTCTCAGGAAAGCATGTTTAAAAATTCCTTTTGTAAATCTTCCAGACTCAATCTTAAAAGCTAATTAAAAGTTAAATACGGAACCTCAGTCTTGTGATGGTAAGGAACAGAACTTCATTCACAGTGAATGTACAACCTTCATTCTCTGCCAGTGTTTGGCTGTACTATTCCTTTCCTCTGAAGACGAGGAGAGTGTGGCAGCATATTTGCACATCCTTCACTGGTATCCGTGATGTTGGGAAAATGCACAATAGGCATGCTGAACAGCCGTAGTTACGGGGCTGATCAAACCACATCATTACAGTTTCCTTTTGTAAAATTGATTTGCCATATCCCTGCTCATTCTAGTAACCTGTCTACCTGTCCCAGTTTGGCAAATCTTTTCTGAGCCTATAGATCCAGAGAGTCTCACCAGTTAACCTCTACAATATCATTAACACTGTATTTTCTTGCATCTAGTCTTTTCGTGCATCCTAAGTAAATATGTATCTTTTCCTCAAGATGGGGCTAACTTTCATTTCCAAATGGCTGTAGATCCAGGGCTTTCTGTATTGTTTTCCTTCTGAGGCCCCAGTTTTATAGCAGAAATTTGAATTAGACTTTCTTAACTACCATTCGCAAGTGACGTTCTTGATACACTTTTCACTTTGAATAATATGATTTAACAAAATTACTAGACTTCTCATCTTCACCTCTTCTTGTATGATAGTTCTCTTAATGTTGCCCAGTCCTTGGTTTTGTTATTACCAGATTTAATTTTCACATGCTTTCATTTCTGAGCCAGAGTTATTAGTGAAAACACTAAATAGTCAGTCACGAGACTGTTTCTGCAGAACACCAGTAATGTCTCCCTTTTATCCTGCCCATTGTCTTACCATATCTTACAATAAATGGACTTAACCCCAAGTTCTTCACATTTTTAAGGATGTTATGTCCATGTGTCAGTGGAAAAAATGATGATCCTGGTAACTGTAGATCTGTTAGTCTGGCCTCATTGTGTTTGATGCAGTTACTGAGGGAGTTTTGAAAGAAAGTGGAAAAAATGGTGTCAAATCAGAAATGGGGAAAAAAATCAATACACATCTATTGAAGACGTATCATGCAATCGTACAAAAAAATCACTAATTTTCTAGACAAGGAAAATTATTTATTGATTTTAGTATACATCTAACATGATACTCCATAAGCAGAAGAAAATTATGAACCTTTATACTAGTGTTTTCATGTGGCTGGAATTAGCCTAGGTGGCCGGAATTAGCCTAGGTGGCCTCTAGCTGTCCAGGTATTTTTTTGATTTTAACTAGTTCTGCAGATCAGTAGTTGTACTGTAGATGGTCTTGGGAAAGATCATTTCCAGACTTTATTGTATGCTTTTCCCATAAATACCTATAATCCAAATGACCAATCTTAGTGAACAGGATAGAAGATCATAATAATAGGATATATTTAGGCCATGTGTAATATCTACTCTTTTTTTCTCCTCTTATTTATAGTATAGTAGTATTGTTAACTTGTCTTTGGCACTTTAGTTTACTTTCCAAAGTTTAAATTAATTTTTAGTAATTCTCATCATCCCTCTACACTTCCTGTTTTTTGCTGATCTTTTCCTGTTTGTCTCTTTAATTCTTTGATATTTTAAAAACTTGAATTCTTTTTTCTAGATTTAAGATTATTGATTCATTTAGTCTACCTTTCATTTTTCTCATTTGTGTTTTAAATTGCCTTTCTACCATTGACTTTGGGGCCATCCTGCATTCCAGCCATGTGCTTTACTAGTTCTTTTTCTAATTTAAGTGTTTATTTCAGAAGTCTGGAAAGTCTTTGGAAAACAGAGATGCAATAATAGATAACTCTTAAGTTCCCCTTTCATCTGAAGTAAATCAGTTCACGATTGCTATGTCAAAAGTTATGATTTTCTCTTTTATAGGGACTACCCTCTTTACCAAACCAAAATCAAGAGTAGATTTACTCTAGTTGGGTCAGTGATTATCTTGTGAAAAAATACAACCGCAATCTCAATCAAGAGGAATGGTTCCCTGCCATTCATAGTAGCATTTGTTCCTTGATCTCAGAAATCTCATATCATGACATAATGCTGATAGGAATTATTTGAGCTGGAATCTCAATTTACCTCTGGCGTAATAATTGGTGATTGTTCTTTGACTGCAAGCTAATGCTACCTGGTACTTTTCTAACACTTTCTGGCTTTTTCCTCTTTGGCAGTGCATACACAGAACTTCCCAGAATGAAATGTTTTTAACATGTTTAAAGTACCAAAAGTCACGTTTTCATGATACCTCTGGATTGTGTTTACTTGTCATCTCACGAGTATGAGAGCGCTGTTCTCTGAAAAGATTATGTAGAAGCATTTAATTAGTGTAACATCAGTGTATGTAATTGTACCAAGGAAAGCTGGCAAGTTCTTAAACATGGAACTGGTTTCAGAGCCATCAAAGTGTGTGCAGTTTAGGTTGCTGAAGGAGTAATATAAAGATATAAACATATGCATTGATTTATGCAGTTGTTGATTGGGGTAATTAGGGGTCTCTTGTGTTACTTTAACAGATGAAGTATACAAGTGTCTTTGCATGCTGTTATCAAAACCAGTAGGGAGAGCCGTGAGTCCACTGGAAGGAGCAAAGGACATAAATCTTTTCATGCACTTTCTGTGAAGTACAGAGATGAGATTTTCTGTTTTATACTCTTTAGAAACACAAATACCAGGTGAAGCAAAATAACAGTGTGTTTCACTCAATCTTGCACGTGTAATTCAGTTTGAGAAAACTGAATTAGAGCTGAAAAATCAGCTCTAGGTCCAAACTGACATAGGATGCTTAACCAAATGATGTGGTACACATATCTAGACCGAGTAGGGTAAAAGTATGTTTGAATACTTCACTAAAATGAAGGATGAGAACCACCTGAGCTTTCACGGATAACGCAAACACTCTTCAGAGAGCTTTGTGGTTTTATGAAGTCTATTTTAGAACAGGCCAACGTACAGGATTCTTGAATTAAGAAAAATATTAATTAGTAGTATCGACTGTTTTGGAAACATGCACACATACAGAAACCAACAAAAATTGTAAGCCGCTTGATAATGTAGAAAAGAAGACTTTTACTCTGATTGCAGGCAGGATGTATATTTCAGTGAATAGGAATTGAATTTCAAGTTACTAATGAAATCCGAAATTTCACACAGCTCCTGAAATTATTGCAGCCAGTGAGTTGTGATTATGTTCCTTGAGACTGATCTAATTTTTACACCTTCTTGGATTTGATGATTTGTACTCTGGAAAGTGATTCCAAAATGCTTTCACATCATATGACAAATGCAGCTGACAATGCCTCAGACAGTATAAGAGAAGATTTACTGTGTCTTCCAAGATATTAGCTTAACTTTTTTGGCTTATATATTACCCTTTGGCTGTATTTATGCTGTGATGAGGTGCACACAGTCTAACTAGGAGTGACATACTTGAATGTAACAAATCTTTCAAATCTCCTTTGGTCCCTCAGTGGCCATGTTTCAGTGCTTTGTTCCAGAATTATGTATGCAAATATATTTCTGCTAGGTAATGGAGCTGCCATCCACATTAATTCTGTTTATATAAGATCAAGAGCTGTAGAATACTGGGACAGTGCCACTGTACTAATATACCAGATTTCATTTCTTTAGTCCTGCATAAGTTAGCTGTTCAGGTTCTGAAATGTTGCAGCGTTAAACCTGTTTCAGCAAGCAGCCACTGCTGGATCTGCCATTTGAAAGTTCAAATCAGAACTTTCTCCTTACCTCCAATTGCTTGATTAAAGTATATCTGATTTATTCTTCATCCTGCCTCTGAATCATCATCAGCAGTTAGCTTTATGATAATATTATACCATAAATTTTTGTGTGACTTCCTTGCTGTCATTGAAGCAACTAATCACTTGGTATGGTGTCAGAAATAAAGTACAAAACTCGTAACATAGTGAATCAAAGAAACCCCACTTTAGCAACACCAAGAAAATATGCACTGTAACTTGCCCTCTGTATTTCTGTTGTCGTTTTTTACCCCTTCTATCCCAGGCTTTTTGCACAAATCGATTTGTCACCCTTGCATTCAGCTTTTGCTTTTTATAACTGCTCGTAAGAGTGAAGCATTCTTCATATTCATATACTACCCATGTTTTGCCTCAAAACGGTCCTTTGAGACACATAACTCCCTTTGTTTTATGGTATTTGTCATTTGTATTAAAGCTTTTGGCAAAAGTATTTTATTAATTTCTATAAAAGCACAAGAGTATTTGGCATATAAAAAAAAAAGTACGTGACCTTATACGTAAGACTAAAATGTTTTACCTCTGATATAACAGAAAGCACATGTTTCTGTTAATGGAGTAAGCTAATGGCATAGTGAGTGCTATCAGCTGTGGAGTGCATTAATTTGTTATGTTTGAAATGTTTGCAAACTAGGTGATACAGGTGTTTTTAGAACAAATGTCCTTTTAAATCAAGCTAGAGTGTGTTTTTAGGATATCTGAAATGGCGGAATTTCACAACACTATGCGTTTGGAGATATTTTAATATATAACATAAATGATGTGAACTGACAGAACCAGTCATTTTGAGGGTGCTGTAGATATGTAGTTCAGAAATACGTGTGTTATTGAGGTGATTTAAGAAGATTTCTGAAAGTTTTGTTAGAGAAGAAGCTATTCCCACTGTTGGAGATCCAGATATTGTAATGATGTGTTTCTTGGACATAGAAATGTACTGCTTTATGACTTATACAGCCTTGTGACAAGGATCTTAGTTTGGTAATTATTAGTAGGAATATGGAAACTTCAAGCCAGGTCATTGCCAGAATAACATGAAAGAATATGAAAAATCGTCTTGCTGGATTTGTGCTCACTTTTGAACAGTCAGGAACTCAATTATTCCAGCATTGGAGGGAAGCATTGCATATTTCTCTGTTAGGACAAAAAGAAACCAAAAATCTGTAAATGGAATGTTTAGGTTAACACAGTGTGGGTCAGTTCTGACTGGATATCTTGGTGGATTTGGTAGGACCTATGGAGAGCACATAAATTCAGTAGACACAGAATGGGCACCACTGGCAGGTGCGTAGCAGGTGCATACCATACTTATCCCTGCTACATCAACTGTGGAAATGACTTACAGTTTTTTTCCTGTTTCCTAAAATATTGACCAGGCATAAAGCCTTGCTTTGGTCCAAATGGAATTACCAAACTTCAGACTTGGTGTTCTGTTTGTTTTGTTCTATGAAGCCTGGCGAGCTATTTAAGGGAAAAGCTGGGATTTTCATCGGATCAGAAATGTTGTCATAGTGAGGTGGTGTAAGGCGGAGGAAAGAAAACCCCTGTATTTCTGCCTTCTGGCTGCCATTCGTGCAAGGCTGGGCAGATTGCTTTCCCCGTCCTTCAGTTCAGCATGATTGTCCTCTGACAGTAAGTTTATACTACTGTAACTGCTTTCATATTAGTGGAACCACTTCTGATTTACTTCAGTGTAAATGTCAGGGTTATCGGTTTCTGATTTAGTCCGTTTAACATCCCAGTTCAATGAGCTGCTTCAGCATATGCCTCGTCAGGGCTTATGTCCAATAAGCACGTGACTAGAGCCATTTAATTTTAAATAAAGAGGTAACTGAGTCTTTGTGAAATGCTCAATATTTTTAGTTCCAGTTGGTAAATCCAAAATATTAGAAGTATAGAAGTAGGCAGCTACAAGCAAACATCCATTTCCACCTTTAGACATATCCAGACCTCAAGAGATACTTGAGAGCCTGTCCAAGAGCTTTGCACCTCAGCTGTAGTCAAGGTGCACAGTTAAACAAAATCTTAATGATGAGGTCAGTTATATCAACACATCTCATCGTTATTCAGTGTAATGAGACATAATTTTACTTAACATTGCGAGTCAGTTTATTTTTCTGTATCAGTAGAATTTCTCTTTACCATAAAAATTTGAAGTGTTCAAAGTTAATTTTTTTTCATTATTTCAATGGTGAAAGATTAATTGTGTACAAAAAAAAAAAAGTTATTGTTTCAAGAATGCTTCATACCTTTCTTAATTTATAAATTAGTGTTATTTTCTCTTCTTTCTTGAATTCATTAATCCACATGAATCTGTGCAGGTTTCTGTAGAAAGCATGGTTCTTGAAAATTTTTTTTTCTTCCTTACTTTATGAAGCTGGTTCAGATCTTTTGCAGCTTGGTAGATTTCGCACTGGTGGAACATTGCTCCTGATCTGAATTTGTATCTGCAGTTTAGTATACATTCTTCACTTTGTAGACGTGAGAGAAGTAAAATCCATGATTATAAAAACATCCTTTTTAACGAAAAAGTAATGAAACCATTTTCTTTGCCAGTCTACTTTTTTTTTCCCCTTTTTCTTCTTTTTTTTCCCCCCCTATATGTAACAACAAATCTCCATTGAAGAGATGTGAAATTTCAGAGAGCTGAAATTTTTGAGCCATCCTTGAATTCAGACATGTAGGCTTCAGGTGCTGGATAGAAAGGAACATATATCAGTATTTCAGAAGTAGGTAATTCATATGCTGTGAAATGCTAATCTTGGGTACTAATTTTTCAGTTTACTGGTATAGAAAAAGACGATATTAGTTGACATTAAGCATTTACCTTTTATACTATTAAAGCACTGGCAGAGCAATATTGTTAAACTAGGCAAAATTGAATTCCATCTGTTTGCAAGTATTCAGCTTAATCCATTCAGCCATCAAGACAAGAAGGAGTATAACAGTAGTAAAAATGGAAATGTCCTTAATTTAAGGATGGGACAAATCAGTTTAATATTTTCATAGTTACATATTTAAAAATACAACATGGGTCTCACTAACTGATCATTGTATGAATATTTTCACTTGAATTCTAGAATACTATCTTCTAGAATTCTGGTCTATTAAATATGTAGAAATATTCCTGCGTATTAGACCAAGTGAGCTGTATATATACCTGCTGTGAAAATAAAGGAAATTAGTATTGATTTGTATATTGCTGTTATTTACCAAAAAAAATTAAAGCCATGCACAAATTTAAATATGTCTTTACTGTTGCCAAGAAAGCAGAGTTTCTACTCTTATGGAAAATTATACTCAATAACAATTTTGGTTTTGTCTTGTATTTGTTATAACTAACTGTACATAAATTGTACTTTTTTCCTAGGAATTTGTCAGGCAATATTTTTTCAAGTCTCATGAATGGACTTTTTTCTGAGCTGCTAGCTCTGAAAGCACTGTAAGTATGATTCTGAAATATTAGAGAAAGACATTAGAATAAACATAGCAGAGTTGAATATGAATTCAAACAGGATTGTTTCTAGCAATGTATTCGAATGTAAAATATGCAGTATTTTATTACCAATGTCTGTCTTGCTATTGATGAGCTGCCATCTTCTACCTGTTGCAGTGAAATGTATAGCACCAACAACTTGATCCCATTCCTAACTAGCCCAGCCTAGCCATCATGACTAGCATCCCTGAGTTTTTGTCCTTTATGATCTTATATCTTTCCATGTATTTATATACTAACTCTAAATACACAAAACCACTCATGTTAAATATTTTTCCTGCAATTATAATAACAATTGCATTCATTTTATATTAAATTTACCTCTCTGAGATTTAAAAGTGTATACTGTATGCTTCCATGGAGAAGTTTCTACATAGAAGAGTTTTTAGTAAGTTATAGAATTACTTTCTACAGTAGCACATACTCAAATTTAATCCAGTGGTCAGTGATGCTGTTCTGTAACCAAAACCAGAATTTTGGAATAATGTCTTGGAAGTCATTAACAGTGGGACAGTGTGTATTAGTCACCTCAGGTTATCTTTGTAATTATGCATCTATAATTATAGATCCATAGTTATGCATCTGTGTAGAATTAATTCTCTTTAGAGTTAAATAATTTGAATCTAACAGAAGAAAGTATGTTTGTGAAAATTGCATGTGTACCTATTGTGATCTTTCTTTTGCCTTTGTAGACATTTCAACACCGATTCACTCATATGTGACTGTAATCTAAAATGGGTTTTGCAATGGGCCAGAAATACTTCAGTTCGAATAGCGGAGGAAACAGTTTGTGCTTACCCCACTGCTTTACAGGGACTGTCGTTTCGTAACCTGAAGGAGAACCAGCTGATATGTGGTGAGCTGTACTCTCATTTAGCATTACAAACAGAAGTAAAATCCAGAGAAAATATTAAAAAACAGAAATGATGTTAAAAAGAAAAGACTAATAAATCTGATTTGCTTATAGGCACAAGAAATTCAGGTATATGGCAGAGAAAATACAACTAAGATTGAAAGAGAATGGAAAAAATACAAGTTTTATATGTCATACAGAATTATATAAATATATTGCAAGAACACCACTGTCCTGTCTATATATTAGGTAACATGTAATTATGATTTCAAACATTAACCCATGATGGTAGCTCTACATTGTATACTGCATAAAACCGAGGATTCCTACAGGGATTTATAGAATGTTCCTTCCAAGTTCTACCTCTGACAGTGTGGCATAAATGTCAGATTTCATTCTTGTATTTTTCATTTTTATAAGCCTGTAACTATACATTTTAGCACTGTGTCCTGGGGATGAATAGAATTTTTACAGTGAGCTTCAGTTAGGTGAATTCTGTGTTTAAGGATGTACAAGTGAATCGCTTTTTGGAAAAGATTTTCCACCATAGCAAACATGATGGATATGGTGTGAGGAAGGAAACAAAAAAATATGAGCAAAGAAAACCCATCTCACGCTGAATGCTGTCTAGCAAAGAGCGGACTAAACCAGAGATTTTAAAAGTATCACATACTGTAAAGAAAAAAACATAGCCTAAGATGATGCTGGTGGATTCCATAATCAGAAGTATAATTTCATGCACACTTGATTAATCACAGACTGTTTGAACCTTTGTCTTTTGTGAATGACATAAAATTACTGGGATGGTGACTTCCCTAATGTCTCGTGGAAACAAAGGAGAGTCACACTTTTATCCTAATAATCAGAAGAGGAATGTAGTGTGTTGCTAACACATTTAACAGCAGAAGGGAGATCAGAGTTGACTGGAGTAGTGACAAAAAAGATTGGTTTCAACAGTAAATACAGATGTTTACAAGTTGGGAGAGATGTGAAAAGATGTGAATACCAGGTACAGAAGGTCCATCAGCGCAATTGTTAAGGAAACTCAGATACCTGTCTGAGACAAATAAGAAATGAGCTCTTGTGAGCAAAAGGCAGAGAAGTTTTCAGTAGCCTGTATTACTGAACATTTGAAAATTTGAATAATTCTCAAATATCAAGCTGCCATTTTATAGAGACCCAGCATGGGCATATCTTCAGAGATATCCATTTCCCAGCAGAAAAAGTCCTCCTGAAAATGCTGGAATGATCAGAAGAATTAATTAAGGACTGTTATTTGGTATTTTCATGTTGCCAATATGAGTCAGTGAATTTTACAGAGGAAATGAGAACAATTTCTCAGAATTTCATACTTTAATTCCTAACAGGATGCCTTACTACACCTCTGAGATAGAATTTATAATGTCCATCTAGTTCTCACTGCTATCTATAATGTCCACAGAACACTTGAGAAGGTTTGTAGTGACTGCCAATAGCTTGACACTGCTTTTAATATCTGCAGAGAGCTTCTGGTGGTTGTATTTGCTGACCCTTCCACCGGCTCTGTAATGGCTGCCAGGTACTTCACGGTGATCATAATATCTGTTGCGCAGCTCATGGTGCCCACGACATTTAGCAATTTTGTTTTCGGTAACTTAATTTGGATTTAGGGATAATAGGAGGTTGTCTGGCACCAAAATAATAACAGCTATTAAGAATGTAATAAAAATAATCTGTGTTGAAATATGCATAGAGCTAATAAAATCAAGCATATCTTAAAAAAATATTAAGTGATTTAAAAATTAAAAACTCCTGCATGTGAACATCTTCCATGCTGTCAGACATTTGTCTTTATAGTTACTGATCTTCCTTCTACATGCTAGGGTATCACAGTCACAAGATAAGCAAAGAAAAGAAGAATGGAAGGAAAGAAATAAAAATAGAAGGGAAATGACAAAGATCTTTGCAGGCAAGTTAGGGAATGAACCAAAAAGTCGAAGTACATGAAGAGGAAACAAGACAGTAAAAAAAATTTCCGAATAGATACAGGGGGCAGTTTGCCATGAGCTTTTGAGATTTATTTTACATTTTGATGGGAGAAGAAATCATCTTTCAAATTTCTTTCTAGCAAATCTTCCTCATGCATGTGATTACTCAAGATAGCCAAAGAAGTTACCCATTGAAAACAGTTTAAAACTCACTTTGAGGATTTTTGAGTTATTTAAAGTAACTGCAGTTTTGAAATTCACAGGATTCTGCTTGCATAGGTCATTAACACCTTATAAAAACTATATAAATCTTCTTTAAAAATATCTTCAACTCTCAGAAATGTTTAGCCAGAAAACATTTTTTTTTTAAATATTGGAAGTAAGGCTGAAAAATAGTTTGATGATAAAAGATTTGTCTTTTGTCTTCTACTTTAATTATGAGGGACTGCAATGAATTCTTAACAGTATGGACAGAGTATCTTTCTGAAAATTTATTGTGAAATTGGCTTCATGCAGTGCCTTGTTACTGTTTCTCCATGACTCAAGTAATACTCAATTTATAGGAGGAAAATTACATTTTCCTGAATACCAGTGCTATAAATTCCACCAGAGGTCTGATAGCAGTCTGTGATTTTCCCTTGTGCACATTATCAGCAGAAATGGATTCTGTAGGCCAAAGTCTTCACTCAGGAAAGACCTGTTTGAGTTTTTGTCGTAAGGAGATTAGAAAAGATTGCTCTTAAACCTGGATTTTGATTATTTACGCTGACGAATGAGATATTAGAATTTAGTTCCTCAGTCTCAAAGCTGTGTTGATGCTATTAAGCCGACAGCACTAAGTAATAAAAGTTCATTTGTTCCACAAATTACAATTGACATATAATTCTGATGGAGCCTTTTTTTTGTTAGGAAATGTTGACTCATTAAAACAGATGTCTGGAAAAGTGCTGACTTTCTTGTCTCCCTCAATTAGATTTTATTTAAAGTTTAGGAAGTAGTTAACATAATATCAATATTCTTTACTGAAACGTTTTGGCTGGAAATGATTTAAATATTTTCTAAATTATACAAAAGATATAGCAAAGGTCAAAGTATAAAAACAATTTTATATTGCTTTAAAACATTGGCATTACTTCTTTCTTTTCACCACCGTGAAAATTTTCTGATTCTCCTGGGACAGAAAACTGTTTCTCATGCAGGTCTCCTGGAAATTAAAGTATTGCCTTTTGCATATAGGTTTTCACTATGGATGTTTATAAATAAATGTTTGGGACCATGCTATCACCCTTTTTATAAATTTAAAAAAAAATGCTTCAAAAGTAAGAAAATATAAGAAGATTCCAAGAAATACATTTTTTGCTTAGAGTTTAATGTATTTCTATACAATAAATTACATTTTCATTCCTTATCATTAAGCATTTTTCTGCGCAGAGAGAGGACAGGTTTAGTTCTCTTGGCTTCCGTAACTTTTCAGATTTATGTAGCCTACTGTCCTAATCTTGGTCATCATATTGTTCTGTGGACTATTTTCTTATAAAGCACACAGGTTAAAAGAACAAGACGTAGTATCTTGTCAGTTCTCAGGAAGTCTAAATGTAGAGGTGTCTAGATTTTTTCAAAAGTCACTTTGCTCTCCTTGACCAGATGGTTTGATACATATACATCCGCACCATCTCACTGCAGCACTTTTAGGTAACCTAGTTTTCTTGGATGTCACCCTTGTTCCTGTTGTCATCCTTAGTTTTCCTAGCAGTCTGCTGTACGGCTGTCTGGCAGTAAGTCTGATAAAGCAATTCTTAGCATTCTTGAATGGCTCTCGGGCCATGTTAGCCAAACTCATTCTAGCCCTTTGCCTATGAACCTTTCATGAGGAATTGGCTAAATGTAATCCCCCCAAATTATGTTTACCCTCTTTTTCGATCTGTGTTGGTGGAAAGATCCACACAAGCTTTCCTTGGAAGAAATGAATCAGTTGTTTGTATCTTTTTTTTTATGCTTCCGTCCCGAATTTTTCTTAGTTTCCCACTTTCTTATTTGCTGTGTTACACTGAATGTGAGAAAATCTTGTTGCATTTTGAACTGCTTCAGCACAGGATTGTAGGACAAGAGTTAAAAGAGTTCTAAGATACAGTATTATTTATTCACCTACATTGTGCACATCTCTGAAAAAAACATGTTGTTGCAATCATTACAACCAACAAGGGCAGAGAGACAATTAGCAAATGTAGTATTAATGCATATTCTTTGTATACCATCTTCAGTCAAGAAACTTCCAGAGTAAGGAAACAGATATAAACTCAAATGTTGGATACATTCATTTTAAGATGCAGTCTCAAGGGAAAATATGGTGGAAATAGAACTTGCAAAGCACAGACTAATGGCCAACAAAATATCACAGCTGAGTCATTTTCCTTTCTTATATTAATGTGGCTGAGATAGCATCTGGTTTTACATAGTGTTTCATCTACCTTAATGGGGGTAGGGTGACCTGTCTTGGCTCAGGAGCCTGTTTTTCAGAGGCTGTGATTATCCAGAAACTGGTTTTGAATTCTACTGTTGCTTTGGGTGCCCCACATTCATGAAAATCATCCTTAGTGTGTTTCACTTGGCTTAGAGGAGTTGTTACAGTATGTTAATTTGTTAATTTGTCATATATTATGACAAATGTGTATTCCGTTTATGGGTAGTGTGCCCATTGATTGTGATGAATAGAATTGTAACTCTTTACATCTAACAGTGAGAAATTGTTTGGATTGGTTTATTATTTACTCATAGCTTTAATAGTTAATCAGGACTTCCACTATGGATGACAGGGAATGAGTAGTCAAAATACAGAGCTGGAGTTTTATCTGTATAAGACCTGTATGATTAGGTTTCTAGCATGCCTTAGGGGCTTGTCTACTGAGAAAAGTGTTAACACTAAAGAATAAAAATCAATCCTACTGAAAATAGAGGTGAGAAAGAATGGAAAATAATAGCTACAAGTTGTGAGTGTCCAACAGTGTTTGAATTATTACGCAGTCTCTGAAGTCTCTAAACTACCTTAGTTTAGTGTTAGCTCATGGGTGAAATTAGCAACTTGTGACTCATAAAATATTATTGAAATGCACTTTTTGATATAACAGACTACCCCCCCTAGGAAGGGTACTTCAAAGGGAGGGAAACAACTCAAAGGGATCGATCCTTCTCTTGCTTCTGTATTCTGCAATACAATTCATTAAATGTTTCATAGAAAATGTAAATAATATATTGGGTAGGAGGGCGATATAGTTGCTAGAGAATTGTTTGTGCTTAAGCAGAACTTTGTCTTTTGTAGTTTGCCTCACTTCACTGAGAATCAGAGTATTCATCCTCTGAAGAAGGAGGCTCAGGTTAAAATATAACCGCTTTCTGCTCTGATGCTTGATACCTGTTCATGCTGAAACTGATGCAAAGCAAAAAAAGAAGAGACCACATTTATATTCTTTATGCAATCTTTCTACCTCTGTTCTTAGAGATTTCATGACCATTTTAAGATTTAATTTCTTACATAGAAAGGTATGAGGTACTTTCATCATTATTTACCTACTCTCACATTTTCTAATCTGTATTTCTCATGCTTCCATGTGAGCAGAACATTAAGGCATATTTCTCTCAGGCTGCATGGAGCTCCCTAGTCTATTTTCATAAGTAATTTTTTTTTGCAATCGTACCTAAAATAACACATTCAGAACATTCAAGACATTTTAAATCAATTATAGTAATACCATTGGGAAAAAAAGAACTTTTTCTTTTCTATACTTTCTGTATAAAGAACTTTCATTTTCTGAAGAAGTTGCTTTTTTCTTGACATAAATTCTTAAAATACAGTGCGGCTTTAACTGCTTTCTCAGCAATGGTGGAATAGATGTGTTTAAATGTCCGTATAATTTTACATGCTCACACATTGTTTTCCCTTCATCTCTAGCAGAGTAAGTCTTTGAAAGAAATATGTGCTTTTAAAATACCAAAAATAAAATTAAAATTAGAAAAAATAGATTGATATTGGGAAATTCTGTCTTTGAAAGGAGACTTTTTAAACAATTAAATTTAAACCTTAAGTCAACTGAATGCATTCAGCTTCATTCTACATCAGCTTTTATGAATACTGTCAAGTATTTTCTCCTAGGGATATTGGGTGAGAAATGAGATTTGAAGTTGCTTTTTTCATATGGTGGCAAAAATTATCAAGATTGCCTTTTGAGTCTTAAAATGAGAATTGTATACATCTGCACATAGATTGTTCTTAAAAGTTTTCTTTTCTACATGAAATATATTGCAATAACAAACACTGGCTCAAAGTTATCAAGAAACATTTTTTCTTCATTTCTTTCTCTTGCCATACGCTATACATTCTTTTGGTCTCATTTGTTATTTACTTAAAGTTAGGAATGAGTTTGAGATTATTGTTTCAACCATTTCTTTCTTAATTTACAAGTCATTCCTACTACATTAACACAATGTAAATATTGAACTGTGGGGGATTTTTCAGTATGTAGTAACTGACTAAACTCAAAATCTCAAGTACAAAGAATGATGGATTAATTATCCAGATTTAGATTCCAGTCCTGCAGTTTCTTGGCAGCCTACAGATAGCCTGCTGCATTCATGCGGAGCATCATTGTCTTCAGGAATATGCAGGATCAAGACTTCAACTCCAATTCTGCAGGGAGCGCCTAATCACATGAATAGGTCTAATTATATTGAAGTAGGAATATTCCTGTTAGTAACCTTTCACAGGACTAGGTTTTGCAAGATATGGATAGTTGGTACAATTAGCAGTGGTTAAATCCTCTTGCATTTGTTTCTATTTTACAATGTTAGCAATTTGGATGTTTAGTAAAAAAAATACGGATAATAACAGAACGTCTATACATCAAATAATGTAATAGTACATTTTTGATCTTTCAAAGATGGGTGTTGTAGATTAATTTCTTATCAGAGCTAAGTGACCCATTTTAGATATCGAAGTTTTCAATAGATAACCATTTGGTAGTATGAGTCTTTGGGCTCCAAATTCTAGCCTTCTCATCCTAATGGGATCAGTCTCAAACTGGGGAAAAAAAAAAGGAATATGGTGCCCTACATTTAATATTAAACATTATTATTTAGTTTCTTTAGTGGTAATTTAGAACAGTTAGAAGGTTAGGGGACAAAATTAGTATATTTAAAACTTAGAAGTATTAAAACAGTCACTTGAGAAATTTAAAGGATGAAGTTTTGCTACCATATATTCTCTTGCATCTGTGCTCACACATGAAAATATAATTCAACAGAACTTTTCACCCCTGAAATCTCACTGATTTAGATGCTGGAAATGTACCCAGTTTGTTTTTCTTACCATAGCTTACTCTTAAACTACAGCAGAGTTTTTTAATGTACAGTTGTGTCTTACTTTCTGCATTGTCTTTTCCTGCTTGTTCCAAAAAGCATGCAAAATAACAGCAAAAAAAATTAGCTGGGATGTAGTGAGGAGAATACAAGCTGCTTTAATCTTCAAAACTTCTGCCCATGGAGGCTTGACTGTCCAGCTCCAAAAGCTAGGTACTCATAAGCAAAGCAACGGTAGGACAACCAGCCTCAACTAAGGCCCGCGGTGTACCCTGGGTGTTATATATTCTTTATTCTTAACATGGTAACACGTACATTAAAAGACTAGGGTTAATTTTTATACTGGTAATTTCTAGAAAAAGATATATAAACTTCTTTTCCAAACCTATGTTAATATTGTCCAGTTAACAGCACTTATTATAGTTTGTTGTAATTAATCTTAATTGTTCTCATGGGAAAGTTCCCTATAAAGCCTCTATCCTAACATCCTCTATTCTAATTAAATGGAGTACACTATAGTGATATTTCACTTTTTTTTATAGCACATTTCATCATGCAGCATTTTATTTAATATATGTATAAAAATGGTTGTATAGAGCTGCAGTTTCTGACACTTTCAGCTGGACTGAGAGCAGTTTGGAATGAAAAAAAATCCTACAATGACTGGGACAAGTTCTAACTTCAACAGAACTGTCACTTGTTCAGTATATTCTGTAATTTTTACATTTCATTTTTGTTTGGCATCCTTGCAGCACAGATGGGTGCTCATCCAGCCTGCTGGGCTCTGGGCGATTAAGGGCAATCACTGCCACTCTCGGGACGTTCCTGCTGCCATGCTTCCTCGGTCTGAGGGTGTAGTAATGACATGAAAATAAAGAGAACATGACTACTGGTCCTTAAGGTTTGGAAAGATCAGTGTAACCACTGCGCTTCAGACTTAGATAAAGCGAAACAACGTATTTTGTAGAGCGAGGTGCTTTATCCTTGCCACCACTCAGCCGTTTTTATTAACTGCAAGCTGTAATGAGCGTGCATAGCCATGAGCCTGCCGGCTTGCTTGCCGTAAGGATAATTTGAGTAATCAAAATTAGCTTTCTAGCAATGGCTTCTGACTCTTGCCAGTGAAGGATTTTATGTTGATGAATCTTCTGATACCATGGCTGCCAATATGTCACAGTCTTCAAGTTTCAGGATGTGGCAAACAGTCAAAGTGGCAAAAAATTAAAATCTAGCTTCCAAAGAAGACTTTCTGGGACAATTTAAAAATAAGAAATTGAAAAGTGGCAGCAGCTTTATTTGATAAGGTAGAAATCAGTGCTGAAAAAACTCTTTGCCCATCCTTTCAAATTTTTGCTACATATGCCAATATAAGACGTGGGCTATATTTTGCACAAATGCAGATAATATTTCTGATTAATGAATAATTGGACTGAAACCTTGAATTTCCTGTTATGGAAATTTTTCAAGTAGCTGTTGCCATTTTACAAATTAATATTATGATATTTGGCATCTATGTTAAATGCTATTAAGTGGAACCTGCAGCCTCTGTGTTTCTATACCTCCACTTTCCTATCAAGGAAACCACCGCTATTATCAGTGAATAAGAAAGTGTTTTTCCACTGCTCCCTCACTTAAAATGGTTATAAGGAACACAACATGCATCAGTCCCTAAACACAGGGATTGATAGTTTATTTTCACAGGGGCTTATAAGTCTTGGGAAACTCCTGTAGAGAAAGAGGGTTAAATAACTCTGTCATGGCTGGACTTGTCGTCCACCTGCTGAGTGCTGGCTGAAAGCTGTGTGAGTTGGATTTGCTGAAAGTGAGTAGATATGAATTGCACTTTGTCCAGCTCAGTCTCCCTTAGTTTCTAAATAGGTGTAACTTACTTTAATTAAAGTCTGAGAAGTTAGGGAACCCAAGTGCTTCTCAGTGGGGCTGTCATCCAAAGCTATGATTGTAGCTCTGCTTGGCCTAACTGCATTGACTTTAATCTTCTGTTTTGTAGATATGGGGTATATTTATGAGGTTAGCTAACCTAGATAACTGAAGCACCAGAAGCAGTGGACTGTGACAGCCTTGACTCACCGTCCTTCTAACTCAGGATAAATCCTAGGATTGCTGCTTCTGTTCAGTTCCCTGCAGCAGCATCTACATTCTTATCAATGCCTCAGTCCACTGACTCTGCTATGCCTGTTCATGAGATACACACCTTCCTCTCTCTTTTTCTCAGCTTTGGCTTTAGAGAAATTCGCAGGAGTAAAACACAATACAAAATTTGTAACAAAGTAAAACAGCATTCATGTCTGAAGTCTTGCTCTTTGGTTAGTAGCTACCATTTCAGTGTAGTACTCAGCATTACAAAATAAACATAAACCTATGATTTAATTATGAGGTGCTGCAAAAGAATACATCTACTTTATGTTCCTGTCTGAAAAGCATGTATGAGAGTGAAAGGTAGTGATAACATGGTGTGGAACATGCCTTGCCTTGCCAGCATTATGAAGTTGGTGGAAATAAACTGTTATGCAAAGAGAAGCTCTACTTTTTCTGCAGCAAGTAGTAAATGAATAGAGTACAAAGCTTTCTTGTCCTAAACCCAAAAGCTTTGACTTATTTTGATGTGTTTAATGCATGTTGGCATCTGTATTTTCTTGATATTATGTTAAAATTGGAGCTAGGCACAGCTTCTATTAAAACTGAAGCTTGGCTGCAGTTCTTTATTCATTCTTGACTTCCCTGGCACATGGCACTGTCTGTGACCTTCTACACCAAATCTTTTGTTATTGTCAGCAAATTTTGCAATATGGAAAATGTCATTGGTGTAATGGCACCTCCCCTTCTTGGCAGAACTGGCCTTCAGAGCAATTCAGATCACTCTGTTTTCTTCAGTTCCACTCAGTAAATAACAGATATAATTTGCTGTGTCAGCAATTCAAATTTTTAACTAATGTTTTTCAATTTGTTTTTCCTCATTTTCATCTGTCCTTTTTATTGGATCAGTTCCTTTATTTTGTCTTCACTTCCAACTTCCCCCCACTGTGCTTTCCATGCACATTTCTTTCCCACTGAGATTGTATACAAATATTAGAGCTCTAACTCACACTTTTGTCAGCAGGATGTGCCGTACTCTGTAGGCACACTCAGTTCAAATAAAAAGCCCATTGGCAATACAATAAATCAAGCAATTAACAAGAAGTAAAATGCCAACCTCTGGCTTTTTTCTGTCCTGAAAGCTTGTGGTGCACTGTAGCAAACAATTTTCCACCAAGAGGCAGAAGTCAATGATGTATCCTGAGACATGAGCACTGTACTACTGCACTGATGCGTGGGCAACCTGGAGAAACCTGTGGATTTTCCTATTTCTGATTGTGTACAAGCTGCCAATATCAAACAAAACCAGTTAATGAGGGCCAGAAAATGTATATCAGAAAACTGTGTGTGTGGTAAACTGAACAGTGGAATGCACTAATGTCATAACCAGGGTTGTGCACTTAGTAACTATTTAGCTGTAGAAAGTTGTGCTGCCCAGGTTACAGGTTGTTAAAATAATTTCTGATTTTTTTTCAACTTTATATACATCTTGCGGCACTGCATTAAAATGTTTAACGTGTTAAAATGTGCAGGGATATACTTTCTGTGAGAAGGACTCTTAAGTGATGTTCTAATTCAGTGGTATTTGTATCACTTGATTCCTCCTCCATACGTCCTCAGTATTCTAGTCCAATGTTAATCTGAAATACAAGACTGGATCGCATAAAGAATCTGGCCTTCAGTCAACAAAACCCTTTTCATGAGAGAAGTGAAAGATAAAGAAAAAGATGTAATTACTGTAATGATGGGTTAGGCCTTTAGATTCATGCTGCAATCAATGATTCCTGTGGTGCTCTGCTGCAATCATGGTTTAGTGCTGACTAGAGAGACAGGTAAAGACTGTAAAACATTCCAGCAGCCCTTGATCTAAATGCCTATAGAGGAGTCACACCTCTCATTTGCAGATGGTGATGCTGGCTCCAAACTCCAGGGCAGCAAAGCGGATTGTCTTGTAAGGAAGATCTTGGAAGATTTTTTACATGTGTAAAAACTAAAGAAATAAAAACTCCCTAATTTAGTTCCTCCTCTCCCAGGATACAATAGTAAATTGTAAATCAGTTTTAATCTTATGAGCCTGTTATATCTGCCGTGCATACACACACACACATATATGAACATTCAGAGATGATATGTATTTACTTGGTCTTTAGTAATCATATACTCAAGGAGAAAATTTCTATTGTGTAGGGATATGCTTGCCAGGGCTGTTATATTTCAAGTGCTGTCAAACTCTTTCCAGATACTTTCAGAATTTCTTGCTTCTTACTTTATTCTCAAAGTCAAGCTTGAAAACCTGTGTACAGCATTAATAAATATTTTTATTCTGAATTCGAAGGATTGTTGGATTATGGATTTAAAAATAAGTATTTTCAGTTGACAGTGATGGAACTTTACAATCATTTATAGCCATTCAGGGTCTTTGCCCTAATCCTGAAACTCTTATTGATGCAATTAATTCTTATATCTGTGAGCTGTGTCACTGAAGTCAACTGGAACTTTTGCATGAGTAATAGCTGCAGAACCAGCCTCAGTCATTTAAATCATGATTATCCCTGGAAAACAACTGAAAATTAGCTCCAGTAATAATTTTTTTTGTAGACATCACAAAGATTAAAAGCAGATGTTTTGCAGAAGTACTGAAGCGTACCTCCCATGGTCTGAAAATGTCATAATCCATAGAGATTTTAGTAGTTTTACTGTGAAAAATGACCTTGCAGCATTATTTGTCAATTCGGCCAACCCAAACAGGTACTTTCTCAAACGGTTCAGCTGGTCAGAAGGATATACTAGTCTAATGGTAAACCAAAGGTATGTTTCATTCACTTTGCATCTTTGTTGGCACTTGGAAGGATTTGCATAGAAAAAGAAAATGAGTAGGTTATTGATATGACTGACTTCAATCAAAGGATCATTTTATCCGTTTTTGATATGCTGCAGTAAGAAAAGGTTTAATTTACTTCTGATCATTAATTGACAAAATCTGTACAGAACACTTCATTCCCAAACTATTTCTGGGTTTGGTGATTCCCAAGGCTGAGCAACAGAACTGATAATAGGAGAGCCTTAGAGACCAACTATAAAGGCAGAGATAAATTCAAAGTGATAGTGTTACACTACATCCATATACCAGGCAAGTTATTTAGCTTGACTCGAGAAATATCGATACTATAGTTCACACTCTTTGTACTTCATAGCCTCATAACACAATGTGTTGCTCACTGCATGACCAAAGCCATTTGACAAGATACAATATTCTCAGTTAAATATTACTGTATTCATGAGAAATATTTTATTTCTGTGAGTAATATATATTGCTGTTGTGACAGTATGTTTAATTTTTCTGGTCTCCATTTTCATAATAATTTCAATAATTTATGGCTAAATTTCCACACCATAACTTTTCCTTATATTCCATAATTGACATCATAGTGCTGCACAAAGATTGCAACCTTTTTGAGAGAGACGTTCTCTCCATCTTTTAGTAAAAACCTTTAATGTAAATGACTGAGACCAAGCCTGCAGCTATTTTGAATGAGGTATTAATCTGATTTACTTTCTTTTCTTTTAGTTAGAAGCCAAAGATCATATACCTAGAATTTTTATATGTCATGAAATTTTTAGTAATGCATCCATGTCCACAAATACTAGGTGCAATCAGAAGATAAACTACAGGATGTGTACACAAGTAAGGAGGAATTGCTGAAACCTGCCCATTATAGTCACAGCAGACTTAGAACATTTCAGTAGATAGTAACCAGCCCCTTAAACCTTTGTATGCTTTTCCCAGACAGCAATATCACATATTCACTCATGTACAAATCCTGCGTGTTACGCTGGCCAGCATTCTTACTCTATAAAAAAAGAAGTGATCTTGATTTCTCTCACTGTTTATTCGAAGCAGGTGATGAACATACCATTTAACTTGTAAATTCCCTGATAGTATTGAGGGCCCAAAGTTAGATTTATAAATGCAGCTTCTCACAATTTAAGTGCTCCAAACCCAACATCTGAATGACATAAAGAAGCATGTTAGGGTGGGATGCTGAGTAAGGAGGAGAACAAACACTACTGGTTGTCCACAAATTTTAGCAATTGTAGAACCAGTGATTATGGCTTGCAATCTGGTTAGGCATGGTTAAGTGCCATCTGTATTTATTATGGGCAGTGGAGGATTTTGAGGAGAAAGTTTAAGGAAGATAAACTAATGAGCAGTGAAATGGAAAAAAAATGTTAAAGTACTTGTCAGAAAAATAGGTGTTTGAGATAGTTACTAGTGGTACAAATGTGGAAGAGTGACCTTTCAACTGAAAACCCTGTAGACTGGATAGATATTAATGATGAGAGGTTTTTAAATAAAAACAGAAGAAAAATAAGGGTGAAGAGGATCCAGCTTAAAAATTCCTTTTCCTCATCAAGGTAGAATGATTTCCAAGGTGCAAGACTGTGTATAGCTTGTAACTTCAGTAGTGAAGTTATAATGTGACCCTGGCTTAGACAATTGTTTTGGCATTGTAGTCTGAGATAAAAATGTTGTATTTTAGGAATTATTGGGCAAAATGTTCATGGTAGCGCATTCATTAATCACATATGAGAATCCTTAGTATTTTTATTGCGTTTAGAATTTTGTGCAATGATAACAAAGTAACAGAGGCAGAAATTTTCTTCTCTTGCCTAAGGAAACTATATCAGAAAAAAGAAAATAAGGTTTTCCTTTATTCCTTATTATCCTATAGAAAATGATCTTTCTTTAGATACAGAGCCTCTGTTTCAATTACCTTTCCTAAAATGGTCCTTTTCAATGTTCCGCTACCGATTATAAAGAAATAGCATTAATCTCACAATGTATAGAACATATTTTACAGAAATTGTGTTAAGGTAGTTTCAGGATCTAGAAATAAAAATGGGACACAACAAATACTGTCTAGAGATTCAGTCTAGAAGGATACAGCCTTCAATCACTGTCAAATCCATGAAATTAGCAGACTTTCAGCAGTCCCAAAAATGCATATGCCTTCCAAATTCACAATGTTATTTATTTTTTAATTGCGTTTAGGCATTTGGCTACGTAATGATGGCAGCTGTTTTCTGTAAGATTCTGCTTAAAATAAGAATATTCAATATTCTTATTATTACAGTATTTCTTGGGGAAAAACAAGAGAGAGAAAATTCATAAAATAAAGATGTTGAAATGTACTCCACTGTTAAAAATTAGGAAGAGCTGTTTAGATAAATATTTAATGTAGAGTAAACATCTAGAGAGTGAAGACGACTTGCGTAAGACGCAAAAAGAAGTAGGGACAGGGTAATGAGAAATCATAGAGACTTGTTGAACTTCAGGGGAAAGTTTCACTTTTGTTATTACCCTTATTATTATGCAAATCCCAGGCATATGAAATACCTCGGGCTCTCTAGAGTGAGTAAATCTTGTTCTGGAATATAGTGGGAATTCTACTATAGAATTCGTGGAAGATCTACGAAGTTAGAATTGTATGCAATTAGTTCACAATATTCATGAGAAGAATTCATTGTGAAGAGTTCTTTTTCCTTTTTTTTTTTTCTGCTGCAGCTGGGCCTCTGGAACTTCCTCTTTTTGAGCTGATCCCATCACAAAGACAAGTGGTTTTTCATGGAGACCGTTTGCCGTTTCAGTGTACTGCAACATACATTGACAACACCACCCAAGTACATTGGTACCATGCTGGTCGCCTGATTGAAACAGATGAAGAGAGTGGCATATTTGTAGAGGACAGCATCATTCATGACTGCTGCTTAATTACACGGTAATGTATACTCCTTGTAACAGTCAGATTTGTAGGCAAGGTGAACAGATGCAACACCTGCAATAAGCCTCATTATAACATGCATTAGGAGTTGTTTTATTCGAAGTAATTCAATGGCATGTTTGAATCAGAGCACATACAGCTATAGGATTTTCATTGCTATGAATGGCTGTGGTTCCAAATTTTATTACTTGTTTCTAAATATCCAGAACTGAGCAACTATGGATTTGAAACAGAAAGGAAAAAAAAGGGTTCTTACACAGTAACCCATGAAAAGAAACTGAAGGTCAGGCCTATCAGCCTGTCGTCGGTGCCAGGGAAGGTCATGGAACAAGTCATCTTGAGGGCAATCACGTGCCATGTCCATGACAACCGGGGGATCAAGCCGAACCAGCATGGGTTCGTGAAAGGAAAGTCCTGCCCGACCAACCTCATCTCCTTCTATGACCAGGTGACCTGCCTGGTGGATGAGGGAAAGGCTGTTGATGTAGTCTACCTAGACTTCAGCAAAGCCTTTGACAAAGTCTCCCACAGCATTCTCCTAGAGAAGCTGGCGGCCCATGGCCTGGACAGGTACACTCTTCGCTGGGTTCAAAACTGGCTGGATGGCTGGGCCCAGAGAGTGGTGGTGAATGGAGTCGAATCCAACTGGTGACCAGTTGTGAATGGTGTTCCCCAGGGGTCGGTATTGAGACCCATCCTCTTCAACATCTTTGTTGATAATTTGGATGAGGGAATTGAGTGCACCCTCAGTAAGTTTGCAGACGACACCAAGCTGGGGGGAAGTGTC